>CM027388.1:1709242-1771620 GCA_015711505.1 Sylvilagus bachmani
TCCTCACCGCCCCCCACCTTGGCCAGCCCCGTGATGAGGGCCCCGGGGGCTTCCCCAGTGGCTGCTGGACAGAGGCAGCACCAGCAGTGGGAACTGAGGCCGGGCGGCGGGGCTGCGGGGCAGGATGGGGGAGCATGTCTGCCAGGGGCTTCCTCGTGGTCTGTGGTCTCAGAGTCCCTGTGACCAGGGGCTCCGTCCCCTCCGCCCCTGATGCTCAGGGAATGTCTAGCGGATCTGCCTGCCCTGCACCTGCTCCATCGGGTCCTGCCCCGTGTGCCCACGTGGAGCCCAGACAGGATCAGGGCACTGCACCTGCTCCATTGGGTCCTGCCCCGTGTGCCCACTGCTCCTTGTGTGCCCAAGTGGAGCCCAGACAGGATCAGGGTCCTGCTACCCTAGACGGCTCCTACCTTTCCACCTGGACTCAGCACTGCTCCGGGTTCCACTGTCCGCGCGTCATTCTGTCGGCTTGAGAATTTGTCATGATTGGCACGTAGACGAGCCCAGGAGAAACCATCTCCTGTCTCTTCCAGTCATTATCACTTCAGTATGAGTGAGAGAAGCTGGGCTGCAACTGCCCGGGGGTGGGTTTAGGTGGGAAGGGGACGGGAGGAGGTGGTGGGGAGTGGGGAAGGCATCCATAAAGGCGAGAGGGCGACATGGGGTGGGACTGGGCTAGGGGCTCGGAGGGAACACTTACTGGCTTTGCCATGGGGCTCATGTCTCGGGGCCGCACGAGTTCATTTGCTTCAGGGAGAGGTTCACTGGACACCGTCGTGGTGGACAAGAGCGGTCAGCATGGAGGCCCGAGGGGGCGGGGCAGGGGTCTGTGCGGTGGCCCCAGGTGCGCACCTCTCCTGGGGAGCGGCAGCCCCGGTTGTGCTCAGACACGGCACAGAACGCGTCATCCTTTGTCACCAGAGCCAAGGCCCCGATGTCCACGTCCTCTGGTTCCCTTCGTGCCTCAGTCCTTGTCCCAGGATCGCATCCATTTCAGCCCCCACAGATGTCGAAGCCCAGTAGCGGCATGGGCGGGGGAGGGGAGCTGGGGTGAAATTACTCAAATACTCAGGCTGGGTTGGAGGTCAGGCACCCCCACGTCTGTGCTCCAGAATTCCCAATAAGGGCTTCTCATGGGTCTCCCACGCGGGCGCAGGGGCCCAAGCACTTGGGCCATCTTCCACTGCCTTCCCAGGCCACAGCAGAGAGCCGGATCCACAGGGGCTGCTGGCGCTGCAGGTGGAGGTGCAGCCTACTAGGCCCCAGCGCCCGCCCCAGGATCGTATTTCACTGAAGGCCATCCACCCAGAATGTGGCCATTTGCGTGCCGACCCGTGTAACCCGGGGCCGGTGCCTGTGGCTGCTCCATGTGCGTCTGTGCATCTTATCCTCAGAAGCCCTGTGAGCTCGTGCCAGCTACGCTTCGCACTCCGGGGTGCCCACGAGGGGCCCGTGGCCAACGCAGTGGACGTCTGCTCAGGACAGGTGTTTCCTGTGCAAATTCCCAGCTGAGCAATGCGATTTATTTTGAGGCCGACGCCTGTTCCCCAACTGCTCCGAGGAAGCCACCCCGGATGGCAGGGGACGGGCGGCCGCCCGCCGAGCCCCAGCTGTGTGGCTGGGCTGTGCTGGGACAGCAGCTGCTGCCTTCAGTGGCCCACAGTCCGCGAAGCGAGATGCCTGTCCCAGTCCCAGATGGGCATTCACACCAGCTGGGCACCTCCCATACCAGTTTGTAAGGCTGTGCATTGGGGACCGAGGAGGGTGTGTCGGAAGTGTGGTCACTTGGACCCGAAACCAGAGCTCCCTGAGGCCAGGGCAGTGGGGTCAGCTGGGGGTCAGGCAGGTGGAGGGAGAGCCGGGCTCTGGAGGAGACACGGCCGGTGGGTGTCCCCCAGCCTGAGGGAATCCCCCTCAGGGAGACACGGGCACCTCTGGCTGCCCCGCCCCGAGCTGCAGGTGCACAGGCTCACTGTCCTGTCCCTGCCCCAGCACCTGCACTGAGCCTCCCAGACTCCTGTCCCCTGGGTCTCCCTCATGGGAGGAGGAGAAGCAGTGAATGGCCAAGGCCGGGCTGGAACACAGAGGGTTGGGGGCCTTGTTCCAGTAAAGCGTGTGTTGGTGTGTGCGTGCACACATGTGTGCTTGTGGGCATCTGTGTGTGTGTGGTTGTGATTGTGGGCATGCATGCTTGTGTTTCTGTGTGGTTTGTGTGCATCTTTGTGTGCTTGTGTGAGGCTGTGCACCTGCAGTTGTGTTCATGCTTTTGTTGTGTGCATTTATGTGTACATGTGTGTGATGTGTGCATATACGCGTCATGTGTGTGATGTGTGCATTTATGTGTGTGATGTGTGGGTGGATGGGGAGGTTGAGGTCCATGTGCTCCTGGGCATCTTTTTTAAAAATATTTTATTTATTTGAGAGGCAGAGTTACAGACAGACAGAGACAGAGAGAGGGAGAGAGAGAGAGAGAGAGAGAGAGACAAAGACAGAGAGAGAGAGAGACAGAGAGGGAGAGACAGAGAGAGAAGGAGAGAGAGGAAGGGAGAGACAGAGAGAGAGACAGAGAGACAGAGAGAGGTCTCCCATCTGCTGGTTCACTCCCCAAATGGCTGCAGCAGCTGGAGCTGGGCTGATCCGAGCTTCCTCCGGGTCTCCCACGTGGGTGCAGGGCCCCAAGCACTTGGGCCGTCTTCCACTGCCTTCCCAGGCATATTAGCGGGGAGCTGGATCAGAGAAGGAGAAGGTGGGACTTGAACCGGTGCCCATATGGGTTGCGGGCACTGCAGGCGGAGGCCTAACGGACGGTGCCACACCGCCGGCCCTGAGCGTTGCCAGGGGCTCCGTTGCCAGGTGAAGAAGTCGTTTTTCACCCAGGCCCTCTGCGCTGACGCTCACAGGCCTGAGACTCTGAGCAAGCACGGGACGCACAGGCCACCGTCAGATCGCGGCTGCTGCAGGCCTGGGAGGAGGCTCCGGTTCCAGGTGGGCTGACGGGAGCAGCTGCCAGTCACCCTCCCGGGAACCTGGGCAGTGTGGCCCTGGCACTGACAAAGCCTCCACGGGCCGCTGGCGTGTGGGAGGCCTCACGGATTCCATGCAGAGGAACCCGACCCGTGCAGTGAGCAGAGAGTGTGACAGCCCTGTCCCCCTGTTTCCAAATTGGCTGCCTGGCTGGGGCGTCCCCGACGGCTTCCTTGGTGACTGAGGTCAAGCCCTGGGTGGCCGGAGAGCTGCCGGTCTGGGCGCTGGCTCTGACTTCAGTCCCTGAGCTCTGACATGGCTCCATGTTGATGCGACTTAAATTACGTCGAACGCCTGAGCTTCGTCAGCAGGACCAAGATCCCTTCCACACCCTCCACGTTCACCTTCCAGAACTTGGGGTGGCGGGAGAGCACCAGTCCTGCCCAGAGCTGGGGCCGCAACCTGCCCTGCCTGCTGCGGTGAGGATTCGGGGGGGGGGGCAGCATCCCTCCCCACCTCCCCGGGGCTGGCCCCAGGCGTGGGATTGAGAGAGACGCAAGGCAGCTGGGTGGTGATGAGCCACCCAGGGTTCCAGGGCCTGTGCACGGTGTTTTCCTGCTGTTTCTCGGAATTCCTGGTCTTGAGGAGTGTTTCTGTTGGCGGAAGGGAGGAGCCGGGGGACAGTCTGGCTTCAGGAGAGAGCTATGAAACGCTAACGTTGTCAATTCATTCCATGAAGCTGGTGTTACTTTGATGCCAAGGCAACAGGGACAGTACAGAGAAAACTGCAGACCAGTGTGATTCATGAAAATAGACGAAAAAGCCCCAGCAAAACAGGAGCGAATGACCAAGGGGGGTTTGCGCCACGAGGCAAGGATGGTTCAACACTGGGAGACCCTCGGCGCGAGCTGCCGCGAACAAAGGCAGAAGAGAAGGCACGCAGGAATCCCATTTGATAAATTCAACGTGTGTCCCCAGAAAAGGCTCTCGTGGGAAGGGAAGAGGGGAGGCTTCCTGCAGCTGACCAGGAGCTTCTCCATCAGCCTGTGCCTGGCCTCGTCTGTGCACCTGTGAGACCCTGGGTGCCGCCCCCTAGGGTTGGAGCCTCGAGCCGCTGCACTGCAGGGAGAGGAGGGATGGCCCTCCTTGTTTTTAGGTGGCACAATTGGTGACCCAGCCTGGGGCCGGCGCTGTGGTGCAGGGGGTTAAAGCCGCTGCCTGCAGCGCTGACATCCCATATGGGCGCCAGTTCGAGTCCCTGCTGCTGCACTTCTGACCCAGCGTGCAGTTTATAAACAACAGAAACTTCTAGAAGTTACAGGCGAGTTCTTGAAGGCCACAGAATGGAAGATAAATATACAAAGATAAACTGCATTTCTGTCCGTGAGCCATGAATATGTAGATATTGTGGATAAAAGTACAATATTGTTGACAGTCACTCAAGAAAGGACATATTTAGATGTAAATCCAAAAAAAACAATCTGTGTGAGAATGTGTGTGCTAAGAACTACACAGACTCACCCTGGACAGATATACCATGTCCATGGAGCAGAAGACTCAAAGCAGTGAGAGATCAATTCTTAGATTCATATGTATTAATAGAAATTTAGTACATTTTCCCCGTGAAGTTATTTATTTCCTTAAAAGAGAGAAAGATGTTCCATTAGCTCCTGGGGCTGGGCCAGGCAGAGGCCAGGGGCCCAGATTTCCATGTTCGGGGCTCCCTCATGGGTGTCCTTGAGCCGTGGCCTGATGCCTGCCATGCACGTGGACAGAGGCGGGTCAGAAGCAGAGCCCAGACTCCGTCCCAGGCACTGCAACACGGGGTGCAGTGGCCACCCCAATGCGATTCTCACCCGATTGCCAGCAGTTTTGTGCATAGCGATTATTCTAAGATTTACACGCAAAGGCGAAGATCACAAGACGTATTCTGCAGCTGCAGGAGCCGAGAGTGTGTGGGAGAGAACAGAGACGCCAGCACCACCCCCGGATGTGCCCAGGTGCAGAGCAGTGGGACCGTTTCCACAGAGGAGCTGGACCTCCTGGCCAGGGAGGAGGGAGCAGCTCGGGGGATCGCCCACGTCACTCAAACACCCGTCCCGGAATCCAAGGTGACGTGAGCAACTCCTGGGAGAAAATCAGACTCTTTTAGATGCAGGCCTGGGCGGAGAATTTTGAAATCTGACACCGAAGTCAAGATCCATAAAAGGCAAAAAACTGATAAATTGGAGCTCATCAAAATCTTAAAGTTCGCTCCTTGGGAGGCCCTCCCGAGAGGATGAAAAGGCAAGCTGCTGAGTGGGATGCGATTTGCAAACGCACACGGCTCACAGAGGATTGTTCTGGAATATGTAAAGAGCTCTCCAAAATCAACAATGAGAAAACAAAGTGCAGTTAACCACGGGCAGATGTCGGGGACACCACACCTAAAAGGGGTTGTTGGCCAAGCTGCGGCTGGGCCCCCGTCCCACAGCGCAGTGTTGGGTTCCAGTCCTGGCTCTGCTCCCGGTTCCGGCTTCCTGCCGACGCCGACCCTGGGAGGCAGCTGTGGTGGCTCCAGCGGCGGGGTTCCTGCCACTGGGTGGGGCAGCACCTGGACTGAGTTCCGGTTCCTGGCATTTGGAGAGTGAGCTGGCAGATGGGAGCTTGCTCTGTCTCTCAAATTAATTTTTTTAAAAAGTATTTTTTAAAAGCACACAGAAGGATGTTCAACATCATTAGTCATTTGAGCAATGCACTTGAGAAATGTAAATTAAAACCCGAAACGTCACCCCCACACCTATCAGAATGGCTCAGACAGAAACCCGGGCAGCCCCGAGCGCCGGCCAGGTGGGGGGACGGGAACACGTGTTCACTGCTGGGGGCGGGCGTGGGGCTTGAGTGCTGTTGACACTAACGGTGCCAGCCAGCCTGTGACTGCCACACGGCAGAGCACCTCCGCCTTCTATCTGTGGATGACCCCGGCCTGAAGCAGCCTGGGGGTCCTCTGGCCGGTGAAGGGTTAAGCGACGGCCGCACGTCCACTCCGGGGCTCCTCTCAGCCACAGAAGCGAGAGAACCGCAGGTCCCTCCGGCCACCTGCATGCGCCTCCCGGGAGCCGGTCCCGCGGCACTGAGATGACAGGAGCAGGGGGTGGAGAGCGTGGCTGCAGGGCCACGGGGCGGTGGGGGTCAGAGGACCCCTGTGGGACAGAACAGCTCTCTGTCTTGACTGTGTCCGTGGCAGCACCCAGGGAACCCGGCGAGGGGCACGAGCGCCCCTGTGGCCCAGCTGTCGGTGCTGGGAACCTGCAGTGACTCAGAAATTTAATTCAGAAGTGGAAACTTGTGTCTGGCGTTTTGGCGGGGTCGGCAAAACTGCTGCCTGCGGTGCCGGCATCCCATAGGGGCACCGGTTTGAGTCCCGGCTGCTCCACTTCCGATCCAGCTCCCTGCTAATGGCCTGGGAAGGCATCGGAAGATGGCCCAAGTGCCTGGGCCCTGCACCCGCGTGGGAGACCTGGATGGAGTCCCGGCTCCTGACTTCAGCTTGGCCCAGCCCTGGCTGTTGTAGCCAGCTGGGGAGTGAACCCGCGGATGGAAAACCTCTCTCTCTCTCTCTCCCTCTCTCTCTCTCTGCCTCTCAAATCAATAACTCGGTCTCTCCAGGGAGGTCCTTGGCAGCCACGGGTGACTGGGCATGGACATGCAGTGTGTCTGCAGGAGGCAGCAGCATGTGGGTGTGACGTGGTGGTGACGGCCGCGCCGGGCTGGGAGGAGCGGAGCTGTCCAGAGCCTGACTGAACCGGGTCAGCTCTGAAAGTGGAGCAGCCTCTTCGGGGTCAGCGCCACATCCCTGCCTGGCTCGCTCAAGTCCCACACAGGAGTCCAGGCTTCCTGATTCTGGAGCAGTGGGACAGCGTCCCGGGCGCGTGCAGGCAGGCGTGGGGCCGGCTCGCTCTGCCCGCATCCTGCAGGCTCTCGGACGGAAGCCCTGGGCGTGCATCCCTGGGGCGCCCGTCAGGCATGGCGAGTGGAGGAAGGGACGCAGTGGCCAGCTCTGTCTTGCCGTTGGCCGTGAGCTTCTGCGACTTCTTGTCTTTGACATCCATGCCCACGTCGGAGGTGCGGGGACTGACACAGTTTCTAGGCTGTTCCGGCTTCATGCCCAGTGACCCAACTGCCCTGTGGGAGCCTCCACACCCTCATGGGCTCAGCCAGTCCTCAGGGTCCACTCCATGGACAGTCCTCAGGCCCTGGGTGTCCTTGGGCACTGCTCTCCGGGGAGGGCTGTCCCGGGGCCGCGCCCTCTGCCTTCTGGCTGGCCCATGCCTGGCTGTCGCCATCCTGTGGCCTCTGCAGAGCCAGACCCATCTCCAGCGGAGAACCTCCCAGCCAGCCCCAAAGCAGCCCTCGCTCCCCTGCAGTGGCTGGGCATGGGGAAGTGACTGGTGCCTGGCTGCGGGAGACACCCCCACTCTGTCCCTGCAGGTATGCCTGTCCCCAGGACGGGGAGGGGATCCCGGAAGTGGAGTGGCTCCACTTGGGTCCGATTTGTCTGATTCTCCACTGAGCAGCGCACTCCTGGGGCCTGGCCGGGAGGCCCGGGGGCCGTGCCTTTGAGTCGTGTCCTGTCTCCTGGCCGATCCTCTCTCCACTCGGGGCTGAAACAGACGAGGCCGCCGTGGGCTCTCCTGTGTGGGCCCCCACACTCTGCTCTGTGGCCCCAGCACAAAGGCCTTGGGGGCCACAGGGCCCTGGGCGCGACGAGGCTGGTGTGAAAGCGTGCCCCGCTCGAGAGCAGGGCTCCCCACACACACACCACGTTTGCTTGTTGGCTTCTCATTCAGCAGGCGCGGACTGGGTGCCCAGTGCGGGCCATGGCGCTGCGTCTTGGTGCGGTAAAGACAAGGCGATGGCCGGCGCCGTGGCTCACTTGGCTAATCCTCCGCCTGCGGCACCAGCATCCCATATGGGCGCCGGATTCTGTCCCGGTTGCCCCTCTTCCAGTCCAGCTCTCTGCTGTGGCCAGGGAAGGCAGTGGAGGGTGGCCCAAGTCCTTGGGCCCTGCACCCGCATAGGAGACCAGGAGGAAGCACCTGGCTCCTGGCTTCGGATAAGCACAGCGCTTGCCGTAGCGGCCACTGGGGAGTGAATCAATGGAAGGAAGACCTTCCTCTCACCAGAGAGGTGGCCACAGGGAAGATCTGAATTTCACAGGAGGGACCTGGGCTCAGGTGGCAGATGGACTCAGACTCAGCCAACAGGGACTCAGACTCAGCCAACATTTCTCCTTTGGCTTACTTTTTGAGTCGAGGTGGACTTCACACTTCGGCAACATGTAGTCTGCACCCCAAGTTCCCATTCTGACACCTTTGAGTCACCCCAGGAGGTATCCTTGCCCTCAGTGTCACTCCATTGCGCTGGAAACCACGGGTCCACTTCCGGTCTCTGGGGCTTGACCTGTGCTGCACATATCGTGGCACTGTGGTGTGGGGCTCACCGGCGTGATGCCTGGGATTTGCCCACACTGTGGCATGGATCCCTGCGCTGAGCTCTGTACCCAGCGCCGGCTCTCGGCTCCCAGCTGCACCAGGACTCTCCATCCATCCCCTCCTGGGCCCCTGCCCTGATTCTGCCCCTAGGTATGGTGAGCGCTGTGTGACACATATTTGTACACGTGTGTGTCCACAGCTGGCTCTGTCGCTGTCTCAGGGCTGTGTGACCCCGGGCAGTCCCCATGGTCTCTCTGAGCCTCAGCTTCCTCACTGAAGGGCAGACGGGCACTTCCCTTTGCACACGACTGCCAGCGTGCACCGTGGCTGCCCCACGTCACAGGACGGAGCAGGCCCTGGCCATACCTGCAACCTGGATGGGACGGGGCACAGAACAGCGGCTCTGTGCCTCTCGCGGCCCTGGGGAGGAGCAGCACTCGTGTGAGCTGTGCAGCTGACGGCTTTGAGCCGCTTGGGAGTGGATTAAAGCCAGGGACCCTGGGGTAAATTGTACTCTCAGTGCCTTTTTAAAAATTCATTTGTGTATTTGAAAGGCAGAGTTACAGAGAGAAAGGGAGAGAGAGAGAGAGAGAGAGAGTTTCCATCTGCTGGTTCACTCTCCAAATGGCCACTACAGCCGGAGCTGGGCCAATCCAAAGCCAGGAGCCAGGAGCTTCTTCCAGGTTTCCCACGTGGGTGCAGGGGCCCAAGCACCTGGGCCATCTTCCACTGCTATCCCAGGCCATAGCAGGGAGCTGGATCAGAAGTGGAGCAGCCGGGATTCGAACCAGTGCCCATATGGGATGCGGCACTGCAGGTGCAGCTTTTCCCGCTGCCCACAGCGCTGGCCCCTCTAAGCGGCTTTTACTTTCAGAGCCGAGCCCTGTGGTCCGGTGGAGATTGGCTGAGCCAGCTGTTGTCCTTGTAGCCGGGCATCAGTGAGGATGCACAGTAATCGCAGTAACAGGGACCTGTGACCTCCCGGGAGCCTGGAGCTTCCCGGGCGAGGACCTGCGTGTGAGCCTGGCATGTTTCATTTTCATTCTTTTTCTGCAAAGATTTACTTATTGGATTTGAAAGGCAGGGGGGGGGGGATCTTCCAGCTACTGTTACTGCTCTCCAATTGGCTGCACAGCCAGTGCTGGGCCAGGCCAAAGCCAGGAGGCAGGAACTGGCTCTGGCGTGGTGGCAGGGACCCAAGTACTTAGGCCGACCACTGCTTTGCTGGTGCATTTTACCAAGGAGCTGTATCGGAGTAGCCGAGACCCAGACTGCACCGTGTAGGAGACGTGAGCGTCCTGAGCCGTGACGTTCCTGGTCCCAGTGGCCACCCCTCGTTTTCGTTCTTGCTTGCACAGAGGAGCACTGGCCAGCGTGCTGCTGGCTCCTCAACATCGCTCAGTGCCTCCCCTCCAGCACCCTGGTCCCTGAGCAGCGATGGGGTGAGGTCTCACCCGTCTGCAGGTTCCTATTCCATGAACCCACCAGGCAACAGGTGCAGGAAAATGTGTGAAGGCAAGAACAAACCCGAATTAACTGGAACAGAGCATTCTGGAAAGTTCTGGAATGTTCCAGAATGTTCTGGAATGCTCCAGAATGGTTTGCCTCCTCCCTTCTGAAGGAGGTGCAGAAAGTAAATGGCAACAGATACATTGCTATTGGAGATTTCTGTTATTGGACTACACCCAGGGGTGTCCTGGTGTGCAAATCCCGGGGCCAGCATCACGGCCGGTACTTCTCCGTGGACCGGAGGTGATGGGAGCGTCTGCTGTTGTTCTAGAAAACCCACGCAGGGTAGTAGGATCCTGACATCTTGAGCACAGTCTTCTAGAATAGGCGTGGTCTCGAGTTGGTGAGAGGGTGGGGTGATGTGGCCCCCAGGGCACACACACACCCTCGGACCTCTGCCCCACCCAGCACTGGGGGAGCTGGGGTTTTCCAGGCTCAGCTTGTCCCAAGTGCTCCTCTCCAGGAGGTGAAGGAGAGGGTGCAGCCAGGGCCCGCGGGCCTTCCCCACATCCCCTCCTGATCCCACATCTCCTCTAGTCCCCAGCCAGGGCTCCCGGGCCTTCCCCACATCCCCTCCTGATCCCACATCCCCTCTAGTCCCCAGCCACGGCCCCACAGGCCTTCCTCACACCCCCTCCTGATCCTGCATCCTGTCTGGTCCCCAGCCAGGGCTCCCGGGCCTTCCCCAAGTCCCTTCCTGATCCCACGTCCCGTCGGTGCCCATCCATCAGAGGCGGTTGCCGGGGTGCCATGGAAACCTTGCTAGCCCTGCTTCTCATCTTTATAAGATCCTGGCCCATTATTTTTCCTGCTTTTGTAAGTCCAGGGCCTGAGCAAAATCGCATCCCTGGGTAACCAGGAGATCGGAAGAATGGGAACCCCGTGCCTCTCGTGAAGAGGTTGGAAGCTGCCTTCGTGTGGACCCCCGGGACCCACAGCACTTGGATGCAGCCCTGCAGACCCCTGACCTGCCTCGGGGTCCCCATCGGCACTGCCGTGGCCACTCCTGAGACGTGGGAGCCACCGGGAGCCGGGAGCTGCTGGCCGTTGTGGGCCCGGCGCTGTCCCCCTGGGCGGGAGCTGTGCAGGAGCCAGGCAGCCTGCGTCGTCCGCAGCTGGACTCTGCCCAGTGTCCCTGAGCCCCCTGGACCCCCGTCTGCAGCGCTGGGACAGACACAGATCTACCTACCGGACACCCCGAGCGCCGGGGATCAGAGTGCTCACCCAGATGCCCTCAGATGTTTCCGTCCTGGGGTGCAGGACTGTGAGGGCCGACTGTGGCTTCTAATGAGCTTCGTTCCTGTGACACTGGGACGTTTTCTGCTTCATGATCCCCGGGAGGGCTCAGCCTAGGGTCCCTGGAGCAGACGCCTCTGGTGCCAAGTCCCTAGTAGGCCCGCGCAGGCGCTGGCCGGGTACCAGCAGGCGGGGGGTGGGGGGGCACCCTTTAGCAGGTGCAGGCTCTCTCCAGGTCATTGCCGGGGCTGGCCTGTGTCTTGGCACTGCTCCCGCCCGGTGGGAGTGACTGTGTTTCGGCGGTGGGTGGGGTGGCAGGTGTGTGGATCCCACCCCTAATGGCGGGCACCACGAGTGGCTGGCCGGGCCTGCCCGCTGGCCAGGGCTGAGGCTCCGGAGCCGCTGCTCTGCTCAGCTTTGGAGAGAAGCCTTGGGAGCGGCTGTTCCGGCCGGCGGGCGGGCGGGCGTGGGGCCCAGGGCGGAGCCAGCAGCCGCACCCGCTCTGCTCCCCTTCTGCTCGCCGAGCTCTGGCGGAGGACCGGGTGCAGGCGCCAGGCCCACTCCACGCGCGCCTATTTCCGTCGCGCCGCCTGCCTCTGCTCTTCCTTTTGACATTCAGCGTTTTCAAACACGGGTTCTGCTCGCATCCTGCATGAGGCACGGTGCCACGCGGCGGGGAGAAGTCGGCTGGGGCGCCGGCTCCGGCATCTTCCCGCTGCCTCTGCCGTGAGCCTGGGGGCAGGGTTTTCCATGGCAGTGGGAGAGGAGCGAGCCCACCTGCACCGTCCTCGCCTTCCGGGGCCCAGGGCGGGGGGTCGTCCCCACGACCATCCCACCCTGACGCCAGCTGCAGTGTCCAGGGGTCCCTGACCTTCGACCACCCCAGCCTGCCCCGCTGCCCTGAAGGAGGTCAAGTGGAGACCAGAGGAGCCAAGGCCTCCACGCTGGATCACACTGCTGGGCTGGCCAGTGGCCAAGGACCCCAGGCAGGAGAGTGGGGGGTGGGGGCTGGACACCTCCCGGGGGCCAAGGGTGGGGGCCAACCTCCTATGTGGAGGATGAAATCGTGTACTGCCCAGGGCACGCACCCCGCGTGACCCCGAGCTGAGGGTGATGGGGCCAAGCCAGGCATGGCCGCAGGAAGACCCGGGGGAGGCAGCCGTGGGCTCTGTGTCCTCACACTGCCGAGTGGAGTGAGGGGACGCACGGGGGCCGCCCACGCTGTGGCCCCCGCCCATGTGTCCTTGGGCAAGGCCAGCACACGCCGCCTGCCTGCTGTCCATCTCTGCCCGTTCCTCCTCTCTCATGGCTGCTGGACGCTGGAGGTGCGTGGGGAGAGGAGCCCGGAGGGGCGGTCCGTACCCGTTGCCATGGAGACGGGCGGCCCCTGGCGCCTCCGTTTCGCTTTGGGTGCCCGCGCGCCTGTCACGCTCCGCCCATGTCCCCATCGCCCGGGCATTTGCTCGTTCTTCTTTTTTAAACCAGTTCCAAAAAAAGATGATTTGTGTGAAGGGAGTGAAAATTGGGTTTATTTACGACAAATCAGTAGAATCCAAACTTTGGCAAAGCAATCCAGAAGAGGCCGCTGGCTTGTGCGACGCGTCTGCTGGCGTCACAGAGCCTGGGGCTTCCGGTCCAGCTGGCTGGGCGAGGCTCTGACCCCGGCCCCGTCCTCCTGGGCCCGGAGGCGCCCCGCACAGCTCCTGAGGCAGGCACACCGGAGCCCACGCCGGCCGCGGGCTGTGCCGAGCGAGCTGGCGGCCTGGAGCCCGAGCCGGAGAGTTGTTGGGACATCCGTCCGCAGGGGGCCCGTGCTCTGCCCTGGGGCTGGCAGCGCGGGGGTCGGAGGGTGGCAGGTGCCCCGCTGTCCATCCCCCAGGCTTCAGGATGACGCCCCCTAAACAGCTCCCCTCCTCCAGTGCCTGTACCAAGGGGCATGGGCGGCCGGAAATGGCAAACCGAGGTTTCCAGCTTCAGGCCTCGCTGAATTTGTGCAAAGTAGGAAAAAAATCAGTGCAGCAGCGTTAGCTCCAAAAGTTCCGTAAGACGAATCCCGCCAGCGCTGTCCTCAGCTTGCTGGGCCCACTCTGCAGGCGGAGGGGAAGGAGGTGCGAGGGCACGCGATGGCAGGAGCGCCCGCTGTCCTGAGTCCCGCACAGTCCTGGCCCCTCAGACGGCCTCTGTACCCGCACCCCCGCTGCGCTCCCTGGAGAGCACGGCTCTGCCCCCTCCTGGGGAGCAGGTGGCCTGGCTGCATGCCCTGCCGGTGCCGGGAAGTGAGGAGCAGGTGGCACAGGCCAGGGGCAGGTCAGAGGGGCTGTGAAGGTCCTGGCCCCGCCCCCGCTGTGCCCCTTCCTGTCCAAGGGCTTGCACAGAGTCCCTGGAAGCACACAGAGCCGCTGCCCGGGGTCTCTCTAGCTTGCCCGCTGTCACTCATGCAGGTCTTTGCTCCGACGGGCATCTCTGGCCCTCCCATGGCCACGGGCCTGTCTGTGCTTCTGTCTCACACCCATCCCTGCTGGTGGGCATTGGGAACCATCGCCCAGGAGAGCTGTGGCATCGTCCACCTGCTCCTCATGGTTCCAGTGCCTGGGCGAAGGCCCAGGCAGGACACGCTGACCCATGCATGGGGGACGGTGGCCGAGAGACTGAACGCAGGGCCTGCTGGTCCCTCCAGGACTGGAGGTGGCCTGGAGAGTCGGGGGCGAGGTTGTGGTCACGAGAGCTGACCTCACTGCTCAGCAGGGCTGTCTAGCCACAAACGCCCCGTGAGAGCGTGGGAGCCGTGGGCAGGGGTCTTGTGGAGCCTGGGAAGTGGTGACGTCGTTGAGTGATGTCCAGGGGAGAAGTGAGCCCCGTGGTGAGTGAGAGGAGGCGTGCAAGTCCAGGGCGAGGAGTGGGCGTGCCGGTGACGTCATCCAGCCGTGCGGGGTGGGGGTCCTCACTCACAGCCCCCGCCCCCTGACAGGCACGGCCGTGCACGGCAGCCCTGCAGAGCTGGCGGCCGAGATGAATTGCTTGTGTCGTAGTAATGAGCTCTTCAGATGGAGGCGGGCCCGGACGGGAACTGGCTGGCGGCTTTTCTCTCTCCCCTTCCCCGCTCTCGGGGCCAAGCGCCAGACACACCCGGGCTGGGGGGGGGAGGGATTTCAACCCGACTTCCGAGAGCAAGGCTGGCCCGGCCGCGGGCGCAGGGCTCCGGGCATCCGGAGAGACGCTTTGAGGGTCAGGCGTGGGGCGGTCAGTGCGTGTGAGAGAACATGTGTGTGAGAGAACGTGTGTTAGAGAACATGTCTGTGAGTGTGTGTGTGACAGTGTGTGAGTGTAGCAGTGTGAATGTGCCAGTGTGTGAGTGTGACAGTGTGCGAGTGTGTGAGAATGTGTGTGGCTGTAAGTGCAACAGTGTGTATGTGAATGTGAGTGTGTATGTGTGACAGCGTGTGTGCGTGTGTGTGAGAATGTGAGTGTGTGTGAATGTGAGTGAGAATGTGAGTGTGAGTGTGAGTGTGAGTGCTGCATTTGTGGGCTCGGGTCGTTAGGAGCCAGTCGCGAGGGATGTCCCGTCGATGATGACGATGACACTGCGGACCCGGAGCCGGCCGTGGGCCCCGTGCTGATGGCCGATCCACTGGTCTTCCTGAGGAGGGCAGGTGGAGGGTGGAGGGCGGGACCTGCCGGCAGGTGCTGTCCTGGTATCTTGGGGACAGCGGAGCCTTGCAGCAGGCAGGCGGTGGGGTCGGCAGCCCCTGTGGGGTACACAGTAGGGACAGCTGTGCCAGCCAGACCCTGGTTAATGCCGGTCCCCAGCTCCAGCTCGAGGGCCCTGCTGAGTTGCCGGAAGCTTCCCTGTGCCTGCAGGACCCAGGACTCCGCAGGGCTGCTAGTGAATCGCTGGGCTGCATTTGTATCCCCAGCACTGGTGAACCGGCGTCGGCTACTGACGCAAGTGGCCATGGACGCAGAGGCTCCTGACAATGCCACTTGTCACCCCGCGGGTTCTCTGGGTCAGCGGCCTGGCGTGGCCCAGCCTGGCGTGGCCGGGGCTGCGGTGTCTTCTGAGGCTCGGCCGGGGAAGGGTCAGGGGAGCTCTCGTGGTCGCTGGCAGCGTGGAGTCCGTGGAGCCTGTCCGACGGGCGTGGGGCCCCTGCTTCTTGCTGGGGCATCAGCTCCTGGCCTCTTGGCTGTCCCCGAATGGGAGCGCCCAGCACAGCTGCTGCTCCCGCGATGCCGGGGGCGAGGCCCAGCAGGGTGGACGCTGCCTCTCACACTGAGGTGGTCATGGAAGCCTCTTCATCACCAGGGAGCCACAGGGCGGCCCGCACTCCAGGGGGTGGACTAGAGACGCCTCCAGCCCCCGGGGGGCGGGGCCCACAGAGTGGCCATGACCACCACCACAATGCAGGTGCATGGACCAACCCAGAGGACTCGCTTCTGCGCCTGTCTCCAGGTTACAGCTTAGAAAACCAGTTCAGAGAGGTTCAGGAGTGTGCCCACGGCCACACAGCGGGATGTAAGCTACAGGGTTGAGTGTGCATGCCCTTGGGAGGAGTGGGCAAGCGCCTGGCAGAGACCCGGGCTCTGAGACGGTGCCGTGCCTGGCACCGGCAGCTCCTCGTGTCTGAAATGCCACCTGTCGGTTTCTCCCGAGGGCACTCGGGGACGCCTGACCTGCCGCGTGCGGTCGAGCCTGTCTGCTCTCTGGAGATCAGCTCCACGAGGCTAGTGCACTGTCCCCCATGTCCCCTGCTCCGAGGACAGAGGCCCGCAGTGAGCGGGCACTCGGCGGGCGTCCCGTGAATGGGCGAATGACCCTCATGGCCTGTGCTCTGGGTGAGGCCCCGGGTCTCAGGGCCCCGTGTGCAGGCTGTGTCGGGGGGGTCCCTGTGGCTGAGAACGCAGTGTCGCACGCCTGCGGCTGAGGGACCCGAGCTTATTCTGGAGGCGTGGCCAGGGCCCGGCTCCCTCTGTAGGCAGGGGTTCCTCCCTGTGTCTCCCGGCATCTGGAGCCTGCTGTCGCTCGCTGATGCTCCGCGCTGGTGGTCGCCCCGCCCACCCTGGCCGGCTCTGCACGCGTGTTCCTGTGTGTCCTCTCCCTTCTTGCAGAGACAGAGTGTGTCCACCGCGTGGGGGCAGGGAGCACACGGACCACACTGACAGGGTGGCTCCCTTCTCGGTACTTTGACTGCACAATGCTATGAGATCTGTGTGTGTTCAGCAGAAACCGTACTTCACACAGATACATACATGCACACACACTTAGACACACATGTATACACTCACGTACATGTACATATTAATGCTCACACAGACACGAACACATACACATGCACATATATGTGCACAGAAACACATGTATGTACACATATGTACATAACACATAGACGCGTAGACGTGTCATACACACATGCATATACACATAAACATATATACATACATATGCTTACATAGCCATATACACAAGCACACAGATATAAACATACATACATCTATGCATACTCATATAGACATATACACACCATAAACACGTACATGCATACTGCACACTCACACACATATAGGCATAGGTATACACATACATACATAAACACACATATATATACATGTACATACTCACAGACATACACAAACCCATACATGCGCACACATACACAGACACATGCATACACACATATGCATACCTGCGCACACATGGACACATATACGCATATGCACACACGCACACTCACATGCACACATGGTCACACATCGTACTCAGATGGAATTACAAGACAATCTTGGGTGCGAATCTTTCTGGGATCTGCGTTTGCTCAGAGACTGCGTTTCCACGGACTTTCTGAAAACCCTTCCTGTGCACGGAGCACAGATTTTTATGCATCAAAATAAGTGCCTGTTAATTCCGTTTTCTGTGAACTTACAGAATCCGTGTACACAGATACAGCCACGGAGGCGGGCAGTCCCAGGGGAGCCCGGGGCAGCCGACCGGGCCCCGCCTCGCAGGTGCCTCGATTCCAGTTCCCCGGGCAGGGAGACGCCAGCGTCCGCGCCCACGGCCCCACACGGAAGGACGTCTTCCTCCTCTGCTTTTGCCCCCCGTGGGTCTGGCCTCGCATGCTGTGTGCATGTCGGGGTTGGCGGGGTCGGCCGCATGATTCAGTCCACGATTCCCAGCTGACCCCATCTGGACACGCCCTCCCGGACACGCCCAGAGCCAGCCCTGGCGGACAGTTAATGCTCACGATGGCCAGAGGGTCCTTGAGGCTGCCCAGGATCCCTTAGGACTGGGCTTAGTTTACCTCTCCAGAGACCCCACTTCCAGATAAGCTCGCTGCCTGAGCTCCTGGGTGGAGCCGGAGCTGGGGACACGGGTCACCACGGTGTATCCCACGATGGGCGGAGGCTCCGGGGCAGTGGGGCTGCAGGTCAGCCTGGTCTCTCCCCAACCCCGGCCCGTGCCTTGGGACACAGTGACCGCCTTGGGCCCCGTATCTGGCCACTGTCCAGGCTGCTGGGGTCCACTTAGGATCCCTGATTCCCTTACAGACCCAACTCTGGACGGGGCTCAAGTCCTTTGTCTGACGGAGCCGAGACAGACGGTGTCTCCCCAGGATTACCGCTCAGGGTCTCGGAACCCCTGGGCTGCAGGAGCTGCATCGGAGCTGGGGCGGATTTGGAGACACAGCAAGGATAAACTTGTGGCCACGTCCTGTTGGAAATGGAGTGTCCTCTCGCGCCCGTTACTGGTGTAAAATCCCAGGGGAGAGTTCAGTGCATCAGAGAGACAGGTGCAGCTTTCAGATTTAACAGCCACATCGCACAACAGCCCTTTGTCCGGACAGGACAAACACCGAGTGTTGTGTCCGACAGTTTGATGAAACGCCTCACTGTTAACCCGCCGGCCACTAAATGCGCGCAGTGTTTGGCGAAACCCTCGGGGAGCCCGTGTCGCCGGCGGCACAGACAGCGTGCCACGGGGAGGACGGTGAGCGGGGCCACCCTGCTGGGCGCCGGCCAGAGCCCCAGCCACGCCCGGCCCCCCGGGGAGGCGGGAGGCACCGGGCAGATGCCCTGCAGAGGGGCCGGGTGCGGCCTGTGCTCCGCTTCTGCTCGCTGCGCCCCTGGGGGCAACTGGGGCAGAGGCCACACCGGGGGTGGGGGCAAAGCTCCACTTGGGGCCCCCACAAAGCAGCCGCTGCTCACAGGTGCTGGACAGAGCAAGGCCTGTGGGGGGGGGGGCTGCCGCCCGGGCCCCACCTGCTCCAGAGCGTCCGTGGGGTCCCGCAGCCCAGGGTGGGGAACGGTGACAGCTCCGGGATCTCAGGCGGCATCTGCATGTGCTGTCCACGTTCCCCGCCTGGAAGCAAAGGCGATGTGGGGGCCCGGGGCCTGGTTGGTCCTCACGCCGACCCTGCGGCGATCCCCACCGCACAGGAGGCTTAGCAGCTTAACGGGGTTGCGCAGCCAGGAAGCACAGAGCCAGGATCCCTCCGAGTCTGACTCAGGCCACCGAGGGCTCCGTGGCCCCTGGGTGCTGAGACCCCGGGCCCCAGTGTCTGCTATGAGAGGCCGGCAGATTAGGGTGGGGACTGGATCCGGATGTGGTGCCCAGGGAGAGGCCTTGGGGCTGCTGGTGTGTTCAGGCCGGACCCCGCCTCTCCTGCCTCCTGCCTACCTCCCCCACCCCCACCCCTGTACAAGCAGGGCTGCCAGTCTCGGCCAGAGAAACCCACACGCCCGATTCCCCTGGCCCCGGAGGCACCACCAGGCTCCCGCCGCTGCACTGTGGCTGCTTCTGGGACAGCACCGCCCTGCTCTGGCCCAGACGCAGCTCCACACCCCCTGAGCTCGGCCACCCTCCCCGATGCGGCCCCCTCTGCCCAGGCCCCCGCGACCCCGCTAACCCTGGGCTCCTGTGGGGCTCTTCCCGGCGCCCGATGCTTCCCTGCGTCCGTCTCAAGCCCATGCCTGTGTGTGCTTCCTGCCCCAGGCCGGCCCCTCCCGGGGTCTCTCCATGTGTGACAGCGGTGACCAGGATTCTGTAGCGAGCAGAGCTCCAGGCCCCTGGTCCTCTGTCTGCCCGTGGGAGTCCAGCCACGCGGTGTGGCTCCCATTGCTTGCTGGTGAACAGCTCCCCCAAAGGGAGGCACCAGCAGGACGGCTCTGCTGTGTGACCTTGGGTGTGTCTCTCACCTTCTCTGTGCTCATTCCGAAGTGGGTCACAGCCTCCATCCTTGTAAAGTGACGAGCAGTGCTGGGGATGCAAGACGGCATCCTGGCTGCTCCTGGATTGTGTGGGGCGAGCAGGCTTCACCCCCAGACTCAGGGGGGCGAAACCTGCAGGCAGGGCCCTCTCCCTGGGGCCCAGGGGGCCTGCCCCTCCCCCAGCCTGGCCCCCAGACACAGCAGGCTGGGAGTGCAATGCCTCCCACCCTCTCCCGTTCTTTCTGTACTGTTTGTGCACCTGCCTAGAACAGGTGCAAGGTGAGGAGATCTGAGAGAGGGGCAGGCCTGGGGAGGGGCTGTGGAGGGTGGGCATCTGTCACAGACAGACGGACGGATGAAGTGGGAGTGGGGGAGGGGCAGGGCCCTGGGGTCCAGCCGTAGGTTGGGTGCATTTCCAGCCTGTGTAGACAGCTCCAGGTGCCTGGATGGGGGGAGCTGCACTCCCACCTTTCTAAGCACCACTTTCAAACCTTGGCTTACTGAGCTACAGTGCCGGGCGGTCAGGGGAGAGACTGGCCTGGCCATCCGGGGGTGCCTTCCAGCCGGTCCTGACCCCACGGCCTCTTCCTCCCTGCTTCTCAGACCCGCCACAGACACTGCCTGACCGGGGAGGGCCTTGGGAGGGAGAGAATTTTGCCAGGACCTCTGGCTCCTCCCTTGCTTCCAAAGAACTCTGTTGAGAAGGATGGCATCTGCCCATTTCACAGACGGGAACACTGAGGCACGGAGCTCAAGGGCCTCTGGTCTGTGCAGAATGGTGTAGACAGACACACAGTTGACAGACCTTGGTGTGCCTGGCCCTTCTCCACGACTTCTGTCCAGTGGGCTCCAAGGGCCCCTGGGGGAAGAGCCAGGAGTTCGTTGGACAGCAGGCCCATTGGCACCGTGAGAATGGAGTCACAGAGCGGTCCCAGGCAGTGCCTCAGGCCCCTTGCTGTTGCACAAAGCCACGGCGCCCACCTGCTCTGAGCTGGGCTCATCGGACGCTCCGTCCAGCGTCCAGTGTGTGTGTGGCCTCGCCAGACCCCAGAGGCACAGCGTTGCCCGTGGGATCGTGTCCAGAACCCGGGAGCCGTGAATCGCGCACGTCCCTACCACGGGCAGCAAGGACACAACCTTGGTGCTCTGTGCTCCACGGACGCGTTCCCTGATCCAATCAGGAAAGGGAGCGCGGCTCCCCCTGCGGAATCCCACATGGAGACTCAGACTTACTTCATTTCAAAAGCATAGCCTCTCCACGGGGCCGGCGTCCGGCAGCAAGGGTCGGGCCCAGCGCTGCGTCCCTGCCGTTTCACACCGAGCACCTCCTGAACGTGGTGACGGGTCACCTGGCACAGCGTCCTGTCCTCAGGCTGTGCTTGGCTTCCCAGGACCAGGGCCTACGGGGCAGCTCCTCTGCCAGGCAGGGGTGGAGGAGCTTACCGTCAGCCATCTGGTCAACCGGAGCCTGCGGCTGGGGGCCCGTTGCCTGGTTACTAAGCCCTTTGCCAGCGCTGGGGACGGCAGGACGTGGCAGGTGTCCTGTGAGGGTCACCTCCTGTCCCCTCTGGGCAAATCCAGGCTGCAGCCTGGGTGGCAGGGTCCATCCCGTCTCAGCCGGCACCGGGCTCCAGGCAGCAGGTGGCTCACCCTTGCTGACCCTGGAACCGTGACCCTCATCCCTGAAGCTCCCAGGGTCCCCTCCACTCAGCAGCCCTTGGCTGGGAGCTGCGGCCAGCTCCTGGGAGGCTTAGAATGGCAAAGATGTCCTCTCCCCCAGTCTCAGGCCAGAGGCCCCCAGGAGGGCGCTGGTAGGGCCGTGTCCCCCCTCCCGCAACCCCCAGGAACCCTAGGGAGCCCCTTCCTGGCCTCCGCCACTTCCAGTGGCCGCTGGTGCCTGTGCTTGGGCCCGTTGCTCCGGCTGCACCTGCACCGCCCTGTCCTCAGTCCCCCTTTGTTGGGCCTTTGTCTCTGCATCGGGTCCCTGGGGAGGCAGCACGGTCTCCTTGGCTCAGAAGCATAAGGACTGCTGTCACACAGACCAGCAGCCGTCCTCGGCCCATGCCCGCTCCACGGGGTCAGGGTTTCAGGGGGGCCTCAGAGGCCAGTGCAGTGGCACCGTCACTGTCACCACCAGTCCCCGCTCTTTCTTTTCTTTAAGATTGATTGATTGATTTGAAAGGCAGAGTTGCAGAGAGGCAGGGACAGAAAGAGAGGTCTTCCATCCGCGGGCTCACTCCTTAAATGACCCAATTGTCTGGGGCTGGCTAGGCTGAAGCCAGGAGCCAGGAGCTTCCTCCAGGTCTCCCACGTGGGTGCAGGGGCCCAGGGCCCTGGGTCATCCTCTGCTGCTTTCCCAGGCCGATAGCAGGGAGCTGGATCGGAAGTGGAGCAGCCAGGACTTGAACCGGGGCCCATATGGGAATGCCAGCACTGCAGGGGGGATTTCCCCACTGCGCCACGGCACCGGCCGCTCTGCTCGCTCTCTCTGAAGCCCCCACTGAGGACGCTGCTGAGGCCGGTGGAGGCGCGGACGTCCCGGGGCCTGTGGCACAGCCTGGGAGCCAGCGCTGGCCGTCCCCATGGTCCAGACGCTCTCCTCTGATCACTGCGTCCCCCCCCCAGAGGGAGCGGGGTGCAGGGAGCTGGATTCCAATCCTCTGCTGCCCTGAGAGCACAGGAGTGCTCAATGTCCCTCTGCACCCAGGGCCACCATCTCCAAAAACCGCACCTTGGGCTTCAGCCAGTAAGCGCCGAGCAGCCGGCCCTCCTTCCTCGCCCCATCCCCGCTGGTCCCAGGGTGTGCCACGCCCAGGCCAGGCCCCAGGGCCTTCTCACGTCTGCCTGGCGGCTGACCCCGACACCCCGAAATAAAAAAGGAGGAGGGCTGAGGCTCGGGGGACAGCAGCTTCGCTCTGGGTCTCCCTCCTGCTCTTCGCGCTCGGTCAGGGCCGGCCTGGCCCTGCCTTTGGCTGTGGGCAGGGAGACCCGTGCTCCCCGTGTCCCCTGGGGCTGCTGAGACCCTGGATCCTCTGACGCCCCGCCTTTAGCTCTCAGCACCCGCGCCAAGCGACAGAGCCACATCTGTGGAGGACCTGAGTGGACCTAGTGTCCCTTCTACCCCTTTTCACCTGTGCTGAGCATGGCTGCCACCGTCAGCCACCTCGCACGGCCGGCCTGCAGGGCTGGGGCCCCCACGGGGGGGTGGGGACAGGAGCCAGTCGTCCCTGACCCCCTGCAGACCCCTGCCGGCCTCGCTCTGCCCTAAGTCTGCTCTGCACCTCTTCTGCACTGTCTCCTGCCTCTTAAGGGGCCCCACTGCAGAAGCGCGGAAATGTTCAGTTCTGTAGCTCAGAGCGTGACAACGTCTCGCAGTCCACCCTGGGCACTCGACGTGCGGCAGAACCCTGGGAGTCTCCTCAGGGAAGCCAAGGTCATCGCTGCTGTCCTCAAACCTTTCTGTCTGATGTGGTTCCCTTTCCGTGAGCACACGAAGGTGCATTAGCACCTGCCCGTACCTCTCCGGCCCCAAAGGTGCAGGCTCAGCCGTGACCTGGATTAGCACCCAGCACCAGGCCACGCCCGGGGAGTGGCCAGGGCGCCCTGGGCTCCGGTGGGCAGGCGAGGTTCATTGCCACATGCGTTCATCACACATGCATGAATTCCCGCGTGCATTCATTCATTCCCACGGCATTCACTGCCACAGGCATGTGGTCGTGAATCAGGCCTCATCCGTCCACCAGCCAGGTTTGGTGGGTGCTGGAACACACAGTGAAGTGAGACCCCAGCCCTGGGGGAGGCCGAGGGCGAAGCAGCGCTGTGGAGCCGAGCAGAGGCCGTGGCCCTCAGAGATGCTGACACAGGCTAGCCCTGCAGGGGGCATTTCCCTGGGCCTGAGCACTCTGGGGTCCCAGGAGGCCCTCGGGGAAGCAGGGGCGCGTGGGGAGCTGGAGGGGGGTTGGGCTGTGCTGCAGGAGGCCAGGGGTGTCTAGAGCGGGTGGGGGGGAGGTCTTTGAGCTGGCCGTGGACTTGGGCGTGGGGGCACGGGTTAGGGGGCCAGTGGCCTGGCCCAGGGTGCGTGGATGTGTCCCCATAGTGAGCACACACGTGTTCAGCCCCAGGGCTGCTGGCCTGGCTGAGGCTGGCTCCCCTCTTTGTCCTAGTCCCCCGGTTTTCCTGCAGGTGCCATCCCACACTGCCTCGCACCACGTGGGGCCACCTAGCGCCCTGCCCGGCACACTCTGGGCTCTCCCTACCATCGCCCCACGCTGAGAATAGGCAGGTGCCTGTCTTTTAAGTCTGAGCTCACAGCAAGGAGCTCACTCGGAGCAGGCCTGGCCGAGCTGTGAGCCGCCAGGCGGACGGAAAATGGCGGAAACGGGAGAGAGGGAGGCGGGGGAGGGGAGACGAGTCCTCGGATGACCCTCAGCCCGTGGGAGGTCCAAACAAGACGCCCCAGGTGCCGCATTGTGCTCAGAAACAAACAAGTGATTAACTTGGGAGTGGCGCTCAGGGAGAAGGCTCTGGTTGGTGTTTTTCTCTCTGTCCTGATGCTGTGGGGTTGTCCAGAGCCGACTCAGCTCACGTCCACATCCAGGGTCGTTCCTCTCCGCACACAGGGAAACTGAGGCAGAGGCGCCCATGGGCACCCACAGTGCGGGTGGGAAGAAGCACTCGGGCCCGTGAGTCTGAGACCCTCACCTGCCCCTGGCAGACCACGGCCCAGTGGCTGCACTGCGGGGTGCTCGGTGTCTCCCCCAGGTCTTGTGAACGGAGCAGCCTCCAGGGCTGTCCCCTGCAGAAGAGACAGACACCCCCGCCCCAGGAGAGGCTTCAGGGACGATGGCAACCGTCAGGCGGGTGCCTGCTGGACCTTTCTGACCAGGGCCAGAGGGTGGCCTCCTGTCCCTGACACCTGCTCTCGGAGAGTGGAGCCCGGCACAGCCCACACATGGGCAGGCGGAGGGCTGGACCCCAGGGCCCGGGAGACAGGAGGTGGAAGGGTTTCCCGGGGATTGTGTCCAGGGCGGAGGGCGTCCAAGACCTCCCAAGCATGGGTGATGACCCCTGGGGTCCAGCCCAGAGGGAACCCCGCCCCCAGGCTGCAAGTGGGGCAGAGACCAGGTGCAGATGGGGGAGGGTCCAGGAAGGCCTGGGCTCGGCTTCAGCTCCTGGCCAGCGGACTCTGAGTGTCCATTTCCTCAACCTCGAAGCACAGATCGTGGGGCTGACAGCTGCCGTCCAGGGTTAGGGTGAACGTGAACGTAACTTCCAAGCTGTGGAGTGTGCGACTGGGCCATGGGCGGCCAGAGTCACGTGAGCCCAGAAAGGCGGGAGGGGCTGAGAAAGTGGGGCTGCGAGGATGGAGCCATGCTGCATGCTGGAGGCTTCCCCCAGCCCTCATCTTGACCTTGACCAGTAACTCGCCACCACGCCAGGCCACATGGGGCTGCCACTGTCCTGCCACGCCAGGCCACACAGGACATTGCCACTGACCCCATCACGCCAGGCCACACAGGGGGCTGCCACTGTTCCCACGACGCCAGGCCACACAGGGCGCTGCCACTGTCCCCATCACACCAGGCCACACAGGGCGCTGCCACTGTCCCCGCCACGCCGGGCCACACAGGGCACTGCCTGTGTGAGTCCAGAGCCTGGGACTGAGGGCCCGAGAGCCATGCCCAGGCTCAGCAGTGGGGCAGCTCTGTTCCTTCCTTGGTTGGATGCTTGTTGATCTCTGGGGGTCTCCTAGACCCCAAGAGGTAAGGGGCACTGGTACCACACCTGTGACCCCACTGCCCGAGGACGACCACGGCAGCTCCGCCTCCCCAGCCTCCCAGGGACCCCACAGTTCAAGCTTCCACCTTCCTTCTGCTTCCTTCCCCTGAATCCTCTCCTGCTGAATGCCTACTTGGCATTCCTGACCCGTCACCTCCTCCAAGCAGCCTTCTAGGCTCTCCCAAATAGACCTGAACCCACCCCAGCAGGTTGACTGGCCTCCCTCTGGGTCCTGCCACCCAAGATACCTGCTTTCTCCAGTGGACTGTGAGCTCATGACCCATTTATCCATGTGTCCATGTACCCATCCATCCACCAGTCCATCCATCCATCCATCCACCTGTCCATCTATCCATCCATCCACCAGTTCATCATCCGTGCATCATCCATCCAGCATCCATCCATCATCCATCCATCTACCCATCCAGCCATCCAGCATCCATCTATTCATAGATCTATTCTTCACATCTGTCCATCCATCATCCACCCGTCCATCATCCATCATCCATCCATCGTCCATCATCATCTCACCATGTATCAATCCATCCATCATCCACCCACCCACCCAGCCATCAGCGTGTCCGTGCACTCGCTCCACAGACGATCATGCAGGCGTGTTTGGGAGGGCTCTGGGCTGTGAGGGGCTGGAGAGGGAGGGGTGGGGTTTTCCCAGTTCTAGAACCCAGCGCCGTTGTCACCGCAGTGGCTTCGTAGGTGGTTATGGAATAATCGGGCAGGAGTGAAACCTCTCAGCACAGGTCCGCTGGTGTTAGTGACTGGCATTAGGTAAGAGCCCAGCTCCCTGGGCACCACCTCGGCCTTGCTTCACAGCCCCTGTGCATGGTCCTGGCAGGTGGGCAGGGCTGGGGGTGTCTCCCATGTGGTGGGGAGAAGACTCAGGAAGCCTAGCCCGGTGTCCCCCAGATCCCAAGGCCCACGGGTTGGGCAGGTTCCCCCGGGGATGCCAGGGCAGGTGCTGGCAGAGATGGACCAGGATTCAGAGAGAGAAACCCATGCGGACCAGGATGGAGTCATGGAGGGCTTTCTGGGAGTGGTGGGTGAGCAGACGGCCTAAGGGAACAAGGAGGGCTCCCTGGCTCAAGCTCAAATAGCTGTGGATGGCCCTTCCTCCCAAGGGTGTGGACCGCAGGTGCAGAGGGTGCCAAGTGGGAGAGAAAGAGAGACAGAGAGAAAGGCTGTGACAGAAAAATCCAGAGAGAGAGAGAGAGAGAGAGAGAGAGAGAGAGAGAGAGAAATAGAGAGAGATGACGGATAGAGGCCCACTCATGTGAGAGATGTCCAGAGCCAGAGCCTGGGTCCTGGAGGGGGAGGGGCAGTTGGAGACCCAGTGAGGGCGGCAGGGGGACTCGTGGGGAGGAGTCGGTGGGGGCACAGCTCTCGTCCCTGTTGGGGGGGGAACGCACAGTGACCCAGGTGGGGGTTATGGGCCTGACGGGCACTGGCGCCCTCTGAAGCTCCGCCCCTACCCCCTAGCCCCACGTGGCCAGCATCCTTGGCATTCACTCTTGCAGGCTTTGTCCCCTCCTCCCAGCCAGAGGTGCCCGGGGAGGGCTCCAGACAGAGGCGGGCAGGTGCACAGAAGGTCAATGGCATGGAAGGCAGGCGGTCACGCTGAGCTGGACACAAGCTCGCGGCCCACGAGGGGCCGTCTCTGGGCTGAGGGTGAAGCGTAGGAGGGTGCACCTGGCAGAGCGTGGGTACCGGTGCCACTGCCGGGGCATTGCCTCCTGGGCACAGGGCGGCAGGAGCCGGTGGCCGAGCGGGCAGCCCCAGGGAGGGTCCAGACCTGGGGCCTGCGGGGGCGGGATTGGGCTGGAAGCAGTGGACGTGCAGGGAAAGGCACGGAGGGTGGGCAGCCCCCGGGGTCAGCGTCGCTTTGCAGCTGAGTGAGCGATGGGCGGTGTGGAGCCAGCACGGGGGGAGGAGTGGTCAGAGACGGCTTGCAGCCGGGCAGGACTGTGTCTTGGAGCAGGCAGAAGAGAGGAGACTGACCCGGGCTCTCAGTGGACGCTGCGGTGGAGGCCGGGGCAGCTGCTCGGGCCCTGCAGTGCCCAGGGCGGCCCCTGGCAGGGTGACCTGGCCCAGTGCCCGCCCAGGCTGACCACAGTGTCCCCCCCCTTACCGAGTGTGTTTGGGGGAGGGACGGAGGCAGGGGCGGGTCAGGTGGCTGTGTGGAATGGGCAGGGGTTTCCTGTGACTCGTCCACTCAGGAGCAAGGGCGGGGCCGTCGCCCTAGGAGGAGTCTCAGCTTCCAGCCCCCTGCCCCACCCCCCGCCTGCTGCCAGCTCCACTGTGTTCCTTTGGGAAGAAATTCCCCAGCCGACAGGGGGCGCTGTGACACGGCCCTGGGTACTGGCTCAGGGCCCGGGAAGACAGCGTGTGTCTGGTGGCGGTGGCCAGGACGGTGGGATTTCACAGCTGGGCCACAAGAGGGGACTCTGGAGACCTGCAAGACAGCTGGGTCTCGTGTGTGTGTGGGCGTGTGTCTGTGTAGGCACGGAGGGTGCGTCTCCGGGTTTCTGTGTGCGTGTGCGTTGTGCCCGTGTGGCGGTGTGTACATGCATGCACCTGTGTGCACATGTGTGTGCTGTGTGTACATGTATGCCTGTGTGCAGGAGAGTGTAGGCGTGGGTGGTGCATCCCTGTGTTTCTGTGTCTCTGTGGGGCTGCGCATATGCACTTGTGCTGTGCCTGTGTGTCTGTGTGTGTGACTGTGTGTGAGCTGTGTGTGTCTCTGTGCAGATGAGTGTGCGCAGGCTCAGAGGGTGCATCTGTGTGTGCGTGCGTGTGACGTGTGTGCACAGGCGCCTCCTGGCAGGTCCTGAGCCCGCAGCTCTGAGCTCGGTGGCCATTGCGCCTCCTCCCCTGTGTCCAAGATGTGCTGGGACCAAGATGCGTCGGCCCCGCGGAGCCCCTTGCCCCAGCTTCCCGGACAGGCCCCGAGTGCTGGAGGTCGGGGGACATAACGAGGGCGGGGTTCTGAGCCTCAGCTCCCCTGGGGCTGTGGGGAGAGTCCAGCTCCCCCATCCCTGGCTGACACATGCGGCTGTGCCCTCGGCGGGAGCTGCACCAGTGTCTCACTGTGGTCACGCCTTCAGGGTGCCCAGGCCAGGCCAAGGGACCTGCCCCCTCCCCCGCCAGCCGTGTGGTCAGTGCTGCCCCCAGCTGTGCGCTCAGTGATCCGCCCTGTGCCAGGCTCTGCGCCCAAACCCACCAGGCCCCTGGTGTTTTCCGGTCTGGTTCTGGAGGCCCCTGCCCCCCACCCCGCCCCCTCCTGCTCTGCGAAGGCCCCGGGGTGGGGGTGTGGCCTGCTCCCTCCCTGGTCGGCTTCACCCGTGCCTGGTGTGTGAGCACAATGGCACAGACAGCAGAACCGAGACCGGCCGCCGCCTGTGGAGCATCCCGCTCCGGCTGCCCTGGCGGGCTCGGCAGTGGCACCAGGAGAGGCGAAGCCTCTGCCCCCGGGGGGGTCCCCGCAGCGTCGCCCCACCAGCATGCACCCAGTTGGGTTTCCGGGAAAGCCACAGCCGCCCTTGCTGTCTCTCTTCCGCGAGATGGGAGCCGCGGCCGCCCCGGGGCTGCCCAGGCCTCACGCCGGGCGTCCTCACCCAGGCCCAGCGGCCGCCCCTCCCGCGCTCCGGCCTCTTCCGTGAGGTCCCCCGCGCACTCCTGCTGTGGCTCCGTGTCGTCCCAGGGCGTCCGGGACCCCTGCGTGCTGGGCTCGTCAAGCTGCCAGCTCACCTGCTCCGGCTCCTTCCTTGCTGCCAAGGGGTCGCCCGGCACCCACGCCTCTCTCCCGCCACCCCCATCCTGCTTCTCTCCTGGGCAGCGGGCGCAGAGCAGGGCTCCGTGAGGCCCCAGTGAGGAACTGGAGACGCCCTCAGCCTGCACCCCGCTGCCCTGGCTCCAGCACGCACGGGGCTGGGCCTCAGGCAGAGCTCCCTGCTCCTGTCTCTTGGTGAGACCCAGGCTGGGAACGCCGCTGGGAGGTGCAGCGTGGGCTCCGCCCCCTCCCACCCAGGCCCTCTGGGCACCCTGGCTCCAAGCTGACTGCTCATGAGGCTCTGGTTCGAACTTGATTCGTGTCTGCACCTTTGCTGAGAAGGAGACGGAGAGGGGGCACGTGGGCAGGCCAGCTCCTGCTGGGGGCTCCACCTGCAGAGGGAGCTGGGGGGTGTGGCCCAGGTGTGGCCCAGGGCGCCTGTCCAGATGGCCAGTGGCTGAGCTGGGGCGGCTGCTGCTTACATCCTGGGTGCTGCCCAGAGGCATGGGATGGTGTTGAGGTGACAGCCGAGCTCAGGGGGCACTGGGCTGCGGGCACCGCGCAGCGTGGGCCCCCCTGTCCCGCGGCGAAGCTGCTGCAGGGGTGCAGGGCACCCAGCCTCAGCGGCAGGGGCTCAGCTACAGGCAGGAGCCAGGCTCCCTGCGCCCAGGACGGGAACACTGCCACCCACCGTCCCGCCCACCCACGGCTTGTCACCACTCCCCTCCTCCGGAATGCTGGCGGGCACGTTGCCCAGGCAACCAGAACGCCAGCGCTGCTCCCTGAGCGTCTCCCGCAGGCACCTGCGAAGTCGGCCGAGCAGCAGCCCCCGAGCCCCAGCGTTGCTGCAGGACCCCTGCAGCAGAGCCCCCCAGGATGGGGCCAGAGGGCACCCCGACACCGTGTCGTTCCCAGGACACCCCTGCAATGTGGGTACCTGCGGTCGCCCCATTTCAGGTGGGGGAACCGAGGCACAGAGCTGCTATGCAGACCGCCCAAAGCTCTCGCAGCCCAGGTCTCAGTGCCAGAGGGCGGAGCCTGTGGGTCCCCAGGCCTCGGCACTTCTGGCCTGCGCGAGTCAGTACAAAGAGCTGTGCTGTCCGTGAGCCTCGTCCTCTGCCTGCCAGGCCCGGGAGGGGCGGGTGATGCAGGTGTGGCGGCTCAGCCCCCTGGACTCTGGGGCTGAGTGAGCTGTGGGCACCATAGCCTGTTGCCAGCACCCCTCTCTCCATCGCTAAATGCAGCAGCACCTCGAGTGGCTGTGACCCAGTAGGTCTCCAGGCATTGCCAACTGTCCCTGGGGCCAGATCCTCCCCAGATGAGGATGAGTGATGTCACCGTAGGATGCCAGGTTGTGACCTTGTACGGGAAGGGTTGGCCTGCGGGGCCACCGGGCCAGGAGGCTGTGCAGGTGTGGGGTGCCCCCCGGCTCCCCCAACTGGTGCAGAGCTGTGGGGGGCTCCTGGCAGTGGAGTCACCCCCGTTACGGGGGCAGAACTGCGAGGTTTGCTTTGCGGCCGCTGACTTGTCGCTGGCGCCAGGGTGTGGGAGGCCGGGACCTAGCTCCTGAGCAGTGACTCTGGGCCTCGACCCAAGGCCAGCTCACCCTGCCTTGAGCTTCATCCTGGGCACCGCTGGTTCCTGACACGTGGCCTGTGACGTACGATTCGCTGCCCTCAGACCTTCCATGGGAAAGACACTCCACGCGGCCCAGTGCTTCCCGGTGAGCGTGGCTGTGGAGTTCTCTGCCAAAGGTCCCCACGCCCTTGCTGGTGTCCCACGCCCCAGGTTAAGGGCCGTGTACAGAGTGGGCCAGCGGGGACCTCCGTGACCCCCGGGGTGGGGCGGGTGAGTGACAGCAGGTGCACCTCCCACGAAGACGCGAGCTGCCGTGTTGGAGTGGGGAGAGGTGCTCCTCTCCCCAGCCCCCTCCTAGAGCTGGCTAAAGCCTGACCTCGGGCAGGACTGAGCCCGGCAGCCACGGGGAAGGGGCGAGAGGACCCAAGGACCCCGGGCTGCCCCTACCACAGGCTCCGGCATGGCGGACGGACCCCGCCTGTCCCCAGCTTTCCGTCCAACCCGACCAGTGGTTCCCACGCCGCTGCCTCTCATGGCATCAGGCACCACGTGTGCGTCTGACACGGCGATGGGGAGAGGGCGAGTGGAGGAGCGGCTGTGACAGGACACGCCGTGACGTCAGCCGTTAGTGTGAATCAGGACTCGGTGCTTGGGCATGGGGAAGCGGGGCAGAGGGAAGTGGGCGGCCCCTCCTGAGCAAGGCTGGCACAGCTGCCGGGTTCCCGCCTCAGGGAAGCTGGGGGGCCTCGGCTCTCAGGTGGAAGCCTGCACCGTCTCAGAAGTTACTCTGGGGCAGCCGGTCAGGGTCAGGTGTACCACGTGACGTGCGGGGTCAGGTAAGCATTGTGGGTACCACATGACTTCAGGGGTCAGGTCAGGGTCGGGTGTACCACGTGGTGTCAGGGGTCAGCTCAGGGTCAGCTGCACCACGTGATGCGAGGGTCACATGTACCACATGACATGAGGGTCAGGTCAGGGTCACATGTACCACATGACATGAGGGTCAGGTCAGGGTCACATGTACCACATGACATGAGGGTCAGGTCAGGGTCACATGTACATGATGTGAGGGTCAGGTCAGGGTTATGTGTACCACGTGATGTGAGCGTCAGCTCAGTGTCATCTGTACCACGGGATGTCATGGGTCAGGTCAGAGGTCAGGTCAGGGTCAGATGTACCATGTGATGTCAGGGGTCAGGTCAAAGTCGGTGTACCACGTGATGTGAGCGACAGGTCAGGGTTGGGTGTACCATGTGATTTCATGGGTCAGGTCAGAGGTCAGGTCAGAGTCAGATGTACCATGTGATGTCAGGGGTCAGGTCAGGGTCAGGTGTACCATGTGATGTGAGCGTCAGCTCAGTGTCATCTGTACCACGTGATGTCATGGGTCAGGTCAGAGGTCAGGTCAGGGTCAGATGTATCATGTGATGTCAGGGGTCAGGTCAGAGTTGGGTGTACCACGTGACGTGAGGGCCAGGTCAGGGTCGGGTGTACCATATGACATCAGGGGTCAGCTCAGTGTCATCTGTACCATGTGATGTCAGGGGTCAGGTCAGGGTCAGCTGTACCATGTGATGTGAAATGTTCCTTAATTCTGATGAGTCCCAGCAGCTGTCTCTGCTCTGGCAATTCTTAAGAACGTCTGAAATTCTCCTGGAACCACTGATTTAAGAAAAGTGGCAGCAGCGGCTGCAGGTGTGAGTGCTGGGGCTTCAGGCATGGGGGGCTTCCGGGGGGAGCCAGGCCCGGGGCTGCAGGGTCCGGCTCCCAGGCCCGGGGCTGCAGGGTCCGGCTCCCAGGCCCAGGACTGCAGGGTCCGGCTCCCAGGCCCAGGGCAGCAGGGTCCGGCTCCCAGGGCCGGGGCTTGGCTAAAGTGGGGCCGGCACAAAGCCCACCGCAGCAGCGTCCTTGCAAACGCCTCCGAGCCTGCTGGCCCTTCTCCCTGGGAACCGGCTCTGGCTGTGCCCTGTGAATTATTGATCACAGAAGTAGCTCATTGCCCTGTGGTCTCCCGTGGTCTCCCGTGGTCTCCCGTGGTCTCCCATGGTCTCACATGACAGGAAGGCTGGGGCTGGCAGAGCCGAAGCCGGGAGCCCAGGCTCAGGAGAACTTTTCCATCAATCCCCATGGTCCGCCCTGTCCTGGAACCAAGGATGTCAAGACCAGGAGCCACTCAGGGTGGACGGGCCACCTGCCGGGCAGCTCCGGGAGCCTCTGGGCCATGCAGCCCTGGGCCTCGGCCTGGCTTCTCCCTGCCCATGGCCCTGGGGAGCAGACACTGCCAGCCCCAGAGAGGCGCGGCGTTCCTGACCAGAGACATCTTTGTCTCCTTTAATTGACAGTGATTTTTCCTCTGCGAAGAAAACAGGCAGAAGGTGGCGAATGGCAGCTCCGTTCGCAGAATCTTATTAAACTGTTCTTTGGGAAAAAAGATTTCAATAAAAATTTAAAATGGAGAGAAGCCAGGAGGCTTCAAAGCAGAAAATGAAGGGAGACGGCCCTGCGGAGCCACATTTGAAAGGCACCGGGGGTGTGTGTGGGGGGGTCCTGGTGCGCACCCCGGGAGTGAGCTCCGTGCTGGCGGCATGGATGGATGTGGAGTCGCCGTGGCATCTTCCTGGCAGTGCACCTGCTGCTCGGAGGGGCTGCCCGGGCCTCCCTCCCACCTGCTGGACGGCATCCCAGACCCGCGCGCCCCCGCACCCCTGGCTCCCACCCGCTTCTCTGGAGTGTTCTCTTTTATTTTTACTGGGGGGGGGGGTGATTTACATGCCATTGAAGCCAGCTTTGAGAGGCCCAGAGTTCAGCGGGTTTCACGTCTTCACAGACCTGTGCAGCTGTCACCCCTGTTCTCATCAACCCCTCACCCCCAAAGAAGCCCCCGACCCCTTCCTTCCCATCGCTATCCACCCATCCCCCAGCAACCCCCGGTCTCTCACCTGTCCCAGTGGGTCATACACCATGTGGCCTCGTGTGGGACTTGTTGCGCCTCGGGGTGCTGGCGAGGCCCAGCGCACGGCAGCGCATTCCGCGTGAGATCTCCCCGTCCGTGGTTTGGCCTTTCCCATCCCTGACGTGAAACCCGTGCCGGCCACCCCACACGAGAGGTTGACTGTGTTCTCTGCCCTGGCGGCCAAGGTCCAGGGTGGCGTCCTTCTTGTGGGCGTCGCAGGGAGTGCAAAGCAGGAGTGGGGGTGGCCGTGTCTGGTTTCTCTCCTTCTTCTTGTAGCCGTCATGATGGGAGCGTGGGGTCTGCACCTGCCAACTCGCCTGGTCCTCCCCGCCCCCCACAGGGCCCTCAGAACACACAGTGCGACTCGGTTCTACACTCCTGATGCCTCACGGTGGGGGCCACGCAAAGCCCACCCAGACCTTGTGTCCATGGATGGATACTTGGGCTGCTTGCACTCTCAAAGATTTATTTATTCATTCGAAAGGCAGAGTTACAGAGAGGCAGAGAGAGAGAGAGAGAGGAGAGGCAGAGAGAGAGAGAGAGAGAGAGAGAGAGGTCTTCCAGCTGCTGGTTCACTCCCCAGTTCACCACAATGGCTAGAGCTGCACTGATCCAAAGCCTGGAGCTGGGAGCTTCTTTCAGGTCTCCCAAGCGGGTGCAGGGGCCCAAGGACTTGGGCCATCTTCCACTGCTTTCCCAGGCCATGGCAGAGAGCTGGATCGGAAGTGGAGCAGCCGGGACTTGAACCAGCACCCCTATGGGATGCTGGCACTACAGGAGTTGGCTTCACGTGCGTGCACTTTTGACCTCGTGCCATGTGGCAATGCTGTGCAGGACAGCGTGTGGACGGCCGTCTGCCTCTGAGCGTGGACAGCAGGGCCCTGGGTGACCCCGCGATCCAGGGGCTGAGGGCTTTCCGAACTCCCTGCAGCTGTAGTGAGGGTCCCCGTCTCCCTGGTCCTCACTGTCCTTTGTGGGAAGCTGTCTCCGTGGGTGTGAGCAGGGAGCATGCTCAGAGGGGCCTGCAGGTGCCCCACAGGTTCCAGGGGGACCTGGCACCCCCTTGCCTGACCCGCTGGCTCAGTGGGCGTGTGGGTGCCCTGCCTCCCTGAGTGGCTCCCAGTCGTGTGGTGTCCGCCTGGGGTGAGATCCTCTGAGTCCCCTAATCACGAGTGGGAGGAGTCCGCCCCAGCTGAGTACCTTCTGGGTTCTTCTGGCCGTGGAGCTGAGTGGAGGAGCAGGGAGGACCCTGGGGCTGCCTGGGGCTTTTCGGAGACACAGCCTTGTATTGGGAAGCCCCCCGCCCCCGGGTGTAGGGGCCCTGGGGGATCCAGAGCTCCTGTGGGCCTGGGGCAGCGTGGAGGGCCTGGGGCCTTTGTGCCCTGGAGAGACCCACGTGGGTTTTTTCAGGGCCTCGTCTCAGTCCTGCCCTTGCCGTGGGAGCGACTCTCTGGGTCTCGCCCACCCCGTTTCCTGTCTGCTGGGTGTGGGGTGGGGCCTCTGTCGAGGCTGGTCCGCCTGCCGTCTCTCTTCTCGCCCTGAGCAAGTCCCTCACTTCAAAGAGACAGCACCTGGACCCGCCGAGGAGGCAGCAGGCTCGTCCCGTCCCGGCACCGCTGTGCCCCTGGGTTTTCTGCATAACAGCTGGGCGTCTTGGAAATGAGGGGTTTCTATGGTGACGCATTACAGCCCAGGACTGGAGAGAAACCACAGAAGTACCCATGTGTGAGGGGCGCCGGGCGCCGGGCACAGGCTTAGGCGCTCTGGTTGGCCTGCTGCTGCCTCGGGGGCGCGGTGAGGCCTGCTCTGGAGCCGCCCGGTCGGCCTGGCGAGGCCTGGCTGCGTGGAGACCCCCACTGCCCCGACCCCCAACCGGCCGTGCGGGCTGTGCACGGCCACACAGAGGTCCTCGTCCAGGGGCCGTGCGTTCTGTGTCGGGGCCCGGCGCTCCCAGGCGGTGACGCTGGCCTGGCCCTGCGCCGAGCTGGGTGGCCGGCGCGCAGGTTCTGCACCCAGGAGCCCTGGGAGCAGACACCAGCGCAATGAGCAGGCCTCCCCGCTGCAGCCAAGCACTTTCAGTCTGACTGAAAACCGGGGCTGGTTGTTCGGAGCTCAGTCCTTGTCTGCAGTTAGCGCTCAGTAACGTGCGCTTCTTCCTCCCAGCGTCCCCATGACCCTGGGGGAGCGGCTCGTTCCAAGCATCCGTGACTTCAGCCCCAGGCGTGCCGTGCAGGACAAGGCCAGGCACACGCACGCACCCTCCCGTGACACACGGCTGACACAGACACCCGTGGGCACGCCCACACACACGCTGGTGCCCACACCCGCTCAGTCTCCCCCACACTCATGCTGACACACTCGTGCAGACACACGCACACACGTGACATACAACACGCTACACAGACCACACCCTCGTGCACACTGAACAATGACACACACGGCAGAACTGCCCGACTCACTTCCAGGCCTGGCTGAGTGGCGGCGCTGGCGGGGGTGGGTGCACCTGACTCCCTCGCCCCCACCCCCGGCAGCGAGGTGCTGGATTCGCTGTAACTTTCACACGCGAGGCTGCTGACGACAGCCGACTTTGAATGGCACCTGTAATGACTTCTCAATTATCCCTGCTGGGGGAGCAGTGACGTGGGCTGCAGCCTCCAATCCCTCCACGTGACTGCTTGGCACCACGTGAGCACCCGCCCATCTGGAGGCGACCCTGGCCCCGGGGGCACGAAGCTGCTCCTGGGGACGGAGTAGGGGGGACCGGCCTTGTGGGCCCGGGCCGGCCTCTGTTGCAGCTCATCTTCTGCTGCTGCCAGCCCCCTCCCTCGCCGAGCTGGGCGGGGCTTGCCCTTCCTCCCGCCTGCGCCCGCTGAGGAGGTGGAGGGGGTTGCAAAGGGCACCTGCACTGCAGATACACAGGAGCGAAATGTCAGCACAACTAACATCTGGCCCCGTGCGTTTCTGCTTATCCGGAGCAGATCTCGTTCCCCGTGACACCCAGCCAGGCCAGGAGCACGCAGCTTTCCCACGGAGGCGGGACAGGCCTGCTCAGCCTGAAGGGCAAGCGCGCGGTGGGCAGCGGGGGGGGGCCCCGGCCACGCCCACCCTGGGGGACGGGACCCTGCAGTCCCCTGGGAGTCTGCAGCCCGGTCCCGCCCCTCGGGAGTGCAGCGGCCACATGAGCAGGGTTGCTGTGTCAGAGGAAGGGGCCTGGCCGGGAACCCCCCTGCAGCCCGGGGTCCTGCCGACGTCGCGCCCTCTGCCCTGTGGTGCCCACGTTCAGGTCGTGTGTCTGAGCTGGCGCTGGGTGGGTCCTGAGGCGCCGTGTTCCTGCCCTACAGTGACCGTGTGCTGGCCAGGTCATCGGCACCCGGTGCCAGGCGACAGCTGTCAGTGGCGGTGGTGCTGACCCCGAAAGCTGTCCCTGGTCCCGGGGTCCCCGTCTCCACCGGGGGCCTCGTCCAGGTCGCGGGTGGAGAGCGTGGGCTCCCGGTGACCGCTCTTCTCTCTCTCCGCACAGCTCCATGTCCATCCGCTGGCCGGGCCGCTCCCTGGGAAGCCACGCGTGGATACTGATGGCCGTGCTGCAGCTCGCTGTGGACCTCCCCGCCTGCGAGTCGCGGGGCCCCAGCCCTGACTTCCGGCTCCTGCCCCGGCCGCCGCCCCGGCCACCGCGGCTGTGGAGTCTCAAGAGCGGACATCCGGCCAGGCCCACCGCCCCCGTCTGGAGCCCCCGACCGCCCCGCGGGGAGCGGGCACATGGGCCCATGCAGACTCCACGTGCCAAGCGGGCCCACAGGCCCAGGGACCAGGCGGCAGCCCTGGTGCCCAGAGCCGGGCTCGCCAAGCCCCCTGCGGCCGCCCAGCCCAGCCCCGTCCTCGCCTCCTCTGCTTCCGCCCGGGCTCCAGCGGCGGCGGCCAGCGGCATCGCCACGGAACAGCACGGCCTCCTGAGCAGGGCCAGGAGGCAGGTGCAGGGGCTGGGTTTCAGCAGCTTTGACTTCCGGGGCGGCCGGCCCACCACGGAGACGGAGTTCATCGCCTGGGGGCCCACGGGGGACGAGGAGGCCCTGGAGTCCAACACGTTCCCGGGCGTGTTCGGCCCCACCACGGTCGCCGTCGTCCAGACACGGAAGACCACGGTGGCCATTCCCACCACCACCACCGCCATGGCCACCTCTGTGCCGCTGCAGACCAAGGGGGTCACCGAGCCCCTGGATCCCGGGAAAAGGACCCCGGGTGGGGTCAGCACGATGGAGCCTCCCACCAGTCCCGGCAGCAATGGCAAAGACATCCAGCCCCCGCGGATTCTGGGGGAGACGTCAGGTAAGGCCCTGGCTGCTGGCTGACTCGGGGCTGGGTGCGGTCGGGAAGGGTGCCCCGACCACGGGGGCCCGTGCCTGTGGCCTGCGGACTCGGACGCGGCCCCAGCCGCGCCTCCGGCGTCAGAGAGCTTCGTGATGGAGTTACGGGGTGTGGGGGGTGTCTTCAGAAAGCTTCAGGGCTCTGTGCCCAGCGGGCTGCAGGGGGATGGCCGGTGGGCTTGGCCAGGATTGGGCGTGGCCTCATTGGCTGGGAAGGTGGAGGCGGGGCAGAAGGGGAGCTTGCCTGGCAGCTCACGGGAGCATCTCCGGAGCGCAGGGCCCCGTCGCTGGGCTGGGCTGGGCTGGGCTGGGCTGGGGCGTGTCTTGGGGACACAGCTCCTGAGGGACGAGGGACGGCTTCCCTTCTGCACTGTGACCCTGCTCCCGCCCCAGGACACTTGCACTCACAGGCTTTGAAACCTTCCCTGTGCACTGCCGTTTGTGTAGACGTCCTCCTGCCCCCGCTGGAGCCCGGGGGAGGGGACTCGGAGCCTGGGTCCCCTGCCAACGCCCCCACCTGAGGCTTCCTCTGCCTCTGCCCGTGGGCCCTGGCCGGCCCTGAGGTCCGCAGACTCACTGCCCCCACCTGCCCGTTGTGTGCTGAGCTCCCTCCCAGACAGCCGCACCTGAGCCCCCTCCATGCTCGCAAAGCCTTTGTTTTTGCCGCAATAAACTCCCCCGGCGTGGGCGTCGGTGGTCGGTGGAAACCAGGGCTCCTCTCGGTTGCCGTCACCGCCTCGGTGCCCGGCGCTTGCCACAGAGGCGCGGATGAGAACACGAGTTCCCGTTGATTGCAAATTACATTTGTTATTACTAAAGTTAAACGCCCGGGACAACATTATAGGGCTTAGCAAATGAATTCACAGTACATTGGATGTTGCTAATCCAACGCGACAGATGCTTATCTTGGAAAAGATTTATGGTTTTCCATAATATAATCTGGTGCTAGATTAATTTGTTTGGCAAAACAAATTTAAATGGGGGGGAAATATGTGTGCTGGCTTCCGACACAGAGGGATGTTATCTCTGGAGGGCTCGGTGGCCGGCAGAGATGGGGAGGAGGCACACCTGGCCGCTCTCGCTGGGCACTGAGCACGGTCCCCAGCGGCCACGGGAGAGGGAATGCGGAGAGGATTCTCAGGGCCGGGTGCGCCACAGCCCCGCGGGTGCTGCAGAAGTGCGTTAGGCACAGCAGGAGCTATTCCGGTTAGACACCAGGCAGAACTGGCTCATGACACAGGAGGTCAGCTCTCTCTGGGCTCCTGCCAGCAGGCTGTGTGGTCTCCTTGTCCTGAAAGCGGGTGTCCTGGGGTGCGGGTGGGGGAGGCAGGAGGGTGCAGTTGAAGCTGCCTGGGTGGGGTGAGAGCACCAGCCCCAGAGGTGGACCTGGATCCCCCCGTTTGTGGACTGCGACCACTGCTCACACTAGACAGGCTCCAAGGTGGTAAGGGAGCCCGCGCGTGTGGCTGTGGTGGGCGTGCACTCCGAGGCCGTGGTCCCGGTGGGCCGGGGTCTGCCGCCTGCAGCTGTGGGGCCCTGGGAAGTCTCCTTTGTCTGCAGCAGAGTGGAGGCTCGGCCACGGCGTGGACCGTGTGACTGGGCGCGAGCGTGCGGGCGGTGGCCGGTCCCTGCGCACACCCGTGCAGTGGCTCTGAGGCCAGGGCTGCGGTGTCGGGGGACGGGGACCCAGGCCCACCCGGCCCTGCCTTCTAGCCTGGAGCCCTGTTAGGCTGCGGGAGGCTGTCGGAGCGGTCAAGCTGGGGTTCTGCCCCTGGAACCGGGCTGTTCCTGTCTGCAGCGTGGGGACGTAGCTCAGGCCTCGCTGGGCCCGGGACGCTCTGACAGCCCGCAGGGGCGCTGCGGTGCGCCACAGCCTGCACACTCGGCGAAGGGCCGGTTACAGCGAGAGCAGCAGTCGCCCCCAAACGCGGCAGAGGCTCGTCCCTGAGTCTTGTGCTCGTGCCCGGGGGAGCGATGCTGCAGTGCATGGATGCAGGGTGCAGACCGGGCCTGACGGTGGCACCCGGGGGAGGCCGCCGGGCGGCTGGGCGCTGGCCCTCAGCAGGTGGCTCGGGGCAGCCAGTGGGCTCTGTGGGCCAGGAAGCTCCTGTCTCTCTCTCCTGGTGTGACCGACCCTCGGTCACCCTCAGCCGATGCAGGAACCAGTGGGGCTGCCGGATGCTGGGCTGGGAGCAGAAGTGACGTTTCTTCCCTCCCAGGAGGCGGAGGGCTGACCGCGGCAGGGCCTCGGGAGTCCCAGCTGCAGGCGAGACAGCCGGGCCGGCTGCCCTAGGAAGGTGGCCGGGGGGATGGGGGCACTGCGGTGCAGGGGACGGCTCAGGCCCTCACCGCCTTCCCAGGCCTGGCTTCCCCGTGTGGGAGCTGTGTGCGCTCCGACCGCCTGCTTGACTTCTCTGTGCCTCCGTGGGAAGGAGAAGGCCAGCCCTCTGCCAGATTCCTCGGGACGGCGCAAGCCCAGTGCTCGGTGCCGGCACACGAGGATGGCGCAGATGGGCCTGCTGCCCCCGATGCCGGAGGGCGGCGGTGCTGGCGCTGGTGAGGGTGGTGATGGACATGCGCCCTATGGTGATGATGGTGATGGTGGTGAGGGTGGTGGTAGGGGTGGTGATGGACATGTGTCCTACGGTGATGATCATGGTGGTGTCGGTGCTGTGACAGTGAGGGGGAGGGGAGCAGATGGCGACGGTGATGACGGCCGTGTTCATGGCTATGGTTGTGCTGACTGCCGCCAGCTCTAAGGGTCATCTGGTGAGAGCTCAAGGCCTCCCCCCTCCTGGCCTTGGTGCCCCCTGCAGAGGCGGGGGTGGCCCCGGCTGGGAGTGGCCTGGGGTGGGTGGAAAATGCCCGGGCGCAGGTGCCCAGCAGCGCTGCGCTCTCGGCTCTTGGGCGCCAGCCGAGGGCAGCGTCACGTGGGTGAGTTCGCTCGAGGCCGTGAGCGGAGGCCCCAGCTCAGCTCCGTGCTGCGGGTCGTGTTCTGAATCCCGAATCACAAGGTCTCCCCAGAGAGAGGCAGGAAGTCCTTCCTGAGCTGTTATCTGCAGGCTGCACGCGAGCTGCTGGGGGCCTGTGCCGCCCGACACCTGCCGCCGCACGCGCGGCAGGCCTGCCGGGGGCCTGGGCGCCTCCGCACGGTGGCGCTCGGGAGAGGGGTCCGACCCTGCTCAGCGAGTCTCACGCCCTCCCCATCTCTCAGGAGACACAGCCAGGAGGGGCCGGGGAGCCCCCCCGGGGGGGGGGGGCATTGTCATTCAGTTTGTCCCTGTGGGGCTAGGCTGTGTGGTGTTGGAGTCAAGGAGGGGATGAGCGGTGCCACCCAGCCGGGCCTGGTAATTTTTGCACTGGCGTCCACCTGTGCGTGTCCAGGAATGATTTCTACGCTGCTTTGTCCTTGTGGTCAGAACACCTTCACCAGGGACAGGCTGGTGTCCCTTAGTCCCTTCGTCTTCATCCCCCAGCCCGCTGACCCGGTCAGGGACCCCGGCTGGCCAACTCAGGGGCCAGTCTCGAGATATTGAAGCATTCCTCCTCCTCCTAAGATTTCTTTCTTTATTTTTGAAAGAGTTACAGAGAGAAGGGGAGAGAAAGAGAGAGGTCTTCCACCTGCTGGTTCACTCTCCAGCTGGCTGTAATGGCCAAGGCTGGGCCAGGCCTAAGCCAGGAGCCAGGAGCTTCTTCTAGGTCTCCCACGTGGGTGCAGGGGCCCAAGCACTTGGGCCATCCTCCACTGCTTTCCCAGGCTCATCCGCAGGGAGCTGGATCAGAAGAGGAGCAGCTGGGACTTGAACCTGCACCCTTATAGGATGCCGGTGTCACAGGTGGCGGCTTAACCGTTGTGCCGCAACACTGGCCCTGGCATTGACCGGAATGGGAGCGGGAGGGGCTGAGGTGTGGGTGGAGAGGAGAGGCGGACCCTCCCCCTTCTGTGAGAGCCTCTGCGGAGATTTGAACGCTGAGCCTGTTTTAACAAAGTCGTCGGGGACTGGCTGCCAGGGAGGTGACTCTGTCCTTAATTTAAAGATATTGGAAGCCAATGACTCATGGGCCTCGATGTTTTGAGGGCTTAATTGGGATCAGAGCAGCAAAGAGGTGAAGAACACTGGGGGCAGCTGAACACCCTGGACGCTGTCCAGAGCGAGGCCGTCTCCCGGGTCTTCACGGAGACCCTACGAGTGGACGCAGCACGGCCAGTCCCCAGGACGGGGGTCTCAGGGCACCGGGGAGCAGGGCGACGGAGAGCCAGAGCCGGCTTGGCCTCTGTTCCCACCCAGCTCCACGGGGATGGATGCGCGCCGCTCATCACAGCCTCTGATTCGTCGGGAGACAAGTCTGTCTCAGGCTTCCCTCAGCTCCCGCCCACTGCCCACCGCTCCCAGCTCCCCCGGACTGTGGTCAGGGCTTCTCACATGCCCTGGTTCCCCGAGGGCCTGGATCCCCTGCTAGGAGTGTGCCAGGGACGGGGAGGCTTAGCTCCTGCACCCCCGTGATGCCCATCCTAACCTTCCGTGTGCCGGGGGCCACCTGGCGTCGGGCCCTGGCCGACCTCTCTGTAGCTGATCCCCGTCTCCTTAAAGGGGCCGGGTGCAGCTCAGGTAGATCTGTCCTACGTCACGCATTGCACAAAATACCGGATTGGCGACAGATGCCTGACACGCCGTGAGCTGAATTTACGGTTTGCATGCTCTCACAGAGGAGCGGCTCTGAGCGCTGAGATTAAATATTGGACGGAAAACCATCATCGGAGTTTTCCTTCCATGGTGTCAGCTGGAATCGTTTGAGAATTTCCGGCTTCTTGATCAATTATCCAATGAACCGTCAGTCTATACTTAGCTGATAGTAAAACGCCAGGCCCCGGGGGGGGGGGGGAGGGAGGCGGCAGGAAGCAGCCTTGCCCTCCTTGCGAGGTGTCCAACCGCCTGTTCAGGAGAGCCAGGCCGGCAGGGACACATCCTTGCACCGGGGAGAAGTCACAGCAAGGACGGCAGGGACGCGGCTCGGTCGGCCGCCTGCCTGTCACTCGGCCAACTCAGGTTCCAAGGAGGCGAGGCGGCTCACGGGGGAGGGCTACGTGGTGCTGGAGACGGCGGGAGTAGAGGGAGGTGGAAGAGGGTGGGCGGAGCCTGTGTAGACCTGGGCAGGGCTGGGAGGGGACACAGCAGAGGACGGCCGTGAGACCCCACCTCCAGCTCCGCCCACCCTGCAAGTGGCTGCCACGCGGTTCCTCGGGCTGGTGGCTGGGCCCGTGGCCTTGGTGGGACTGCCCTCTCGGGTCAAAGGAGAATGCGGGGGACATCGGCCCCGCCCCTTTGCACCGGCCACGGGGAGCAGGCTGTTCACGAAGCCGACTGGGCATGCGGAGAGCTGTAGTGGCCGTGGCCTGGATTTCAGAGTCACCACTTTGGGGCGACGAGTCCCAGCAAGTGATGCTTGAGGGCTCCCCCGGCTTCTGGAGACCCGACCAAGTCACGGTTGACGCGCGTGTTGTGGATGGATGTGCCGTCTGGTTCCGGCTCGCCTGCCGCAGGGCTCAGCGGGTCTCACACACTCCCGCCTTCTGCTGGGATCCGCAGCATCACAGGTGTTTTCCAGAAATTCCCGTCAGCCGCAGGGCAGCTGTGTCTGCCACAGGCACAGCGGCCAGGGCACCGAATGGGCGGAGCTGGAGCCCAGGCCCCGGCTGTCATGGCAGCCAGTGGCGTGTCCCAGTGGTGCCCTGTGACCCCGAGGGTCTCCGCCTCTGTGCTGCACAACTCAGAAGTCATTTCCAGCCCACGAGGTCGCTCCGAGCCGGGCCGCGTCTGCCCGGGGAAGCCGAGTGCCACAGAGAGCCTTCCAGCATTGCCGATCGAATCCCGAAGACGCATGCGGGCCATGTGCCGGCCCCGTGGGGAATCGCATGGTGCTTGTGTCCAGAAAGGGCAGCCTGTTTTTTGTATCCTCCCCGCAGTCCACCAGGGCGTTCGGCCACTGCTCCGTGCCGTTCTGTCCGTGTCCGTGGAAGGCAGAGCTAGCCCAGGAGCCAGCCGCAGGCCTGCGTGGGTTCTGTGCCCAGGGTAAGGGGCGGGGCCACTTCCTCTGCAGGAGGACAGCAGGGCCTGGTGCCCAGGCTGCCACGGGTGCCCAGGCTGCCACGGGTGCCCAGGCTGCCACGGGTGCCCAGGCTGAAGTCCTCAGTGACTCACTGTGAGCGCACCTGCCGCGGAAGCAGACCCTCCTCCGCTGTTTTTGGTTTTTTTTTAAAGACTTATTTATTTGAAAGGCAGAGCAAGGGGTGGGGAGAGATCTTCCATCCCCACTGGTTCACTCCCCAGAAGGCTGCAGAGGCCAGGGCCGAGCCAGGGGGAAGCCAGGAGCCTAGAGCTCCCTCCTGGAGTCCAAAGTGTGGGAGGCCACGGCCCAGGCACTTGAGCCCTCAACGGCTGCCCCCAGGCGCAGTAGCAGGAAGCGGGATGGGAACTGGAGCAGCCGGGATTGCAAGCAGCTCTCCGATGGGGGTGCAGACGTCACGAGTGTCTTAAGCCTGCACCACCATGCCCGGTGGCTCTCCTGGTGCCCGGCAGGTGATGCGAGGACATGCCGGGGAGACGCGCTGATGACCCCGTGCTGTCTGCGACCCTGTAGGTAACCCGGCCCCTGCTCACTTGTTCCCTGATGGCCCCGTGAGCAGACCCAGGGCCGGCTTCCCGTGCAGCCTCACCAGCTGGGACAGTTCAGCGTCTGACTTGAGGGAGGCGGCCTCTGACATGCTGGCTGACGCCTGGCTCCGTGCGGAACAGAAGCTGTGCTGTCTCTGGATGCTCATGGTGGCTGTGGTCTTGGCTGCTTCCGTGCTTACGGAAGCCCTGCAGAGCCCCCCCTGGCCCGGGTGGGCCGCCCGGGAGGCTGTGGGCCCAGGCAGCCTCAGAAGGACCTGCAGTAGCCGCCGGGTGTCCGCGGGCAGGGGAGCGCAGGCCTGGGGGGTACACGGAGCCCCAGCCCTCTTCCAGGAGTGTTAGTCGCGGTGACAGCCCAGCGTGCCTCCCGGGAGGCCCTGTCCCTAGGGTGGACATCCCGGAGGCATCCCCATGGGGTCAGCCCCATCCTGCACCATTGCCTGCATCCTGTGTGGGCATCCTGGGACCCTGGACCAGAAGTGGTTCTCCCTGGCTGGGAGGCAGACATCGGGAATCGGGGGTGGGCAGAGCCACGCTGCCCCTGACGGCTCTGGGAGGGTCCCTGTCCCCAGCCTCTTCAGGGACGGTGAGGGCCACCCCTGCAGGGGCCTCTGGCCACAGGGCCCCTGGAGAAGCGGCTCCCGAAGAGCGATCTGTGGAACGCCCTCTGCGCTGGGGTTCAAGTGCTTTGGGCGTCAGTGGCAGCCCCTCCCCCCGGGGCCCTGCCTGTGAGGCTCAGCGCCCACCTGCAGGGGGAGGTGCAGATCCCTGCATCCGGGACCTCCGCCTACCTCATCCTCCACCCACATCCGTCCTCAGCATCCAGGCCGCCCACCGGGACCTCTCCTAATGCAGACAGGCCCAGGGACGTGGACGCGAGCCCAGGGCCAACGACCTCCACACACAGGGACCCTCACAGCCCAGGGTCTTCGTGAGCCTTGTGAGACAGGGGCTGGGTCTCTGCCCCCTGCACAGCCCTGGGAAGAGAACGGGGACCTTGGTCAGGAGGGACACGCCCCTTCTGGCAACTGAATGGAGCCAATGATTCCCTGAGGCACAGACAGGGCAGGGATTCTCTGCAAGGGTCTGCACACCCCACCCCAGCACAGTGCATGGGGCAGCGCTCACCAAATCGAGCCCGGCCTGCCGCGTATGGCTTCTCCCGGGAGATCCGTGCCAGCGCAGCTCTGCCGTGGAGGTGACCTTCCTGTCTGGTCTGCTGGACAGGGCTCCCTGCTACACCAGGGTCCCACGTGTGGAGACTGTTCCCAGCCCGGAGCCGCTCACCACTGCCGGGGCTCCGGAGCCTGAGCTGGGACGGGGGTCCCTGTGACGGCCCCTGTGGGTGGCGGGTGGTGTCACTGCTCACTCGGACCTTGAGCGTAGGCTGTCCAGAGTGTGGCAGGGGACCTGGCAGGCTGGCCCGACCACGCTCATGCAGCCCTGACCTGCGGCCAGAGCAGGACAGGAGGGAGGCACAGAACAGTGCCCTCTAGAGGGCAGGGCGTCAGCACCCCACTGTTCTCATTTCACCGCCTAGAGAGTCAGAGACCCAAGGGCGTTTCTGCACCTGGGAGCCCATCCCCGTCTCAGAGGCTGCGGGGTCTGGGGTGCAGGCTGCTGCTGTCCCCGGTAGGGCCACCAAGCACTTCAGTGACACTGGCCCCTGGGGGTGTCTGGGGGACAAGAGCGTCTACACAACAGGCTTCCGGGGAGGTGGCCACGGACCACCCGGGGGTCCCAGAGGGAAGAGGGCAGAGGTGAGAGGTGGGCGAGTGGCCCCAGCCCTGGGAGGACCAGAGCCCGGCCGAGGCAAGGTCCTTGGGGTGCCCCTGCGGGATCCGGGGGGACCCTATTCCCTCCTCTCCCCCGTCCCCTGGCTGCCAGGGTCCTCTCCTCCGCAGGGGCCCGGGCAGCCATCAGAGGCCGGGGTGGGGGGAGGAGGAAGTGTTGCCGGGAAAAATCTCTCTCTCTCTCTCTCCCACACCCCAGTATCGACCCCACCTGCACTTACTTTATTAATAAAAAAAGGTTTTTTGGGACACAGCCCCTCCCATTCATGTCCATTCTGCCCCCACTGCGTTGCGATGGCTGAGACCTGGCCCAACCCAGACGGGAGGGACCTCAGATTGAGATTCACTGTGGCTCTCGGCGGGACACGCTGGCCACCCCCTGCAGGAGAGCCAGCGCTTCGCTACCGTCCTTGCCAACTTCTGTGCAGGCACCGTGATGGACCGGGGTGGGGGGGTGAGGACAGGGGTGGGGGGAAGCCCGGGCGCAGCGATCGGAGGCCTGCGTGAGGGGGCGGGGCTGCCCGGCACAGGAAGGGGTCGTGTCCTTGCTGCAGGCGGTGCGCGCTGCCAGAGAGAGTGACCGCAGCCACGGATGACCCGGCTGCCCGTGGGAATGACGCAGGAGTGTGACCAAGCTCTCCCGCCTTCCTGAAGGTTCCGGGCTGCTGTGGAGACCTGGCGCTGCGACAGGGAGGCTGGGACAAGTCCCTGGGATCCCACCATGGGGTGGGCGGGGCTGAGGAAGAGACAGGACCACTGGTGGGGGGGAGTCCCAGCCCTTTGGCCGTGGTCAGCGTCCCCGGGGAGCGTGCTGGCCCTTGGAGGCCCTGGCTGTCACGGGGATGGGCTTACCTCGGGAGCTGTGGCTTCTTCCTCCGCGGCTCACGGGGCTGCCGCAGCCAAGAGCAGCCGGCACGTGGCCCGAGCAGCTGGAACCAACCCTGGTGCTCCTGGGGTCGGCACTGCCAGGCCAAGGTGTCTGCAGCCTGGCTCCCCCCGCGTCTGACCTGGGCTGGCAGCGTCCCCCGGCCCCGCGCCCCCTCCTCCACCAGCACCAGTGATTCTGCAGCCCCTGAGGGAGGGGCTGCCCCTCTCTGCGCAGGTGTCCAGGGGTCCTCGACCCCGGTTCCGTCCATCTGGATCCCGTGGGCTGGGGGCTGGGTGCCCAGAACTGACACCAACCCCCCCCTCTGATGGCAGCTGCACTCCAAGCTGTTCCCCTGTGATTCTAACCAACCCAAGAAATTGGGGCGCTGCTTGGCTCGTAGCTGCGCCTGCTGGAGGGGCAGCCCCACTGCCCTGTGCAGGGTGGCCAGGTGCAGCGTGGAGCCGGGGACCCTGAGGAGCACAGGAGGTGCAGACGCTGGGGCCAGCATTCAGCCCAGCCCTGCACCAGGCATCCCCTGCCGGGCTGGAGCGCACGTTGCCTGCAGCCCTCCCTTTCTTTCGTCCTCAGCTGGAAGCGGCGTCTGCGCCCTTGGCTGTCCCCTGTGTCACTCACTCTGTGCCGGAGACGCGGGCGCTCTTCCCTCAAGAGCCCCTGAGTGTTCTTTGTTGCATTCAGCTTCTTAAAGTAGCTGAGGAGCTCAGATGCCTGCACGGTGCTGTCCTGACCGGAGCTCTGCACCTGCTCTCGGCGCCAGGAAGTGCCCTCGAGGCGTTTAAAGGGGGGCCGGCTGGGGACAGGCAGGAGGCAGGTGGAGGGGTCTGGGGGAGGGGCAGCGATGATTTTTGCCGGCAGAAAGGCTCTGGAACCTTCAGAGTTGCAGGGACAGCAGGAGGGAGACCTGGTGGCTCTGGTTACTGTGGCCCGAAAGCTTGGCTGGTGGCACCCGGGTGCCCCGGCAGAGCCATGCCCCCTCCGAGACGGCTCCGCCTGCAGAAGGTTGTGTCTGGAGAGAGGTCTGGGGAAACCCAGCTCCTGGGAGAACTGCTGTCCCTGCTCCGTCCCTGGGCTCAGATGGTGCCAGGCTGGAGTCCCCACCCACTCCTCAAGGGAGGGGCCGGGGCACATGCCACTCCCTAGGGCCCTGCCACTCCCTCCTGCCACCAGGGCTCCTCCCCTGGCCGTGTTGGAGACAGAGGGGTGGTGTGAGCCTGTCCTGCTCCTAGGCATTTGGGAGCCTCCTCCTTCCAACTAGCAGCAGTGGTGGGCTGAGAGATACCTCCTCCTCCTGACTAGTCAGGGGTGCCCTGCAAGCTTCCTCCTTCTGACTAGCAGCAGGGGTGCACTGAGAGCCACCTCCTCCTCCTGACTAGTCAGGGGTGCCCTGGAAGCTTCCTCCTTCTGACTAGCAGCAGGGGTGCACTGAGAGCCACCTCCTCCTTCGGACTAGAGCAGGGCTGCTCTGGGGGAGGCTGCAGGACGGGCGGGTCCCTTAGGTCGTGTGAGCACCGAAGCCCGGGCCCGCAGCCCCCAGCCGCGTGGGCATGAGGACGGCAGCCTTCCCCCTGCCTGCCCCAGCCGTCCACGCTGGGTGTCCCACGGCTGACCTGGGCAAGACCGTGTCTCCGGGGCCAGGGAGCGATTGCTCCGGAACAGTGGGCGTTGCCCTGAGGTGCACCTGCCGTGCAGCCTGCCCCAGGAGGCCGTGCCCTGCTTGAAGCTGCGAGGAGGCAGCCCGGGGTGGCTCTCAGCAGGTGCAGAGCCACGGACCGGGGGGCAGGCGGGCCCCAGGGCCCGGTGAGCTCGCGCGGAAAGTGGGGAGACCCCCATGCTCCAGGCAGGCCCAGCCCAGCCAGGCGGTAACGGGCAGGTGAAGGTGCCCCTTTCCCGGTGCTGCCGGAGAACTGGCCCCTGCACACGGACGCCTGTGCCGAGCTGGCTCCGGCTCTGCCGGCCCAGATCCCCACGGAAGAGCCGGCCCGGGAGTTCCGGCTCCTTCCTGCCTGGTAGGCCTGTGGGAATCTGGCTGCAGTGGGGAGAATCAAAGCTGCTGCTGCGTGGACCTTCGCCTCAAGAGTCCCCGCGGGATGGTGTGGGCGGGGCTGGGCTTGCGACTTCGCGGCCTGGGCCCTGTTTGTGCGGGAATCTGGCTCCGCTTTTGGGTCCTGTGATGCCGCCAGGCGGTCGTGGGTCTGGGCCTCGTCCTCTCCACGTCCTGGGCCCAGGGACCCACAGAGGCAGCTCACGTGATAGGCAGAACCTGCCCCAGAGCACCCCACATGCTGGCTCATTGTTAGAGCATTCATTCATGGACCCCACCAAACGTGTGACCTGCCCAGCCCCGCAGGAGAACCCGGGAGCTGGCGGCCAGAGAAACGATGATGCCCCTGTCCCCACGGGGTGTGCAGGCCAGCAGGGGCCAATTCCAGTGGACCAGCTGCCTATGCCGGTCCAGGAGGCTCCTCAGCGCTGGTCTGGAGGAAGCCCTGGCCCAGGGGTCGTGGCTCGTGCAGCAGGTGCAGTGTGTCCTGCGGCCCGGCGAGGCCACCAGGAGCCTGCGGCTGTGACCTGCGCTCTTTCCTGGAGACAGACAATCCTGGCATTGCCCTCTGCCCACGAGCCAGGAGTAGAAGGCGGGAGCCCCCACTGTGATCTGTGCCCAGAGCTCCCGGAAGACGCCCTTGCGAGATGGGGTCGTAGGAGCTGGACAGAGCAGTCACACGAGCAAGGTGGGAGCCCCGCGAGCAGGGCCCCGGCCAGCGCTCTGGTGGCTGCTTCTGGAAGGGACTGACCACACGCCATGTGTAGGCTGGGCTCAGCGCGGGAGGAGCGAGAGCCGTGTGCAAAAGGCCCTGCCACCATGACAGTTAAAACCCAGCTACGGACCCACAAGTGGCTGGAATCCCGTGCGCTTGTTCTGGGCACAGGAAGAGAGACGCCTGCCGGGGGCTGCACGGCTGTAGACAGTGGCGCGGCTCGGAGCCCTGTAGGCTGGAGGCCCGTCCCGTTTGCCACCCCTGTGTTGGTGTAACACGTGGCGCAGGTGTAGCCAGAGTTCAGGACCTGAGGGCTTGTAAGGCACACAGCAGGTCTGGGAGGCAGGCCCTGCGCCCGAATCAGCAGAGGCAGCAACAGAGGCCCAGAGAGGTCAGGTGACTTGGTGGAGGTCACACAGCGCGACGGGGCAGCGTCAGGATTGGAGCCTGCGGCCGCAGGGCACTAGCCCGGCCCTATCTCAGCAGCTCTCTCGGTGAGAATAAGGAGCCTGTTCTGTGCTGTGGCCGAAGTCTCCCCGATGCCGCATGGTCCTGGGCTGCCGGACTGGGGCCTGCTGGTGCAGGGAGTGAGCTGGGCACAGTGCGCCATGCACGTGAGCCACCTCCAGGCCTGGGGCATGAGCCAGCTTGGGGTCTTGTGGGAAGGAGGGATGGGTGGCCCAGAGAGGGGAGGAGAGGAGGCAGCCGGGACTCAGGCGCTCAGGTCTCCCCCGGCCCCTGGGGAGCGGCCCTGCCGTCCTCCGAGCCGGAGTGCACGCCGGGGCCCTTACTGGCAGCTGGTCCTCCCCAGCACCCTGGAAGCCGCCCCGTGTTACTCTCCGGGTGTACACACGTGTTTGGAGGTGATGGGGGCGAGCCGGGGACTCCCCAGGTGTGCAAGATGCAGAGTTGGGCCGGGTCTCCTCCTGCAGGAAGGGGATGATGGGAAAATCCCATGCAGCTCAGACCACTTCCAGCCCTTCTGGGACTGACTCCGGGGAGGCGGGGAGAGAAGCCACTCCGGGAACATGAACCTCCTGTGTGGGGGTGAGACCGGAGTCTGGGGACAAGACGGAGTCGGGGTCAGGGGTGAGATGGGGGTCGGGGCTGGCACAGGGCTGGTGAGGCCCCAGCTGGGGGCAGACTCCCAGCACCCCCGGTTGAACGTGTCACCTGCTGTGGTGGCTCAGGTTAGGGGTCAGCCGTCCCGGACGGGGGCCACCGAGATAGCCAGTGTGTCAAGCAGTGACTGTGGGTGCGTCTATGAGCTCGCTTCTGGGGGAAACTGGCCTGAGTCAGTAGATGGGCAGGGAGGGGGTGGACAGGCAGGCAGGCGGTGGACCACATGGGGAGTGGGTGGACCACGTGGGGAGTGGGTGGACCACATGGGGAGTCGGTAGAGCACCTGGGGAGAGGGTGGACCTCGTGGGGAGTGGGTGGACCATGTGAGGAGTGGTGGACCCCCTGAGGAGTGGGTGGGCCACATGGGGAGTCGGTGGAGCACCTGGGGAGTGGGTGGGCAGGCACCCTCAGTGTGGCAGTCGCCACCCTGACATCAGAGGACAGCGGCTTCTCCTGCCCGTGGACTTGGACGTGGCAGCTCTGGGTGGTCCTGGGGGGGTTCACTCTCACGCCCCAGTCAGGCAGGGCCTCCCTGAGCCAGTGTCCTGGTTGAAGCTGTGGGAGGAGCCGGAGCCATGCCCAGATCACAGCAGGGGTGGGGGGGTGGGGGGCGCGCCGGGCAGAGTGGAGACGGTTCCTGGGTCCGTGACACTGGGAACAAAGTGGAGACGGCCGTGTGGAGCTCGCTCCCTGCCGTGCTGTGGTGTCCTTCTGGGCGGAGGTGGGCAGAGCAGCCGTGGGGGGCGGGCGGCTCTCATCAGACCAGGCCCCGGCTGGGAGGGGCTGGGGGTGGGGGAGCCCAGGGCTAGGAGGTGGGAACCCCCGCACATGGGCAGCCCCAAGGCTGTGCCTCCGCCTGCTCCTTCCCAGCCCTGCCCCTGCACAAGCCCCTCCCACCAGCCCTTGCTATACCCAGAGTGTCCGATTCCCACCGGTTCAGATCACCAGGAGCCCAGGCTGATGCAAACGCAAGAGTTTTATTTCAAACTGGAGTTTGGACCGACGTCCGCACCAGGCACAGCTGGCTGGACCGGCGGCCCCTACAGTAAGGTCGTTAGGGTTTTATGAACAAACAAGTTCTGCTGTACAGCATCTGATAGACTCATATTTTACATTCAAACTTGTCGTTTTATGATTGGCTGAAGTTTAGGGTCCGAGCTGCTAGGGTGTACGTGCGCACTGCAGGTTTCGGGAAGTTATCAGTCAGTCACCCTAGCGGTGTGAAAGACACCTGGAACTTCCCTGTTCCTGCTCTCTGTTGATCGGCTGTTGCTAGGAGAGTTTATCGTAAGGGGGTTTTATTTTCTTTTTTAGGAGATTTTGGATCAGGGTTCAGGACCCGGTCAGGCCCGAGTTACAAGATGGAGGCCCAGTGTACAATAGCTGCGCCTTGATCCAGGCCCAGGTCTCTCACCCTGGGCACCTCTCCCTCCCCCGGCTGTGGCTCTCCCGAGACCCGGGGGCTGTGGGGCTGAGGGGCTGCACAGCGTCAGGGCTGAGGACGTAATTAGAGAAATCAGCTGCCTGGCTGCGCCCTGGGCCACAGAGGGCCTCCGCGTGTGTGTGTGTGTGTGGCAGGGGTGAGGGTCATGGGTGGCCGAGAGCTCGGCTTCTCACAGCCCCAGTCCATGCCTTCCTAGAGCAGAGCACGTGCTGGGGCTTGGGGCTGCCCCGGGTCCACTCCCTCCCCTGCAGGGCAAAGCCGCTCCTCCTGGCACAGCCCAAGCCTTGAGACCCAGGACCCCCAGCCCCTCGACGCCCAGGGGCTGGGTCAGGACCCTGAGCTAAGACGCCTGCCCCACGGCCACAGCAGGGACCACCCAAGGGTCCCACAGAATCCACTCGCCTGTGCCCGGGTCTGTACTGACTTGTGGGCGCCCAGGACACGGGATGAGCACGGCCAAGCCCTGTGCTTGTGGCGATGCCCGGCCAACAGGGGTGATTTTTCCAAAGTTCTCGTGAACCCGTGAATCCCCAAGAACTGTGGCGGGTCCACGTACAGGACGTTGTGGGGGTCATCTAACAGGTCCTTGATTGAGGATTTGGGGAGCTCTGAAGAAGGGCAGGTGGTTAGGAGTGGAAGGGAGGAGGGATGCAGGCAGCCCTGGGGGACAGTGATGTGGGGAGGCGGGGCCAGCTGTGATTGGAGGAACGGATGCACTGGGAGGGGCGGTGCCAGCTGTGATTGGAGGAGGGGATGCATTGGCAGGGGTGGGACCAGCTCTGAGTGGAGGAGGGGCTGCAGTGGGAGGGGCTGGCCGGGGCTGACAGCCATGGGCAGCACATGGGAGTATCTCAAGGTTGTGCTAGGAGGTGCCAAGGCCCAGGCTGCAGTCTCCCGTTCTGTGGGGAATGAGGCCCTGGGCAGGGGGAGACAAGGGAGTCAGGACATCACGGGAGATGTGTGGGTGGGATGTGGCCTGACTTGGGTCAGCCAGAAAGGGGCCCCTGGACATCTGGGGCCCAGGCCTGGGGGTGCCTGAGGGCTGTCACTCCCCGTGACGGAGGGGCGGGTGTCAGTCCCTCCCCGTGATGGAGGGGCGGGTGTCAGTCGCCTTTCGTCCCTTTAACTGAGATGCCCAGGAGAGAGAAGCCCGGCTCAGCACGCGGTTTGGGGTCGGGCGGCCCCTCAGGGCGGGTGTGCAGGAGCGAGCAGCAAGGTGAACGTCAGAGACCCGCCGTCGGAGGGCAGCCCCCGCGACCCCCTCACCCACCCACCACTGGCACCAGGGCTTCAGAGCTTCCTCCTCCGCGTGGGTTTGGGGGATGGGTCCTGCTCAACCCTTTTGGGTGGGAATGGGGGAGGGCACACTTGGGGGCTGGGGCGTGGGGGGGCAGGGCCTTCCTGCTCCCCTCTCCCTCCCGGGAGCCTGCTTCTCCATCACTCCCGGGTGAGATGTTGGCTCCCTGTGGCGCCAGGAACCAGCCTCGGTGCTGGCCACGCAGCTGGGAGAGGCCGTCCGAGCTCACGGGAAACGCCCGTGACGAGAAGTCTGTGCGTGGATTTCAGCTCCTGCACCAGTGTGGGCTTCCTCTTTTAATCCTGTTTTTGCACCAACTTTAGGGTGTCCCTCGTGCTGTGGGGTGGGCAGCTTTGGGGGGGCCCTGCCAGCCCGGCAGGTGCAGCTCCCCGCCGTGGGCGCCCCGGCCGGTGGGTGCCCTGGGAGCCCGGTCCCCCGACCCTCCTGTGTCCCCGCCGAGCGAGGTGTGCACGCCAGGCCCGCATGCCGCCTTCTGAGCTTTTGGGGGAAATAAGTCAAAAAGTTAATTTGATTTTGAGCAGATCCTTAAGTCAGCCCGGAGAGGCAGGGAGTCATTCGCATCCCTCCCCCTCCGACCCAGTCATCCTGGCCGGGGTTCCTCTCGGCGGCTGGTGTCTCCGCTTCTCTCCCGCCCCGAAGTGACCCTGGCGCACGTTTTTAAGAAAAAGGCCCTCAGACGAGGGGGAGAGGCCTCGTGCTCTGCTGGCTTTCGCGCCTTGGCTTCTGTTCTGCACCGCGTGGCACAGCGTGACTCGGTCACGTGGCCCTCGCCTGGGAGGCTGAACCGTGCATTTGGCCAAATTCGCGGTGTCTCCCTCCTGAAAGGGATCCCCCTCCATCTTGGAGGAAGAAGAGGGTCTCAGAGACCCTCTTGAGAGCAGGGTCCCCACGAGACGCTTCCCCAGCGGGCTCACAGCAGACACAGGTGGGAACGGATGGACGCATGGCCGGACAGCGCCGTCTCTCCTTGCGTCTGCCTTGGGACGCCAGAGAGAAGCCAGACTGAAAAAGAAGCGTGGGGAGGCGCTCCTCACTGTGAGGTCCCGGATGCAGGATTGGGCGGGGTTTCCCAGGTCTGGGGAGGGGGTGGGGAGCCGGTGCTGAAGGAACAGGCAGGAGTCTCGGTGTGGGGAGCTGGGAAAGTCTGGAATGGATGCTGGTGATGGCTGCACAGGATGCTGTGGCCAAGGCGCCGAGTTCATGCCCTGTGTGCTGTATCTCGATTGAGCTACAAGGACCCGCAGGGAGCGAGGCTTCTTGCAGGGTGAGGCCAGGTGTCCCGGCTCGGGGCTTCCTCCTGGCGAGGCCTCTGAGCCCAGGAGTGTGGGCTGTGCACCTGCTAAGCCCCCCCCCCATGGACAGTGCAGGAGGACCCCAGGCAGGGGGCTGGCAGGGCCGACCTCGGCCTCGTACAGGGTTGAGGAATGGGCTCCGGAGACAGGGAGGGTGAACCCGACGGTGCTGGGTGGGTCAGGGGCAGCAGCTGTCCGCTTCCATTTCCTGCGGCCATCGAGTCGCGTCAGAGCAGTGACTCAAAGCCAGGGACACTGACGCCTCCCAGCTCCAGGGCGGGCAGGTTCTGGGTTGGGGCTTCCTCCAGCCTCTGCCACCTTGGGCCGGCTCCAGCCTGCCTTGTGTGTGTCCACATCTCCCCAGGCTCTGCCTCAGCTCGCATGGCCCTCGATCGCTGCCTCCCCTCTGACACGGATGCCAGGATTCAATCTAGGGCCACTGCCACGCGATGGAGCCTCGTCTCCAGTTACCCATGTGAGCCAAGGCCCAGCTTCGAGCCGGATCTCTCCCTGTTGACTAGGACGTGGAGTGGGGGCTCCGCTCTGCTCATGGGGGGCTTGGCACAGTGCCAGTGTTCTGAGCGTGTCCTGGGAGCAGCACCCAGGCACGTGGGCCTCGCTTACCAACATTGTCCACGGAAGGCACCGGGCTGTCTGCTGGATGGTTGACTCCAGGACTGACTGGGACAGAGAAGCCACAGCCGAGCCTGGAAGGTCTCATTGCCCTGGCATCAGGGAGCCGCTCTGCAGGGTGACAGCGGGGGCAGAGCTGAGCGCGTTTGCAGAAGAAAGTAAGACACAGGCCGGCACCTGGCCTAGGCGCGCTGATGCCCGTCTCCCGCCTCGGGGTGCCGGGCTGGTTCTCAGCGGCAGCTCCTGGTCCCAGCCTCCCCCCGGAGACCGTCAGGGCTCAGCCGCCTGAGTTCCTGCCAAGCTCGTGGGAGACCTGGACCGAGCTCCAGGCTCCATTGCAGACGTTCGGGGAGTGAGCCAGACGCTCTCTCCCCCACCCCAAATAAGCAAACAGCAGAACAGAGTTCTGTGGAGCAAAGATAGTGGTGGGACCCGAGAGAAGACAAAGGGAAGGTGTTCGCGTGGTGGACGCCAAGGGCGGCTCCCGAAAGCTGGGCTCTGACGAAGGTGGGCGGAGGCCTCGGCTGCTCACAGGGCAGCGATGGGTCCCGGGTGAGCGGGGACTGTCCGTCTCCCTGCATTCGTCTCCTACAACATGCTGGGGCTCACAGGGGCGGGCATGACGCAGTGGCCGTCCCTGCCGGCGAGGGGCACCTCTGGCAGGAGCCGTACGGGAGTCAGCCTGGCCCCCCGCATCTCCCCTTGCGCTCGTCACCCGGCCGCTCACAAGGAGACTCCGGGAATCGCAGCTGCGGCCCATTGCGCAGTGACCGGTCGCTGGCCTTCACGGCTGCCCGGCTCGTGGCCGTCGTGGGTGGGGGCATCAGGCAGTTGCTCCAGGCTGAGGGAGACGAGCGAGACGCGAGTGCTGCGTGCACTCTGGCGTTGAACCCCTTTGCTGCAAAGGCTGCGTGGGCCTGGGACTCCGGGGGAGACCACCGCGACTTTCAAGTCCGTTTCCTACTAAGTTCTTGAGATTTTCATTCATTTCCACTTTTGTTTGAAAGGAGACGCAGGGATAAGGACACACAGGGAGAGGCCTCCCGTCGCGGGTTCACTCCCCTGCTGCTGCACCAGGCGGAGACGGGGTCCAGCTCTCTGTGGATCTCCCACGCAATCAGCCCACGTGCTTGAATTGGACTTTTTTTGCGTTTCCCTCGACTGCGTGCACACGCCTGCTACGGACGTGCGCGGGCCTCCGTTCCTGGGCTCACGCATTCGGCAGCAGCCCGGCTAGGAGACACTGAGACGGCTGGCAGCCCAGCACCACGTGGGCTGAGCTGCGTTTCCGGTGTCTCCCCCGCTCCCCGCCGAGAGTTTGTCTTTTACTTTCTGACCTGAAGCGCTAAGTGCTCTGTGCAGCTGGGAGGGATTTGCATGGTGAAGGTCAGGTTGGCTCAACCCCATCTACAGGAGGTCTCGGCCAGAGCCGCTCCTGCCGCACCTCCCCACAGTCGACGGGGGTAATTGGCCTCCTGACTTCAATCACGCTGGCCTGCTGACTCAGGCCTGATGGTAGAATTGCAGGAGAGGGCGGGGCTGCGGGCCTTGCACCGGCACAGTGCTGCTGGCTCAGCCTGCAGGGCAGGGCGGGCGGGAAGGGGCGGGGCGGTTTAATGCTGGGGACGTGCTGGGGTCCAGTGGGAGGGTCGTGGAGGGCCTGGCATGGGAGGCGCAGAGCACCGACACCGTTCCGAGTCGCCACGACCTGCAGGGACCCTGCCCGTGCCGCTCGCGGCCCTCCCAGGGCCTGGGTCGTTCTGCATCTGGCAGGGAAGCCGGCCCCCGCCGCCGAGGCCCTCATGTGCAGGCTCCAGGGCTCCCAGGTGCTGATGGCAGAAGTCTTGCGTCTGGTGCGAGCTGCCCGCCCTGCTGAGGCGCCCGCGCGCGGAACCTTCCTCTTGTGCAATGCGTCGGATTTTTAAAGCGCTCTCACGTGTTTCTCCCTCCGGTAGATGAGTGGGCTGAGAACGTAAGCGATGGGTCCAAGGTCAATGCATCGATCACCGGAGCAATTATTGACTGTGTTAGCGTGCTGCTCAGGGCTGTGGGGAGCGCCCGAGCAGGAGGAGCCGGGCCTGACCCAGCCAGACAGCGAGGGAGGGTGTAGGCTAAGATGGGGGCCCCCACCCAGCCAGGCACACACAGCACACAGGCCACAGATGCGCGGGCACACACACTTGTACGCACACCTTCACACAACACACACAGTCACAGGTGCTCGGGCACAGTTGCCCATGTACACACCCACAGAGTTGCCTAGGACATGCGGACACATGTGCTCATACACCCTCATGCCCAGCCGTGTGCACACAACACGCAGCCTGGCTGTATGTGCACAGGCACACACACGTGTGTGGACACACAGCGTGGACACACAAAACCACTACCAGGAGCAGGCAGATCGTGACGACCTGCCCGTGGGTGGGGCCAACAGTGAGTGACAGGTGAGGAGAGGAAGCGGAGCTCACGTGGGTTTCAGGCTTCGGACCTCAGAAGGGCTGGCGCATGGGCACTTGAGGGGCCGACGGTTCAGACCCGACCTGCACTTGGGCAGAGCCAGGCTGCTGCCCAGGAGAGGACCCCGAAGCCAGCGCCCGCTGGGGACCGAGGGACAGAAAGGAGCCCCGGGGCTGGTGCCTCCCCCTGCACGGATGGAACCGAAATCATCGGAACAATCAGGCGCAATCAAGCTACGCAGCAACGAGTAGCGACAAGTGGTCGCCAGAGACGCCCTCCGAGGCCTGGGGCTCGCTGGAGAGAGCAGGACAACGATTTCCTAAATTAATTGTTTCGGGCCTTGGGTCTCAGCCGCCCGTGCTCGGCTGTGTGCAGGGCAGGGGACAGGTGTCCAGGGCTCTGCTGTCCTCCTCGGCACATCTCGGGGTAAGGCCGCCCGCCCCCTCCCGCCCCCGGCAGGTGCAGTTCTGGGATGCTTTGATCAGGAGACAACGGAGCTCCGTACAGTGTGCTGGCCGGGGGCCGGGGTTCTGCGCGTCCGTCCACCGGGACCACATTGCCCTCGTCCGCCTGCCGGCAGTGGTGTGCACCTCTCAGGCCGACGATGCTCCAGGATGAATTATGCATGCCCCGGAGTTCCCAGCGCCCCGGCTGGGCGCAGTGAACAGGAGATTAAAGGCGTGGAGCACACCTGTGTGTTTGGCTGAGTCCACGGGGGCCGCGGGTAGTGGGGTGGGGGTGGAGTCCGGCTAGGGAGGCCGCCGAGTTCTGGGCACCACGTGCTCTGAGCCCAGAGTCCTCTCCCACCTCCCTCTGCTGTGGGGGTGAGGACTGGTGGAGGGAGCGTGGGGGTGGGCGGCTGGTGTGCCGCTTAGCGGGCTGCAGGAGACCCGATGCATCTCCCCACCCCCCTCAGCCTCGTGGTCCCCTTTGCAAAACCATGGCAGTAAATCAACTGCACTCACTTCCCGTGGCTGCCACGACACGGTGCCACGCATGGGGCGTTGGAAGCCCGGTGTGGGCCGACCCAGGTTAGGAGGCCGGAGTCTGAGATGAGGGAGTCGGCAGGGTCGATCTCCTCCGAGGGCGCTGGGGGGGCCCTGCTCTTCCGGTGGCTCCAGGTGCCCCAGCAGCGCTGTGGTCCCTGCTAACATCACCCCCTGGCCGTCCTCGGGCCCCTCTGTGTCCCAGGTCTCCTCCTTGCTCTTACAGGGACACCCGACACTGGGTTTCCATCTGGGATGTTCGGGCTCTTTAATCTTGTCTGCAGAGGCCAGGTTTCCAGATCCGGTCCCACTCGCAGGTCGAGGACTCAGACCTGTCTTTCGTGGTGTGGGGGGTGGGGACCAGGCTCTCCCTCCTCCACGTAGCTTGTGAGATTATGGTGGCAGTCGCAGCAAGCTAGGTGCCAGGGAACGAATGGGCCAGCGCGGCGCCTGGCATGTGGCAGGAAAGCAGACAGGTGGGGGCGCACGCTCACCAGCTGTGGCTGGGCCCACGCTGCCACATCGTCCACTCCAAGCCCATCCTAAGGCTGACTCTGCGTCGTGACCCAAAGTAGCATTTCACGGCTTAGAATGAGAAGTCTCCCCGATCAGCACAAACCGCGCCTCCCGAGTCCCACAGAGGAGGCTGCGTGGGCGCCCCCTGCACGGCTGGTGGGGGCAGCGCTGGTGGGCCCCGGCGCTTCTGGGGACATTGAGGCTGGGCGGCGTGGACGTGACAGGGAGGCCAGTGTGGATGGAGCCCAGAGTCACTCCCCAGCCCACTCCTCTTTAGGGAGCTCCGTCCACGGGGACACAGGCGCCTGGTCCCCCAGATGCCCGTCCCCGCCGTCTGTGTTGGTTCCCGTGGCTCCGTCACTTTTGCACGCTGCGTGGTTTCAACAGCAGAAGCAGCAGGGCTCGCAGCCCAGGTGTTAAGGCGCTGCCCGCGACGCCTGCACCCTGTCCCAGCGCCTCTGGAAGCCGGCGGCTCCACTTCCCTTCCAACTTCCTGCTAACCCACCTGGGAAGGCAGCAGGCGATGGCCCACGCTACCCACACGGGAGACGGGGATGGAGCTCCTGGCTCCTGGCTCTGGTCTGGCCCAGCCCTGGCTGTTGCCGGAAGATCTCTCTCTCTCTCTCTGTGTCTCTCTCTGTCTCTGTCTCTGTCTCTGTCTGTCTCTCCCTCTCCTTCCCAGCCCCACCCCTCACTCCTAGCCCCACCTTTTAAGCAGATGAAAACTAAAATTAAAACCCAGAGATTTTTTTCCCTCGTGGTTCAGGAGACCAGAGGCCTGAATCCAAGGTGTCCAGGGGCTCCTTCAGCGTCTGGTGGCTCCGTGTGTCCCGTGGCCATGGCCACCTCCCTCCCACATCCTCTGTCTTCCCGCGGCCACCTTCCCTCTGCCTCTGCCTGCCCATGAGGACTCCAGCCGTGCTGGATCTGGGCCACCCTCTCCCGCTGTGACCCCACCCACACCCACCCACCCCCTTAGCTCAGCCCCAGCTGCAGTCCTGTTCTCCAGGCCTGGGGCTGACGCTGGCCGTGGTTGGAACACCTGTGTCCAAGCCCCGGGGGACGGAGTGGGCCACGGGGGAGTGGATCGGCCATGAGGGGCCTTTGCTCTGTCGCCGTTTGGAGACAATGGCAGCGATACAGGACCTGGTGGGACACTGGGAGACTCGGGAGGACCCAGCCTCGCCCAGCACAGCCTGGCCAGCGGTGAGAGCCCCCCGGTGCTCAGGCAGGAAGGCAACTGGCGGGATGAGTGGGGGTGCACTCACTTCCGCCATCCGTGGCCTGCGTCTCGGCGGGGGCGGGGGGGGACACAGTAGTGCGAGGGGCTTCGTCCAGGAGAGCAGGAAGCGGCACCGTGTCCTCTCAGGCCCTGACCTGCGGTGCCACTCCTTCCAGTCTGCCATGCCTGTGTGTGCCTGCGACCATCCGGCCCTTCCCCTCCCCGCCAGGCTGCCCCTCGCCCTCGCCCTGACCCAGCCAGAGACTCCCAGCCCAGTGTGGGCTCTGAGCTGAATCCCGCCTGCCCGCGGTGGGAAAGCAGATGGGAGGCAGCGCTGTCCGGAGAGGCTGGGGGTGGCCCGGAGCTGCCCCTGGATTCTGCTCCAGCCCCGGGGGCTTCAGGCTCCAGGGGACAGTGTGGAGGCCACAGACAGAGGCCCAGGTCCCCGTCGCTCTGCTGGGGAAGGTGGCACCCTGGTGCTGTTGTGTGTGCTGGACATTGTGTCCGAGATGCCCTGGCTCCACATCCTGCTGGCGTCCTGCACCTGTGTCCCCCCCCACCCCCACCCCCCCAGCTAGGAGGCTTTCTGCACAATTGAGTGTTGGCTTTTCTGCCTCGAGAAAATTGTTCACAATTTGAATTTCAGTGTGCATGACTAGGGTCTGATTGGCACGTGGCCACGCCCACTCCCCCCAGCTCTGGGACTCCTATCACCGTCCATGTGGACCGTGCCCCAAGACCCCTCCCCCCACGTGTCTGGTCTACCCCGTGGCTCCTCTGGGTCATTCTGCATCCCTGGCTCCAAGGGGTCTCTGCCTGGTCCTGAGCTGTGTGCGGGGCAGAATGGGCGGTCGCAGAGGGAGCCGTGAGGTCTGTGGGCGTTTGCTGACCCTTGTCCCTACCATGGACGGAACTCACGCTGTCTCTGGTGAGCAGCAACGCTGGCGTTCTGTGGACCAGAAAGAGGGTTTGGGTCCCCCACTGAGGGCCCCTGTCGGCCTCCGTCTGTGTCTGCCCAGCCCAAGGTGCCTCCAGGGAGCCGGCGCTGGGGAGGGGAAGACGGCGCTTTTCCTGTGCTGTGTCCCAACACGAGGGCCGTCTCGGCTGCCCTCCCTGCTGGCTGCGACGTCTGGGTGTTTGCTTCTGTGTGTCCCCTGTGACTGTCTGTCTTGAGCCTGGAAAACCCTTCTTGGCAACAGGAGTTAGGATGTTGCAGGACCCTGAGCAGAAGCGAAGAGCTGTTCTTGTCCCGTCGGCCTTCCCACCCCTAAGCCCCCCACTCCCAATCTCAACCCAGAGCCTGGTGTTGTGGGGCGGTGCCCATGGTCCCACGGCCTGGGCCTCTCCTGCCCGCCGCAGCAGCCGCAGTGGGCAGGTGCAGGGACCGCAGCGGTGCTGGGCCAGGCCCTTGCCCTCGGACCCCAGAGCTGAAGCAGTGAC
>CM027388.1:1771720-1793424 GCA_015711505.1 Sylvilagus bachmani
CCCCCCCCCCCCCCCCCCCCGGGCAGGAGGGCGCCAGGAGCCCAGGGGCCTTTCCCATGCGTCTGTGTATCTGTTTACGGTTTTTAATAGTGACTGTCGGTAGCATAAGGACAGCAGCTGTGCTGATTGTAATGACATTCCCCCCAGGGAGCCTCTGACAGCTCCGAGGACCCCTGGGAAGCCGGCCTCTTCCACTCCCCTGCCCCTCCCGCCCATAAAGCAGCATTGAAATTCCCGGTGACATTCCGCTGCTTAGAGGCTGCAGTGGACCACGGGGCAGGGCGGGGTGGCGGGCGGTGTCCCTCCTGCCTGCCCCCCGACACTGCCCCTGCGTGGGACTCTGACTGTGGCTCTGGGCCTTGCTCGCTGGGGAGGATTAGGCTGGACCCGCCGACTCGCTCTGCCCCCAGGTCAGTCCAAACCTGGGCCCCGTCTCAGAGCTGGCAGTGAGGGGGCTGGGAGAGGCTCCCTGATGGGTGTGGGGGCCTGGGCGGGACTCGCAGAGCCGAGGAGTTGGGTGGGGGCGGGGGGAGGAAGGGGACCCGGAGGAAGCATGGGCGGGGGGGGGGGGGCTGCTGCTGGCTGTGGCCACAGAAGGGAGCGCACCTCACCTGCGTGGCAGGGGACCAGAGACCTGGTCAGATGTCGAAGGTGGCCGGATGTGGAGGGAGGGGCTCTGGGCGCTTGACTGAGCTGCATGGGCAGAGCAGAAGGTTCTGGAGCTGCGTCTCTCCCGTGGAGGCGGCTGTGTGGCCTGTTCCCACCTGGGGGCCTGAGCCAGAAGAAGCCAGCCGAAGTGAGCCAGGGACAGCTGGGGAGGGCGGAGGAGTGGGCGGCCACACGGCCGAGCGGGCAGCTGGAGCCCGGGCCCAGCACGGGGTGGGGGGGGTGAGCGCGTCCCGGTCAGCCCCGCTCGGAGGGAGCAGGTCCTTGCCCCGGCCGCGAGCCAGCAGCAGTAACGGCCTCCCCGGGCCGAGTCCTCCTCCCAGCCACCCTGCTGGTGCTCCTGGAGGCCGGAGTGGGGGAGGCGCAGACCACAGACCCTGAGGTGGCGGCTCCTGGCCTCCCGCTGTGTCCAGGAGCCCCTTCCCCAGGCGGATCAGACACAGGCGAGGGGCCTTCAAAACATTCCTGGAGAATAAAATTCAAAGAAGTTTATTTTGGTGCAAAAAAAAAAATTAAAATCTGTGCCTATGCGGGGAGGGGTTCTTCAACAAGTTGCTGAAAAATGTGTATTATGGAAAATTTGCGTGCGGATTTCAATGTTATTTTGCCCCAAAATGAACCTAGCTTTTGCTTTCACTGTCCTGGGACCATTTGGCGTCCCCGGCGTGTTCCGTGGGAGAAGCAGGCGGCCGTGGAGTGGCCGGGAGAAGCTGGACCCAGAGGCTGCGTCCCCTCGAGGTCCCGTGAGGTGGCGACGACGGGAGGCGGCCCCGGGCTCGGCCGATGCTCTTGGCTCTCGGAATTGGTGGCTGCTTCCTCCCAGGGTCGTGGGGGACAGACACTCCCCTCTGTCCTATTAGCGATGCTGCCGGCTGGGAGCCTCCCGGGCTGCCTGCCCCCCGTCCCACCACAGTCAGGCCTCGCCCCTCCTCGTCAGCGTGTCAGCCCCCAGAATGCCATGGGGCAAGCACGTCCCAGTCCCGAGTGGACTGCTGGGCGCACTCACGTGTCTGTGGCCAGCCTGGGAGGGAGCGCAGCCAGCCGCCGCCATGGGCCCTGGCTCGGCAAGCGGCTGTCTGGCCACATTCTCACGGAGACAGGGCATCCGCAGACCTGCTGCCTCTGCTGGCCGTGCTGGCCCAGCCCAGAGGCGACTGCCACTGGTGTTATGGCAAGAGCAGGGCTGGAGAGGCCAGGCCATGTGTCACGTCCAGGAGCAGGTCCCAGGCCTCTCCCTGCGCTTCCTGGGGGCTCCATTGTTGGCCCTCTCGGTGCCTCTGGTCATCATGGCTCGCTCACAGATGCATTGTTTTTCTATTTTTTAAGATTTTATTTTGTTTATTTGAAGGACAGAGTTACAGAGAGAGGCAGAGCCAGCAAGAGAGAGAGACCTTCCATTCTGCTGGTTCACTGCCCCATTGACTGACACAGCCAGAGCTGAGCTGATCCGAAGCCAGGAGCCAGAAGCCTCTTCCAGGTCTCCCATGTGGGTGCAGGGGCCCAAGGACCTGGGCCATCCTCCATTGCTTTCCCAGGCCATAGCAGAGAGCTGGATCGGAAGTGGAGCAACCGGGACTTGAACTGGTGCCCATATGGGATGCTGGTGCTGCAGGCCGGGGCTTTAACCTGCTGTGCCACAGCACCAGCCCCCAGGTGCATTTTTGCGGCTGGTCGGCTGGTGTCTACGTCCGAGCCCCAGGGCTGCAGCCGGCTCTGGCCAGGGTCCCGGCCTGCTTTTGTCTCCACGGCAGCCTCAGGAGCTGACCTGTGCCCGCACAGCAGGTCCTCAGCAAACAGTGTGGACGGAGGTAACGGCACCTTCCTGTGTGGCAGGGCCTTCTGAGGACAAGATGTCGCACTTCGATGCTGTCCCCCTGGGGCATGAGGGAGGGGCATCTGGGGGTGGCACTGAGCTCCTGGGGCACAGCAGGGAGACGTGTCCCCATCCTGCCTCGCGCGGGGCCCAGGGCACACTGCTCAGTGTCAGTGTGGCTCCCCCAGGACCTCCTGGTGCAGGCTGCCCTCCCTGCGGGGGCAGCTTCCATCTGCAGCCAAGTCCTGGGCACCGCTCTCCTCCACCGGGATCGCAGGGCGGAGTGGGGAGCGCTCCCGGCCCCGCGCCCCGTGCTGTGCTCAGGCTTTTTGTGCACCGTCTGCAGGCTGTGCGCCGTTAGCCTGGGAGGCAGCGGGAGCAAGGGCTCAGCTGGGAATGCAACCGGCCCAGCTCGCCGCAGGCTTAGCCCATCTCCTGGCACTACAAGGAGGTCCCCGAGGCTGGGTCATTTGCAAAGAACAGATGTTTTCAGCTCACGCCCTGGGAGCTGCAGGTCCGAGGGCATGTGTCCGGTGTCCGTGGGGGGCGTCCTGGCCTGGGGGTGGCATCACAGGGCCAGACAGAGCAGGCTGCGTCTGATCCTAACCGCCTCCCAGTGGCTCCGCCTCTGAACACGGTTAACGGAAGAATCTGGAGATGGCTTTGGGAGACAGACTCGCACGGCCGCTACGGCTGCCCCGTGCCTGGACCACAGCTCAGGGCTTCTCTCTGGATTGCCGAGCTGCTCCCTGGCCATGGCCACAATCGGGGGGCTCTCGAGTCACTGGGTTTTGCTACTTTAAGTAAAGTTCATGGGAGGAGACTCAGGCAGGAGGAAGGTCTGTGTCGGCCTCTCTTGTGCAGGTTCACAGCCCGAGACTCGGCCCCATTGGCTCGAGTGTTTGATGAAGCTCGAGGAGGGCCAGGCTGGGCACGTGTGGGCAGGGCAGCACCTGGGAGTGGGGAGCAGCTGGGAGGGGGAGTACCTGGGGAGGGGGAGCAGCTGGGGAGGAGGAGTACCTGGGGAGGGGGAGCAGCTGGGAAGCCAGGAGCAGAGGGCATGGGGGCCACACTACAGCTCCTCCTCGGCGGGGTCCCTCTTTGGAAGCATCTTGCTCTGGTCCTGGGACCCCACTCGAACCCAAGCCAGTCACCTCCCAGAGGCCCGGGTGCAGACGCTGACACTGGACCAAGCCTCCGCCCGAGTCCATGACCCCGATCCACTGCCTGTTAATTTAGGACGTTGGGACTCGAGTGTCGGGCGGGTTTGGGAGGCGACTCCTGCCCGGGCCACACCGCGCCCCTGCGCCGCCCTTCCTTCCTGTGCCCTGACTTCAAGGTCACCCGTCCTGCGCCAGGGTCAGCGCTGGCTGACACGTCCCTGGAAATAATCACGTCAGGGCCCAGGACTGGAACCAGAAGGAGCAAACGTCTTAGAATCCGTTCCTGTTTCTTGGTGTGCACGGGCGTCCTGGGGCCAGGGGGTGTGTCTTTCAAGAGACCCCACAATGCAAAGACCAATGGGCTTGGTCCCGTGGGGATGGGATCTGAACATGGCAGGGTTTTCGGCAAGGGACAGACTCAGCCATCGGCCCCAGCGTTTCCGCAGTCTGAGTTTGTGCTCTGGGTCACACACTGAGCCAGGGCGCCCAGTCCTGTCCCCCTGCTCTGAGGTGCTGGTCTGAGACTCTGTGTGGAGTCCACTGTGCCCCGGGCCTGGGCAGAGCCCCGCCGTGTGCAGGCTCCCGACCTGGGCGCCTTCCCTCACCGGCCATGCCTGCAGGGCTACAAGGGGGGGCTGCACGGTCCCGCCCTGCGCTCCAGGGGGGGTACCCTCGGCTCTGCACAGGCTGGGGCACCTGTGGGCATACCACTGGCTGGGAGCCTGGGTCCCTTCACTGTCTCTGGGCTAAACCCAGCTGCTGGCAGGGACAGGGTGCCCACCGCACCCTGGGAGCAGCCTGGACAGCTGACCCCTGCCAGACAGGCCTGGGATGGCCTCTGGGGCTCGGGTGGCCCCTGTGCTGTCCAAGGCCTCCCTTGCTCTTGGGCACCACTTGGGGTCCCCCTCCCACACCCCCTGACCTCTCCTCGGCCGTAGCATGCGGCCCGAGCCCTCATCCTTTGTGGAGAGTCAAATGCCGCAGGGAATCGGCGAGAGAAGTGAGTCATCGCCGCTTCAGTGCTGAGCTCCGGACTCCGTGTGGGGCTCCTGTTCTGCAGTGAGGACGCGGAGCTTGGGGGTGGGGGGCCGGGGTTGCCCTGCAGTTCACACCTGCGTCCTCCTGCCTAGGGGCTTGGATCCCCCCCCCAGGCCTGGCCTTGCTGCTGGGGGAGATGCTGCCTGCCCGCCAGTCCCCGGCCTCTGCAGGCCCGGAGCCATACTCCCTCCGCCCTGCTCAGCGTCCTGGTCACTGCTGACAGCTGGACGATGTTCGGCGTGAGTCACAGCGACCAGATGGACGGCCCTGGCTTCCATTTGTCACCCGTTTTCACAGCCATTAAATTCAATTCAGAAATTGCTTAGCCGAGCCTTCCTGTTGTCTGCAAGGAACGCCCGCTGGCTCCACCTGCCCTGCCGCGGGGGCCACGCGGTGGGAGGGGTGCGTGAGCCAGGGCCGCCCATCTGACCCCCGCCACGTGGTGCACACCCTGCAGCGGGGTGATCCTGGGTCCTCCAGGGCGGGGTCGTGTCCTGGTGCTGTGAGAGCCAGCAGTCAATGTGTGAGGCTTGTCCTGACCACTCCACTCGGCCCCTGCGTGCAGGCCGGGATCCGTGTGCAATGAATGGGCTTGAATGAGTTCCCATAAAGCTTTATTGACACGAGCAGGCAGAGGGCCTCTGGCCTCCATTTCACCGCTCCACATGTGACTGGTGCTAGTGATCCCTGGGAGGGTGGGACAGGTGCATGGCTGCGTTCGAGTCCACGTTCCTCTGCCTTCCCAGGGATCCGAGCGTCCCCGCAGGGCTGGGGCTCAGCTCCGAGGAGGATCCCCAGGGCCCCCTGAGGCTGACAGCACTGTGTTCACCGTGGGCCTCTGTGCGCCAGGCGTGGAGCCGACAGCCCCACACAGCCTCAGAGGAACCCCTCCAGGACCTGCTGCGATTGCACCAGCGAACGAACACCTTGCTGTCCTGGGCCAGCAGCAAGGAACAGAGGCCACCATCGTCCCAGAGGCTGAGTGCACAGTGCAGGGGGGAGGCCCTGCTCTCCCTGCCGGCTCTGGGGAGTTTTCCCTGTCCTCCTCCAGCTGCTGGGGGCTGCACACTCGTGGCTGCCACACCCCAGTGCCTGCCCCGTCTACATGGGCTTTCCTCTCCGTCTCTCCTTTGTCACTTGGAAGGACTCTAGCTGTGGAATTTAGGGCCCACACTGACCCACACGGATGCCACCTTAAGTGTCAAGTCAGCGAAGACCCCGTTTCCAGATGAGGGCCCGCTCTGAGGCTCTAGGGACATGGATTCTGGGGGACGCCGCTCAGCCCAGCGCAGCAGGCTGTCCCTTACCCAGGGGCTCCACGCCAGTGTCCACTGTCTCTGGGGCCAGCAACGTGTGCAGTCCTGGCCACGGTGCTGAAGTCTGCTGTCCAACACAGGGTGAGGACTCTGGGCCTCCTCGCCCCCGCTGGTCAGCCCCCTGCTGACCAGGACCTGGTTGGCCGCCCCCAACTGTGGATCCCGGGTGTGAGTGGGCAGCGCCTGCCCCTCAGGTGGACAGCGAGCAGGCCGGCTCTGGCTGAGAAGATGGTGCTCAGAGGAGAAGCAGGGCGGTGCCCGCCTGGGACCTGGCGCTGGCGCCGGCGGCCTGGTCCCCACTCTCCCTGGCCGCCCTCTGTGGTGCGGCGCATCCTCGGCTTCACAGCGCCCACCAAGGGGCAGGGAACTCGCTCCGTGGTGTGGGCAGCCCCGCAATGGCAGCCCAGCGTCTGGGGACATGAGGGCGGCTCCAGGGCCCTGCGGTGGCCGGTAGCCATCAGGGTGTGTGTGGAGGCTCCCACTGCTCCGTAGCCCACGCTGCAGGTCCGCTGGCCACCCTCGAGTGGCGAAAGGGCTGCCCTTCTCCCAGGGGCTACATGGGAGGTGGGTGAAGGGCTTGGGCTCCGGAGTCTAAACCGGGTGTTTACGGTGTCTTAACCATGCCCCTGCCCAGCTCCCAGGAGGTGACCTGTAGACCCCTGACTGTCCTGCCTGCTAGCAGTGTCCTCGCCTCCTTGGGGCCCTGGGCCAGGCCAGCTGTAACTATGAGTTAGGCTGAGGCCCCTGGGCCACGTGGTATCCAGCGAGCACCCACCGCTGCACGACCGAGCCCCTGAACCTGTGGACCGCAAGGGCGGCTCGGGGAAGCTGTGGCGTTGGCAATTCTCCGTGCGTGCCGTCTCCGGCCGCTGCGGGGAGGCTCTGGCTGTCCGTGGCCCTCCTCGGAGGTGCCTGCTCTCCTAGGCTGTGCCCCGTGCACCTCTTCCCTCTGCTGAGTTTAATTCGTCTCCTTCATTGTACTAAGTCGTCACCGTGCGGACAGCGTTTCTGGGTGCTGCTGAGCCCGTGCAATGAGTGACTGAGCCCAAGGGTGGTCTTGGGGACCCCTGGAATCCACTGTGCAAGGTCCCTTCACCTCCCGGTGCACTCAGGGGGCTTCCAGGCCCACCTGGTGGTGTTGCTGTGAGCAAGGGACATGGGTGTTGGGGGGGGGTGCCCTGCCCAGGAAATCAGCTGCTTCTTGATGAGTCTGCAGGGCTGGAAGGGAGCCCAGGCCCCTCCTGCCCCCCCAGTCCCTCCCGGCCCCTTCCGGCCCCTCCTGGCCCCCCCGCCCAGCCCCCCCGGCCCCCCCCGGCCCCTCCTGCCCCCCCCGCCCCCCGCCCGGCCCCTCCCGGCCCCTTCCGGCCCCTCCTGGCCCCCCCACCCGGCCCCTCCCGGCCCCTTCCGACCCCTCCTGCCCCCCCCCGGCCCCCCCGGCCGTGCTTGCTGCAGCTGATGAAGGGATTGGAGCAGACGAGAGAGCAGCTCCCGGGGCGGGGGCGTGGGGCACCAGGCTCCTCATGCCCCCTCTGCAGAGGTCTGGGCCAGGTCCCTAGTTCTCGGAGGGGTCTGTGTGCTGTGGGCGCCTCACCAGTGGCTTTGGCCTCCGCCCACCAGATGCTGTAGATGCACGCTCATGCTCCAGGAGAGACGGCCAGGAAGGCCTGCAGACACCACCCGCTGTCCCCAGCCGAAGGCCTCTGCATTCGCCTTCCCTGCACGGGGCAAAGCTGAGCCCCTGAGCCCCGCCCTCCCCAGCGTGGGCAGACGGCGTCTCATCCGCCCGGGGGACCGGCCTGCGGCCCTCTTGGCGCCTGGTAACCCTCTCAGTCGTGTCTGTAGATGGCCGTTGGTGCCCACCCGTCTGTAGCCCCGACTGAGGCCAGGGCGTCCCCACTGTGCTTGTGTTTCCGCCAGCATCGGGGTGCTGCTCCCGAAGCCTGCGGGGCCCTGGCCCCGGAGCGAGCCCCGACGCTGAAGCAGCTGCAGCTGAAGGCGTAAGCGGAGGGCGGGGTGGCTTGTTCGTGGCGGGACTGGCACTTTGAGGGTGCCGGGTCCTCTGCCCCCACCACACGCACCCCTGAGGACAGGCGTCCTTGGAGCCCGTGACCCATGGTCCTGGTTCCCGAGTCGCAGGCGTGCAAGACCCCGGTGTCCTAAGACGAGCTGTCAGAAGTACAGAGATGTCACCCGCTCACCTCGGCACTCGGGGCACGGCTGCTGCACCCCGGAGTGACGGGCACGTGCTGCCGCCCCCGCGTGCCGGACGCGCAAGCCCTCCGCCGGTTTGTGTTTCCAGCCTCGTTCGAGCCCGGAGATGCGTCGCCGCCCTCCACATCCGTCTCCATGGCCTGATCGTACTAGGAAGCACCACAAACAGAACCATAAAAGCCCCATCGATTCACACCGAGCTGCGTGATTCATCTGCCCCATCTATTACGCTGCATATAATTTTTCATGATGGGGATGGCAGCTGACTCCTAGCCCATTAGTACACAGTGGCAGTTACCAGGAGCGAAGAGAGCCCCTAAATTAACAGGAACAATCCCCTGCCGGGCAGGCGGCGGCCGTGTGCTCCCGGGCTCTGGGGCCAGGCCCCGGCTGCAGAGCTCAAAGATGGGGCTCGCTCCTGGGGAGAGGAGGATGTGGGGTTTCTCCCTCCTTTCTGGGGGGCCGGTCTGTTCTCCCGAGATGACCTCATTATCATCCATCCCCCCGACAGCTGGCAAGGAGCCTGGCCTGGGACTGCCTGGCCTGGGGTCGGCTGGGTTCATCCGAAAGATGTTCGTGCTGTGTCATTTGATGGCCACCGGGGACCTGGCCGGCGGACTGTGGAGGACAATGTGAGGAAGGGGAGGAGCCGGGGTGCCCCTCCTGAGACGGGCGCCCCACGAGGCTTGGTGGAGCCTTTGGAGTCGGTGGGCAGCGTTCCCCCCCCCCCGTGCCCATCCTGGGACCTGGGGCTTCCCGCCCTCCACAAGCCGCAGGTTCTTTTCCTTGTGGGGAGCGGACACTGAGCCCCGTGTAGCTGACGTCCTCCTGAGGCCCCTGGGGACGTTCTGCAGGCAAATTCCTTACGTTGGGTGCCCCAGACCAAGCCTCCTATCCGTGTTCTCAAGGGGACGATCCTGCGAAGGCACCTGCTCTGGAGCTGTGTTCCCTGGACACACCCGGTGGATCAGGCCTCCCGCTGCCTCGTCCACGGCCCATGGGCAGGGGTGGCTGGGGCTGTCCTCGGAGCCACCTCCGCAGTGGCCTGTGGGCGGCCGAAGCAGCCCCTAGGCCCTGGCTGCCGGAGCTGGGAAGGGTCTTGAGTTCGAGTCACATTGTGTTTTGAGGGCCAGCTTTAACCAACCATCGAAGGCCGGCGTATGCCTCTACTTAGCTCCCCAGGGAGGCCTCCTGTGGCTGTTCCCCGAAGGCAGCCGCTGTTGGGTTTCGTACATCGAGTTTGGTTTGCTGACTGGCTGTCCTGTGGCTGCTTCTGTCGTGTGATGGCTGGTCCCCGGGGGCGCCCTGCTCGCAAAGCCTGAAGTGGTGACTCTGGCCTTGAAGACAGGGCGTGCCTCCTTGGGGCCCACGTGGGGACATCAGGGACTTGGCCGGTGTGGACGCGGCTGCTGGTGTTCGGGGAGGACTGAGAGGCCGGACAGTGGCTCGAGGCCCTGCCGTGCTGTGCTGCTGTCCACCGCGTAGCCGGCTTTCCAGGGCGACAAAGCTGTGCCCTGGCCTGCGTTTCCCATTCCCAGCCTGCTCCCCGGGAACGTTACGTGGATCGCATGTGCTAAGGCCCAGGCCTGGTCTGAGCATCGTGGCTGCGGGGTCTGTAGGGGCTTCTTGTGGTGGTGGCTTTCTGTGCAGAGCCCAGTGGCTGGGCTTTGAGCCCACGGCGGCTTTCTTTGCAAGCTGAGTAGGTGAGGAGGAGTGAAAGGGCTGTCTCTCACCACGCGTGTGGCAGGACGTGGCTGCCGAGGCTGGACTTGCGTGTGGGTGTCTGATGTTCTCAGGGGCTCCAGAGCACAGAGCTGCCTTTCGTCCCGGCCCTGCGGGGGACCAGGGCAGAGTCATTTCACTGCCACGGGTGTCAGGTGCCTGGCTGGCCAGACAGGTGCATAAAACGCCGGATAAAAGTGGATGGGCTCAATGGTGTGTGAAGACTCCGCGGGGCCCTGGTGTGAAGAAATTGCTTCAGACAGCCTCACTGCTGCGGTGCCTCTTCCAGATCCTCTCGCTGGTCGTCGGCACGTCTCGCTCCCTCTGGGGCTTCGCGTGGGGAAGCTGGTGGAGTGGATCCACACGGATCTGCAAGGGCTTCGGGACCCTGGCGCCTGCTCTCTGACGCTTGTTCTGAATGTCGTAACTGTCACTCGGCTGCTCCTGCAAGACTCCGTGTTGCAGCGTGTGTGCAGGGGCAGAGGGTGGCTGTGAAGCCGGCTGTGGGGCGGCCACGTGGTGCACTGGCGACGATGCCACAGGGGGTGCCTGCCTCCTCTGTCGGGTGCCTAGATTCCATCTGGCTCTGCTTTTAACTCCAGCTTCCTGCCCGTGGGCACCCGGGCAGGCAGCAAGTAATGGCTCAAGTACTTGAGCCCCTGCACCCACATGGGAGACGCGGGTCGAGACCTGGGCCCCTGGCTCCCACCTGGCTCAGCTGTGGGCATTTGGTGACTGAAGCAGCCATCGGAAGATCACTCTCTGTCTCTCCACCTTTAAAATAAATCGAAAAACATTAGAAAATTACATGGAGATGATGAAGATTTGGTCCCATTTTTGTAAGGGGCTCAGAGGCTCCCGCAGGCCTCAGGGGAGGGGCTGAGCTGTTTGAGAGGCGTCCGTGGGGCAACCGCTACTCCCTCTGGGCCCCGTTCTCTTCTGTGCATCAGAAGGTGATTGCCACGGCGTCCCCATCCCTACCCACAGGGAATTAAACACCGAAGCCGCAGCTGGCGTGGGACACTTCCAGGCCCTGGGCTTTGGCCACTGCGGAGATTCAACCCAACTGAGGAGTTCCCTTAGTCAAGACGTAAGAGGTCCAAACCTAGCAGTGCCCTGGGCAGAGCGCCCGACTCCTGCAGGCAGCTCTCCGTGCCTCTCGGGGGCCTGGCCCCCCAGGGGATCAGCCCCTGCTGCCCCCGCTGACCCACCTCTGCTCACTTGCTCTCGGGCAGTGCCCCTCTCTGTAGGCACCGGGTTCTCGGCCTTGGTCTAGAAGAAGGCAGGTCCAGCTCTCACCATGCGGAAGGAGACGCGACTCACCGAGAAATGGATGCGAGTTCTTGGCACGGGCCTGGAGCGCTCCCGGGAGGCCTTCCCAGGTGTGGGGTGGGATAAAGCACCGGCCCCTTGGTTGTAGAAGCCTGAAGAGGAGCGAGATGGACGCCAGGAGAAGGGAGAGGAGCCAGTTGCGCCCTGGGAGGAGCGGGGAGTGTGGCCCTCAGCTCAAAGTGAGCCCTGCGTCACCAGCCCGAGCTCAGAGTTGTGTCACCTGCTCGCAGGCAGGGCTTTGAGCCAGCAGACCCTGTGAGATGCAGGAGCCTGGGCTAACTCTCCCAGAGGCTTCCACCCCCATAGTCCCTAGTGGCAGGGTCTGTCCTCAATGGTCATTGTCAGGAAAAACCGGATAACACACCTGGTGAGCCCCCCAACACTTGTTGAATATGTGGATCATCACCACCACAGTATTTCTTAGGCCCCACCAAATCATCCCCACCACCTTCATCACCACCATCACCATCATCACCACCAATGCCACTGTCTGTCACCACCATCACCACCACCATCATCACCATCATCACCACCACCATCACCATCATCACCATCACCACCATCACCATCGCCACCATCACCACCATCACCACCATCATCATCACCATCACCACCGTCAGCAAAGCCATCACCCTGTCCCCATCGCCTCAGCCCCCACCGCATGGCACAGAGCACAGATGGGATGAGCACCCAGCAGAACAGCCTGAGTGTCTTCCTAGCTGGCCCCAGGGGAGTGTGCGGTGCAGGAGGAGTGGGCAGCCACACCTCCGTGTCCGTGTGTGAAGGTGCATGGCTCTCAGCCCTCCCGCTGCCTGCGGGTCTGCTGGGTGTCAGGCGCCCTGGGGAATCGGTGCGGACAGGGATCTGCTGAGCTCTCTGTTGCCGGCGAAGCAGAGGTTGGTCTCTGTGCCACGACGCAGTTTTCCGCTCCGCTGGACACCAGAGCTGGCAGTTCTGGGGGAGAGAGGAAAGTGGCCTACACGTCGGTAGCACAGGCCTGTGTGAGGTCACTGGCCAGAACCCGCAGTGAGCGCTGCAGCTTACAAGGCCCCGGGCACCTGCTCCCCGAGGGTGGGCACCCTGGCTGCGCTGGCCGCCCCTGGCACGGTGTGGCACACAGCAGGTGCATGGCAGTCCTCCAGTCCATGGGAGACGACAGAGGGCACCCATGTTGCTCCTTGGGTGGCCCCGTCTTCCCGTGGAGCCGGCCAGTGGGCTGGGGTGGGACTCCCTCACAAGGAACAGCAGTGAACTTGCTTCCCGGTTGTGCCAGCTTCTCCTTTTTCATCAGCCATTTCTCCCACGGGCGTCAGTCAGTGGAGAGGTGACATCTGTGTGCGACACTGTGTCCCTGGAAGGCTGCCAGCCAAGTCTCCACTCTCAGATCTGCCTGTGGTAGCAGGCCCGTGTGGCATCGTGCCCAGGGGCTGCCAGGTGGTCCGGGGCTAGGGGTGGGGGCAGGGTGGTGTCCAGGTGTCTGGAGAACTTGAGCGCTTCAGGGGGACAGGTGCTTCAGCTGTAGGTTCCATGAGCTCTCCTCGCCCCTTTATCTCCCTGCCCCTCGGTGGCCTCCTGTGGCCGTGCCTCGGGAGGGATGTGGGAGATGCATGCTGGGGTGTGGGCCCACCTTGCCCCTCGCCAGCCCTGGCCGGGTCGCCAGTCGCATGACAGGAGTGTGGCAGACAGAGGCGGGGGCGGGGGCAGAGCTGCTCTGTTCATGGCCCGGCTCTGGCTGCCCTGCTGCTGGGGCAGTGAACCCTCAGCGCCTGCTCTGCTGATCCCACCGGGGACGGGGGCCCCTCCCTGGGGAGCGTGCACCCTGGGTGTGGGTCTTTTCTTGCTGTTCCTAGACAGACATTGAACTCAGAGAGGACTTGGGGAAAACAGGGTTGCCCATCAATGACCCGAATGCCCCTGGGGGTACAAGGGCATCTGTGCACCCCCTCCAATAAGCCCCAGGCCATCCTGGCTCCCTCCAGACCAGCTCAGCCCTGCCCATCTGCCTGAGTGCTCACAGCTCCAGAACTGAGGAGCGGAACTGCCCCAGAGTGCAAGGGGAGGCGGCAGAGGGCCACGGGTGCTCAGAACGCCTCAGCCGGAGCTCCCCGGCCCCAGATGAAATTTGGCAGGTGCAGGAAGCACACGGGCCAGTCCTGGGCTCCAACTCAGCTTGGGGACTGAGAGGCTGCTGGAAGGGAGAGGCCGGAGCTGGAGCCTCCCCTCCCGGACCCCGGTGAGGGCAGCCTCCACGCCGGCAGCCCCTGCCACCCCGCCAGCTGCGTGTGGGGAAGGGGAGACCCCAGTGTCTTCCATGTTCCCTCGAAAGCCTCTTGGGTCAATTGCCAGCTGATTCTGGACAGGACCTTTCCCGGTGCCCCCAGCATGGCTGTTGGCACCCGTGGCCCTGACCCCTGACCCCTGACCCCGGCTCACGCAGCCCTCTGCCCTCTGTCCCCCAGGTCTGGCCGTGCACCAGATCATCACCATCACCGTCTCCCTCATCATGGTCATCGCTGCTCTCATCACAACTCTTGTCTTAAAAAACTGGTAAGGCCTGGAAATGGGGGCGGGGGCGTCCGTGGGGGTCCCTGGGACGTGCACAGCAAGGACTCACGTTCCACACACGCCCAGCCCTGACTCACAGCCCCGGGGGGGGGCTGACTTTTCCCTTGGGGCCGTGGGCTCCACGTGGCTCCCGCCCCCTCTGGCCGCTGCGGGCTGCAGCGCTCCAGGCGTGCAGGGGCCGGCCCTGGTGACACAGGTTCGCAGCTGCTGCGCCCGCTCCCGGGTTCTCGTGGGCCCACATGCACCTGCGGCAGTGGCCCTCGCCGGGCAGAGCCCCTGCTCTGTCTCCCTCCGGGCCTTCCCTGGGAAGGCACGGGGACGCTGCGCCTGCCCCTCATTGTCTCCTGGCTGCCTGCCTCCATGGCACCGGGCGTCTGCTGAACTAGGCTACCGCCTCGCTCCAGGCAGCCTGCCTGTGCCCGTTTCCTCCTGGAAACCGGCCTACTTCGCGGCTGGCCTTGCAGGGTGCGCACCTGACCCGCCCCTGGGAAAATCGGGGAACTGTGGGGTGACCCTGCGCCCGCCCGCAGCCTGCCTCCAGCACCCACAGCTGCTGCCAGCATCAAAGCTCGGTCTCCTCCCGGCGTAACAGGCTCAGGGACAGGCACCGAGCCTGTCACGAGCAAACGCACGCAGCCAGGACAGAGCTGGTCGCAGGTCTCTGGCCGAGAAGGAGGCAGGTGCACGGGGCTGCAGAACCCTGAGACAGGCCTCCCACCCTACCAGAGAGGCCTCCATGCCCCCTCCTGGCGGCCAGCAAACTGCTGGGTTTTCTGGGACAGTGACAGGGACAGCTCGACAGCTCCCTGCTGGGCTTCTCGGGCAGGGGCTGGCCAGGGAGGGGGCTGCAGACCCTGGCCCACCCAGTTGTACGGCAGGACAAGCCCATGCGCCCTTCGTGAGGAACCTACCTGCCCCAAGGGAGGCTGCCTTGGGAGGCTGTGATGTGCTGGGTGCCCATCCTCACCTCTAAAGGGTCCTGCAAACCTGCATAGGCCGCCCGGGAAACAGCCTGGGGAGGCGTGGGCCCTGACCCCGAGCCCAGTGGGTGTGGCCTTCGGACTTTGCCTTCACCTCCCCACTCGCTAAGGGGGGGCTGCACCTGCAGCTGTCAGGAGTTCGGTCCCTCGGAGGCCAGGCCGGGGTGGCTGAGATGCACGCGAGACCGGCTCCTGAGCCTGGCCCCCAGGCAGGGCCCTGATTCCACAGGGCCCTGGAGTAGAGCAGAGGGGAGGGGCAGGGGGCTGCAGGGGGCCCTCCTAAGCACCCGCATGTCCTTGAACTTGTCAACCAGGTTGCACCCAGTGCGGTGGGTGGAGGGGTCTCTGCTTGTTCTGCCAGTCCCTCCCCTGCTGAGGGTGAGATTCTGTGGTGGCCCCTGGTGGCCCCGGCGGTCCCCGCAGTCCACGGGAACAGGACACTCCCTGTGTAGACAGCTCCGGGGAGGGGAGGGGGGCAGCCCCGGCTCAGCATAGGGCCAGGCGGGGCCACCCTCCCCGAGGACCAGCTGCAGCATCTAGGCCATCCAATAGCAGGTGCCCGTCATGGGAGTCACCCTGGGGAAACCGAGTCACCTGTGGGGGACGCCCATGTGTATATGGGCTCCCAGGTCTGTGTCCACCAGAGACTTCCCGGGCAGCAGGAGCACTGGCCTGGGGGAGACTGCCCACTGCCAGGGATGGGTCCCTCCCTGCCCACCCCGTTCTATCTAAAACGACTGGAAAGAGCCGACTGCTGGATCTCTCCGGAGAGCCTGGGCGTCTCACCGCGTGCTAGATGCAGTAGAACTAAGCTCTGGAAGCCCAGGTCTGGCCCCTCGGGCCCCGGGCCGTGGTCAGGGCAGGGCTCGGCGTCTGCCCGCCCCCCAGCCTGCCCCTCTGTCCCCAGCTGTGCCCAGAGCGGGCGTGCGCGGAGGAGCAGCCACCAGCGCAAGATCAACCAGCAGGAAGAGAGCTGCCAGAACCTGACCGACTTCCCGCCAGCCCGGGTGCCCAGCTCCGTGGACATCTTCACGGCCTACAACGAGAGCCTGCAGTGCTCCCACGAGTGCGTGCGGGCGCCCGTGCCCACCTACGCGGACGACACGCTGCACTCGGCCGGGGAGTTCAAGTCCGCCTTTAACGGAAACCGGTAAGCTGGGCCCGGCGTGGCAGAACCCCAGACCCCGGCACCGGCAGCTTGGGGCCACCGGGCTGCTACGGTCCCCCCGCGGGGGCTCTGAGGGCTCAGCCAACCAGGCCGGAGGGAGCTCCCCCCGAGGGGGCCGCAGCAGCCAGCAGCCCCGTGCACCCCCAGCCTAGGACAGTGAAGGGGGCGCCGGCTGCACAGCCCTCAGGCCCCAGGCCCCAGGAGCCCAGTTACTGGCTCCTAGACACCGCCCAATTCCGAGCCGGGCCTCCCCACATCAGCCCCGCTGAGCCCGTCAATAAAATGTCAGCCATCAGTCTGGTAAAAATGTGAAATCCCGAGCGACTCCCAGAGCAGACGCTCGTGAAATGCTTATCCTTATTTCGCGTGCGGGACCCTCCAGGAGCCGCTCCCACAGCCACCCCGCCGGTGCACGGGGACCCTGAGTCAGCTCTGGGAGCCTCGTCCGGGATGACAGTGTCGCGAGCTGTTTCCTGGTGTGAAGTGTGAGTCAATTAGAGGAGAAAAAAAAACCTCCAATAACTTGAAAACAAATCTTAGGGAGGAGTCAGGAGGCTGCCCTGGAGGACCGGCCCCACCGTGGCTGCGGGGGCTCCCGGAAGGTCACGCCCGACCCAGGGGCCAGAGCTTCCACCGGGCCGCTCCCGGGAAATCGTGGCTGCTGTCTGGCGTGCAGGCTGGGGAGGGCTGCCGGGGCAGCTGTGAGCTGCACTGTTCCTTCAGCGCCTGCCTGCCGCACCCCTCCTCGGTCTGCACTTTGGGTCCACAGATGGCAGGGGCGTGGCCCCGCTGTTACATTGGCAGCTGAGATGCCCACCTCCCGCACCAGAGGGCCAGGGTTCAATCCCCAGCCCTGCTCCTGGCTCCAGCTCCCCGCTGATGGAGGCAGCAGGTGTGGGCTCCCACCACCCACGGGGCCCTGAATTCAGCCCAGGCCCAGCCCAGGCCACTGTGGGCAGTAGGTATCTGGGGAGTGAACCAGGAGACAGAATCTCTCTCAAGCAGTAAATGAGTCCATTTGTGCACAATGGACTAAAAGACACGTTTATTTCAGGATGGACATTTGTGAAACCCTAACAGCCTTATCGCAATGCGTATTCCCCATGAACTTGTGGGGCTCCTCCCGGTCCTCCCTGGAGGCACCACTTCTGTTCCCTGAGAGCATGGGGCGCTGGGGAACCTCCCACCTGCTCGCAGCCTCCCTGGCTCACACCTGGGCGTCCGGGAGCTCCCTGGTGCTGTCCCAGCCTCCCTGGGGGCGGAGTTCGCCGAGAATAGGCAGAGGGGCTTTCAAAGTGCTTGATTGACAGTGTGCACGGACAGCCTGCGAGAGGAGGAGGTGAGGCGGGGGCTGGGGGGCCGGCCCTTGCTTCATTTTGGCCGCTCGCTGCACCTGGTCCGTGAGCACTGGGCCCAGGCCGTGCTCTGTCCGACCTCACTGCTGGCCGTGGCGAACACTTGCTTAGACTCAGAGCAAAATATGGGTGCTGTGCTGGGGGGCGGGGCCTGTCCTTTCTGTCCTGGGGAACCTGAACTCCGGAAGTGGCCCAAGTGTGGGGGCCGGGCAGCCTCGGGGCCTGTACCCCCGACGGGCTCCTCGTGTGCGCGTGGGCTCCCGGGTCTGTGTCTGCCAGAGTCTGCCCGGGCAGCAGGGGCACTGGCCTGGGGGAGACTGCCCACTGCCCGCCCTGCACCCACATGCCCGCGTCTCTGCCCGCTGCAGACCCTCCTCCTCTGACCGGCATCTCATCCCTGTGGCCTTTGTGTCTGAGAAGTGGTTTGAAATCTCCTGCTGACTGGCTCAAGCCTTCTTTACCTCCTGGAGCAGGGCAGACGCCATGTGTCTGTTTCACGGTAGGTACCTCTCCCGGGACGCGGGATCTGACCCCTCCCCCACACCGCCCCTCCCCCACTTCCCGAGTGCCAACCAGGGGGCTGGGCTTTGGGCCTCCACGCTGCCCTCCTTAGAAACGTCCCGGGCCCCTGGGCCCAGCAGAGGTGGGTGGCAGATGCCGTGGCTCCGTGGACCGATGTGGCCAGTGTGGGCGGGGCCGGCGGGACGCAGGCAGGGAGAACCCTCTCAGGCCACAGCTCGGATTGAGGTCTCCTACCTCACAGCAGGAAGAGGTGAGGCCAGCCCAGCTGAGTGGCAGGGACCCCACGTCCGTGCCGGTTGTCTCTGCATCGGGGTGGGCGCCAGGCGGAGTTAAAACTCACTTTTGCAATGGAAAAAGAAGCGATAAGAAAAAACACGACAGAGAAGACAGTGGAGAGTCGAGACATCTACTAATTTGAAGCCAGGGACCGGCACCAAGACAGGATGAATTTTCCACGCTCTGCTAGATAGGAACATTCGGTTTGCTTTCGATGATATTAACTTTAATGCTGACGTTAAATTGCTTTCTTCTGCGCGGAGTCCTGCGTGCCGGGCTGCCGGGCGGGGAGCTGCAGAGCGCGTCGTTCTGCCGGCACCACCTGCAGATGCAGCCCGGGGGTCGGGCTGCGTGGTGCTAGTGATTGGCTTCTCTATGCATCGTGGCGTCCCAAGGACCCTCGATTGGCTGACTCCCCTCAGCCACAGAGGAGCTGAACGCCCCCCCACACACTGCGCCATCTTCCTGCTCCCGTGGCTGAGGTCCCTCCCCCGGCGTGGGAGCCCCACGCCAGGATGGGACTCTGCCGTCGTCCTGGGCACTCGAGCGTGCGGTGCTGTGGGGGCGCCAGCTGCCGTCAGGAGTCGGCAGGAACCGGCCAGTTCCTAATCCCAGCGCTAATGAATCGCGTGTTTGCTCCAAATCAAATCTGCAGCCTCACTCACACCCTGTCCCGAAGCCAAGATGTTCCGCCGGCGGGCAGCGGAGTGTAATTAGATTTGGTTGGAAATGTAGCCGCCCGCCAGGCCTCTGCCAGGGCTGCGTGGCCAAGGCAGGTGAGCGGCCGCCTGTGCAGGCAGGCGCGCTGGGCACGGCACAGCCCCCAGGCCCGGGCTCGTCCATCTCAATGCGACTCAGCTCCTTGGGGGCTGCAGCTGCGCCAGCCACGGGGGCCTGCTTAGTGGCCGCCCCGGAAGCCTCTGCAGGCCCCAGGGCCGGGTCGCCAGCATCTCCGTCCATTGCCAAAAGTGCCATTCGCTGACCTGAGAGAGGCTGGGTTGGCCCTCGGAACCGGAAGCTGCTCACCTCGGGCCCAGGTGGGCTCCTCAGGTGCAGACCCCATGAATGCAGACCCCCAAGAACAGAGGGACCTGCTTGGTCCTCCCAGGCAGGGACACTGAGGCCAGGGGTGGTGGGGTGACCTGGCCGCACTGTCCCCGGGCTGTTGGGCCCCAGGGCTGCTCCCTGCTTGGACCTCACAAGGCCTGGCTGCAATCCCCTTGGATGGTTCTGGACCAAGCCCCTGCATTGCATTATGGGTACTTGTCCCTGTTGCCCCAGCCCAGCCTCAGGGATGGACAGCCGAGCAGTGAGGGTAAGAGCGGGATCCCGACTAGACGGGACCCCAGGGACGTGCAGCTGGTCCCTGCAGGCAGAGGGGCGGCCCCTGCGGTCTAAAGGCTAAGGACAGGCAGCCGCTGCCTGTGCGTCGGTTCACTCCTCTGCTCCAGAGAGCCTGCCTGTCTCAGCAGCCGGGCCAGCAACACTGGAGCCCCCGCCAGCAACCCCACAGCCCCCGCTGGCCACATCCGTGTCTCCCATGTCCACTCGGCTCCAGCACCACCCCCCGAGAACTCGGCCCCTCCCTGTGGTCTCGGGGGGGCCACTTGGGGGTGCGAGAGGAGCCAGGCCGACAGGACTCGGGCCGAGCCACCCGGGGACGTGATCCGACGTGGACACAGAGCCAGCGTCACTCCCAGCGAGTCTGTAGCCCTGTCAGGCCCGGATGAATGCCGGCCGACTCCATGGCCGCTGCGATGAAGGTACCTGATTGTGCGATTAGCGCCCGGCCGTGAGAATCTGGGGAGGACAGCCAGAAAGATGGCTCCGATTCGCCAGGCCTCATTGTCCCTCAAACAAAGAGCAATTCACGCTAAAACGTTTCATTGCGGTTTAAGAGCCGACAGAGAGATTTGTCTCTCGCGAAGCCGCTGGCCTCTCCAAATGGGTTTTTAATGGCGATGCGGCCGTTTGGTATGCTGGCGTGCGTGGTCTTCCCACCATAACCTGTACGCCCTTCGGCGACCGAAGGTGGTGGTGGTGGTGACACCCTGGCCCCCGCTTCCCTGGTTCTGCCGCCGGCGGACCCCAGCCCCAGTTCCTGCCCCCACTGACCACCTCCTGGCACAGCTGGACAGTTCTGGACACAGGGAGCCGCCTGGGTTGGGCGGGGACCTCGGTCTCAGTGAAGCCCCCTTCCCAGCGAGTGAGAAGTGCACTGGGCCCCCGCGATGTTCGAATCAGAGCTGGAGGATCAGGCTTTCGCCGTGCGGGCGAACAGCCAGGCCCTGTGGAGGCTGCGCGCTCTGAGGCCCAGCCTAAGACGCAGGGGTGCAGCCTAAGACGCAGGGGTGCAGCCAGCCACGGGGCTGCTCCCTCGGCTCGGGGTTCTGCTGCTGCGGGAGCTGCTGCCCCCCCTGGAGGACGCTGCGCAGGTTGTTCTGCGAGAGGCTGGTGCCCGGGGGAGGGAGGGCAACCGATCCACGCTGATGAAGCTGGGGCTGCCGAGCAGGCTGGCCACGTCACAGCCGCCCACGCGCGCCTCTGGAGGGGCTCGGGGACTCTTAGCTTCGGCTCTGCCATCTTGAGGGCGGACTTGTCGGGGTCCAGCCCCAAGGCCTGCTTGTCGTAGGGTGCAGAGGCTGCAGAGCCCCCACCCAGATGTGAAGCCCAAGGGCCCACGTGCGTCCCGAGTCCCCTGCAGCCAGCAGAGGGCAGGATTTATCCCGGATCCCAGGACCGCTTGGCAATCCCCACACACAGCTTCCCTTGTGGGCCAGGCAGCTCAGGGAGCCGGGGTGGACGCCCGCCTTTGCTGGGGGGAGGGCCTGCTCCTCCCCCGCCCCAGCTGGCCGGAGCGCCTCGGTTCTTCTGTGGGCTCTGGGCTCAGGCACCGGCCTTCGGAGCAGCGACACCCAAGCCTCCCCTGTGGACTGAAGCTGGAACTTAGCACGCGCCCGGGAGGCCCCCGACGCTGGGCCTCGGCCCTCCCTGTGTAGGCAGCCAGCGCTGCTCCCAACAGGGCTGGACAAGTGCAGGTTGGAGCCCCCTCTCTGTCTCTCGCTCTGTCATTCCGCAGCGCTGGCGCTCGCTTCCCCGCAGGCCAAATGCTGCTATGGGGGACACGGTGCCTGCCAGCCGTCCCTGGGGCCGGGCTCATCCCCTTGCGTCCAGCACAGCCTGTGACGGCTCGGCTCAGAGGCCCGGCAGGAAGCTGGATCCTGGGCCGTGCCTCCCCACTGAGCCAGGCCCAGCGTCGGGACCTGGGTGGACCGAGGGTGACCCTGGCAGGAGAGCTGTGGAGCCAGCAGGGGACGCTTCGCACCTGCAGGACAGCAGGGCAGGTGACCTTGAAGGCAGCAGAACGGACATCGGGGGCAGATCCCACCCTGCCCAGTGGCCTCAGCTGTACCTGAAGGGGCGGGGGTTAGAAGCTGGCCTTCTGGCCGGCGCCGTGGCTCAACAGGCTAATCCTCCGCTTGCGGCGCCGGCACACCGGGTTCTAGTCCCAGTCGGGGCGCCGGATTCTGTCCCAGTTGCCCCTCTTCCAGGCCAGCCCTCTGCTGTGGCCCGGGAG
>CM027388.1:1793524-1828525 GCA_015711505.1 Sylvilagus bachmani
AAAAAAAAAAAAAAGAAGCTGGCCTTCTGAGGTCAGAGAGTCACCCAGAACACAAAGGGGACGAGGAGGAGGGCGGCAGGGACCGGTCTGGAAAGGGCCCGAGGGCCAGTGTAAGTGGCGGGCGAGCGTACAGGAGGACAGCGCCTAGCGGGGTCTCCCTAGGGACACCTGGGCAGAATGGCCCTTGTTCGCGTAACGGCCAAGCAAGGTGCGTGCGGGAAACCTGCCTCCTGGGGTCAGGCGGTCATGTCTACACTTCTGCGTCTAGACAGCTCCATTACTTAGCCGCAGTCAGGGAGCAGAGACAGCCTCTCAGACCAGAGACCGGCCCGGACCTCCAGGCCCAGGTTGGGGCCACCAGGCGCAGCCTCAAGTGACCCCTGGTGTGAAGCCGGCCGGCCGCTGCCACCACCGTGCTGTGCACAGCTCAGTGGCACTCAGCACACGCACGTGCTGTGCATCTCCAGGTCTCTGCCCAGCCCCCGGCTCCCGCCCAGAATGCAGTGTCTGCCCTCACGGGTGACCTCCAGCCACTTGGCATGGACAGCGACATTTCTGTCTGCATGAACATGGAGGAGGCGGGCCGGGGAGGGGCGTCGCGGAGGGGGCTTGTTCCGCGTGGCGAAACCCCTGCCGCTGCCAGGCGGGCACTTCTGTGGGCACTCACTCTATTCAGGGCTAGCGGACTTGCACCCATGGGTGTCATAGGGAGGCAGCCGACGAGGCGAGACGGTGCTTGGGAGCCCGGAACTGGCCGTCTCCCCGACCCCAGGAGGACAGGCTGTGACTGACCTGCTGAGGTTCCTGGCACAGGAGAGCAGCCAGCGCGGAGCAGGAGGAGCTCCCGGGGCACTGCCAGCCTGCAGGTGCCTCCCGCCGTCCCAGCCAGGGCCGCAGCTCCGGGCTGATGGGTCAGGAGGGAGAAGGTGCTCCCTGGCGTTGGAGAAGGGCCTGGCTGGCCGTCAGATTCACCCCGGGGATGTCCTAGAGCTCGCGTGCACAGGCCCCGCGCAGACGCCCTGGAACCGGCGTGTCTGAACCACTCTGAAGACGGCTGCGGCGGAGCCGGTGCGGGGCCCCCACGGCCTCGGCGAGCCGCGGGAAAAGTGCCGCGCTCCGGCTGCCTGCCCCTCCCGACGCGTCTGGGGTCCCTGGGCGGCCCTCCCCTGCTTCCTTCCGTGTCTTCTGTGAGGACGAGGGCTCTGCGGGGCTCCCCTGGGTAGTTGGGGGGTCCTAGTGGGCTGTCATCAAGGGGGAGGGGAGGGGACTCTGGGTGACAGCGGAGACCAGGCTCCCAGCCTCACACCTGGGACACGGCTCCCAGCAGGGCGCTTGCTGACCTGGCCTGGGGGCGCTGACCTGCGAGGGAGACCCCGAGTGGCTGCCGTTGAGGCGCTCGCAGAGGCCGGTCAGGGCCACCCCCTTCCGGCTGGCCTGCTGACCCGGCCCCCTTCAGCAGACTCACCTGGGAGGAGGTGCTCCTGGTGCAATCCTTAGGCTCTGCTGAGCTCAGAGAGCCAGAGCGAGGGGCGGAGCGGGGCTGGGACTGGGGGCGGGGCCAGCGAGCGGCACGGCCCCCTTGTGGGCGGCAGAGTTCCCGTGAGTAGAGGGGGGGTGGCCCCAGCCCGCCTGCTGAAGCCTGGCCTGCATGGATAACTGTCACCCCACCAGAGCTGGCCGGGGGTCCCGGACACGGCCCCTTCTCCTGAGGGGACACTCGGGCGCCCACTGACCGAGCGGAGGCCTCGCCACGCCCGGCCCGCTGCCACTAACCTCTCCTTGTCTTCTCTCCACACAGGATTCCGTTGGTGAACCTGTACAAACAAACAAACAAACACACAAAAAACAAACCACAAAACCTAGGACTCAGCCGTCTCCGGGGAGGGTCCCCGCACCTGCCGCTCCGCCCGCCGGGGGGAACCCGCAGAGCAAGGACGCTGGAGGCCAAATCTATTTTTGTAAGAGTGCTCGTGCCTAAGGGTGACCGCCTTCGCCCAGCGCCGTCCGGAGAGCGGAGGACGAAGGCGAGGCAGGACCTGGAATCGCAGGGGGAGGCCCGGCAGGAGGCAGCCCAGGCGGGACTCGCCGGGATCGGAACCTGTGCCAATAATACCACTATGTGCCATGTACTGCCCCGAAGGCTCGGCCGCCAGGAACCAGGGGTGGGACTGTCTTCCGACAGAGTCGCTATTTCTGGTTAATATACATATATAAATATATAAATACCAACAGACACACACACACACACCTTTTTTGTACTGTAGCAATTTTTGAAGCTCTTAAATGTTCCTTTTTAAAAAAAAAGAATTGTGTTCTAGGTTACCAAAACCTGATTTATTCTCCATGCTTAGTATGAACAGAATAAACTGGTGTTTTCTACCTTGGCCATGCACCCCACACATGTACCACACCCGCACACACGCATACACACGCACACACACACGTGCACATTCGCCCACCCCCTGGAAACCCAGTCCCGCCGGTGAGCATCGTCTTTATTATCTCTGGCGACCTGGTGTCCCATCCCCATCCGCCCAGGGCACATCCTTGGCCCGGGCCGCGAGGTCCTGGAGGGATGTGTCCCGCGCCTGCCAGCCTCGGTGAGCGGCACCAGAGCTGTGGGATCTGCCGCCTCGGGCCTGGGCCGAGGACGCCCTGGTTGTCTCTCTGTATCCACACCCCGCCCAGCAACGACCTTTCCATGTCACCGTTTGTAAACGCCACCTAGCGGCCCAGCGCAGGGTCCCCGAGCCAGCCGCCGCTCCGTGGGCCCCAGGTGGCACCGGGAGGGGGTGGTGGATCCTTGGGCCTTTGTGTTATACAAGCATAGACTGAATTTTAAAACTTTCCGGTTCCAAACATTAAAGGAATATATCCTTAGCCTGTGTGTGCGTGAGTCAGGGCGAGGGCTCCGGCTGTCCTGGAGAAGCCGTGTGCCCCCTGGGGGTCTCCACGCCCCGACAAAGGCGCTGCTGTCCGGTCCGTCCCCTGCCCTCTCAGGGTTTGGCCATCAGGGAGCCCACGGAGGAGCCCCCCAGGGGAACTCGGGGCCCAGAGCGCAGGTGCGGAGGGGTCGCCCTCCTCGTGCTCAGCTGGGAACGACCGGGGCCAAGGCAGGCAACCTCTGGAGGTTCTCGTGCCCCGCACCCGCCATCAGCAGGGGGCGCTGTCGGGGCCACGGGGACCCAGCGCAGGCGCCCACTCCCACGTTGAAGGATGCTCCCTCCCTCCAGGGAGCGGCGGGGCCTGTCCCCGAGGGATGCGTGTCCCAAGTGTGGCCCGGGTGTGACTGACTTCTCCAGTGCTGACGGAGTTCGGCTCTCCCTCGGGCTCCGGTGCAGTGTGCTGGAAGAATCCGCCATCGCAGCTCCTGCCGCCTGGGGCGGAGGCCGGTGCTGGCCAAGGGGCGACTCCTTGGGTTTGGGTTTTGTCATTTCCCCCACAAAGCTTCAGCAAACGCCGAGACCGAGCCAGCATCTGCCACTGGCTTTGGGCCATCGCAGGTCCCTGGGACTCACCTGCATGGTGTTCAACCTTGTACCCCGCTCTCTCTCTCTCGCTCTCTCTCGCTCTCTCTCCCTCTCTCCCTCTCCATCCTCCAGCCCCCTGGTCCATCCCATGGCCCTCAAATTGTCCTCTCGCTGGAGACAGGGGTGGCCCTGCCCCGAGTGCAGCTGGGTACTGTGTGGGCACCAGCAGGAGGTGAGCTGGCTGCTCTGGCCCGAGAGCTTGTGAGCTCCCCAGAGTGTTGCAGGAGGGGGCACAGCCAGGGGCCGCCCAGCTCGCAGAGGCTCCTGGGGTTCCCGATGGGATGCTGGTGTCTGCTGGTGTCCTGACCACAGCTCGGCTCAGCTGCAGGCCCCTGGGCTATGCTGGCCCCTGAGGTTGGCAGAGTCTATGCAACATCGAGCCTTCGGAAGGCAGTTACCAAAGTCCCCATCAGCACACACTCCGGGCGGGCTCAGGTCCCCACAGGCTCAGCCACCGGGCAAGAGAATGTGCACCCTGCTCGGCAGAAAGTCCATGTCCATGCCGCCGCCTGCCAGCCAGACCACGCAGGGGTGGGCCCCGTTGGCTGTGGATTGGTGGGAGGGGGCGGAGGACTAAGATGTTTTGGTCTCCCAGGCTCTGGTGGGAACTTGGGCTATGCCAGTGGAGGCACAGGTGGAGGAGAGCCGGCCCTCGGAATCCTGCCCTGACCCTGGCGAAGTCCCGGGGTGCAGGGCCTCCCCGCGTGGGGCCCAAGCAGCTCAGGTGCTGGTCCCTGCCGAGTCTGGCCAGGGCCATCCTTCTGCGCCTGGGGTACAGAGTTCTCTCTTCTCTGCTGGATGCCAGCGTCCACTCATGGACACCACCGTCTGCACCCGAGGCCTGGCTCTCACGTCTGCTCTGGGCTCCTTGTCCAGGAGGGACCTCAGGAAGGCGCTGTGGTTGGGCGAGGCCCCCGGCGTGTGTCCACCTCCGCCTTGAGCCCTCTGTGGCTCTAACGTTCCCGGCCGGCACTGACTGTCGTCGGCTGCTGCAGGCCCCGGAAGCCTCTGGGGACCAAAGTGCTCCTTCCCGTAGGGTCAGGTCCACTTGCAGGCACGTGCCGGATGCCACTTCCGTCCCGAGACGTGGGTGCGGCTGCTTCTGTGGTGGAGTTCTGGGTGGCAGAGGTGTGGCAGGTTCCCGACCACGTCCCGCTGGGCGTGGTGGCCTCATGGCCAGGGCAGACGCTGCGCCCTCCAGGTCTGGCTTCTGGGCCCAGCCCTCTCCCACCCAGGGGGGTCGTGCGGTGACAGCCAGGCAGGGCGTGGCCGTCGGCGCTGTGGCAGGGTGACCGCCTCACACGGAAAAGAGAGGCCGCGTGGTTTCCCCGTGGGCTTCCTCTCGCTCCAGCCTCGAGTTGGGGTGGACTCCCCGACGGCCGCCTGAGTCCTGGGCAGAGGGCTTTCAACCTAGGGGCCGGTCGCAGCAGCCTCGGGGCGGTGGTCTGCAGCCACAAGCCTCTGTTCTCACGGCGCCTCGACTCCGGGCCGCAGGCCTCGTGCGTGTGCAGGGCCAACCGAGCCATCAGAGGAGCAGGCCAGGGGCCCGGCCTCTCTGTGCTGGGACTCCCCGCCCGAGGGGCTCTGCCTCCTCTCCTTCCTCACGGGGTCCAGCAGCACCTGGGGCTCAGGACCCCAATTTGTGGGAAGACGAGGCAGCAGCCCCGAGGCCAGGACCCTGAGCTTGTGCAGGGTCAGCACGGTCCTTCCCGTGTGTCCATCCCACAGTGACACCAGGACACACCCTGCACTGTGCACCTGCTGCCATCGTCACCTGTGCTCCTGGGGTCTCAGCGTGGGGCTGTACCCCTGTCTTCCCCAGTCAACCCGCAGTGGGAGCAGACCCCGGGACCCCGACTTCCGGGCCATTCTTGGTTCAGCTGTGACGCAGCTCACACAGGCGCTTGGAGGCGAACGGTCTCCGCCCGGCGTGGCCTTAACCGGCCGGCCCGGCACCCGCCGCCGCTGCCCGTGGGACTTCTCGTGTGTCGGCCGTGGGTAGGAAGCAAGATGGGCTCGGTCCTGCCCTCGTGGGTTTTAAGTTCGGGGGGAAGTACTGTGGGAGCAAAGGAGCTAGTTCCCTGGGCGGGGGGAGGGGGGTGGGGGCAGGGGCTGTCAGCCGCTCCCCCACCCCCAGGCCGACACTGTCATCTCCTGTGCTTTCCCACCTGCTCACCGAGGGCTGGCCCGGGGCTGGGTGGCACCGGGAGGCCTTCTTCTTCCCTCTTGGACACGCGCACAGCCCGGCGGCCAGGCCAGGCCAGGACACCCGATGGCCGCAGGCGGTGCCACCTGGCCGGCTGCCCAGCCCTCATCAGTAGCCGCTGCAGCGCGGGCCGAGCGCCAGGGCCGCGGTGAGCGACCCGGGGTGAGCACCGTCCCTGCCTGGACCGCCTGCCGAGCGCTCCCTCTCTGCTGAGTCCCCGGCGGGGGCACCGGGCCGCCACGGGGACCAGGGAGCAGAAGGCAGGGCCCCGGCCGCCATGCCGCCCGGCGCGAGACACCAGCTGCCTGTCCCGAAGTCGCCTCTGCCAGGGAGCTCCTTCCCGGCAGCACCTGCTTTCAGGGAGCTGCGCCCCACCCCGCACCGTGATTCACACGATTGTGGAGTTGGTTACTTGGGCGTCCATTTGCTCTGCCATTCTGCTTTCCGATTGTTTTTCCAGTGCAAACAGCACGGCCCACAGAAGTGAGCCAGGCTCTCATCGCCCGCCCGGCTCGATCTCCCTCCTGCTTCTTCCACGTCCACGTGCTGCCGGCCTCGGGGACGGCGCCTTCCCCTCCCGTCACCGCGGGCCGAGGTTCATGGGCAGCTTGTACCCGGCCTCATCTGTGGGCTTCCGGGGAGGTCTCTGTGGCTGCCAGACGCGGGAACACGCCCAGCCCTCGCGGCTATGAGCGGTTTGTACATCTGGTTTAGGCTTTGGGGTTGGATGCGAGGCAGGCGTGATCGGGATATAGCTGAGGAGTCACTCACCCCGGCCGACACATGCGCAGAGCGTCCTCTGGCCTCAGATCATTCTAGAAAGATCTCAACTGGCAAGCACACAGCAGCCCATCTGCCTGGCTCACGGTGCAGTCCAAGGACAGGAAACGTGCCCTTGGGCACGACCCCGTGGGCCTGGGGCTGCGGTCACCCTTGCCCCCCCGCCCCGGGCCCCAAGCAGGAAGCAGCCACAACTGAAGGCAGGGGCCTGAGTGTCTGCTCTGGTTGGGGGGGGGGGGGGACTAAACAGGGACAGCAGCTGACTGCGAAGCCATGTGCCCGGAACAGCCAGGGCACAGGAGCTGGGGCGCAGCTTGTCCCGGGCCCGAGGGTGGAGGTGGGGCACCTCTCCATGGACTCCAAAACGCTCAGCGACAGTTGGCGCTGCACACCGGCAAAGACGCAGCCCAGGCCTGCTCGCGAACGTGACCCCAGAGGACGGAACCCTCGGTGCTGAAAGCATCGGCTGCGTCCATCCCGTGGCTCCCGGAGGGTTTCCCGTGAAACATTCCAACAGCTCCTGTGCGTGGAATGGAGGCAGTGGTTTGGAAAGAACCCACGCGTCTAAGTCCTCAGCTTAGGAGGCACAGTGCCAAGCGGGCCGAGCTTGGTCGTCTGGGACGCAGGGGAGCGTCATGACAGGATGCGGAGGCTTGGAACCCCTGGTGAGCAGCAGCGGAGAACGGGGAAGGTGCAGACGGCAGGGTCGTGTCGTCTTGTGTGGGCTGGAGCCAGGACACACAGTGGCACGCTGACGTCCGGGGAGATGGGTTAACACGGGAGAGCGGCGGAGCCTTCCCGGGGCTGAGTGCCCTCGGGCTGAGGTCTTGGACGCCCCGGGCAGCGCCTGCTCCGCCCTGTGTGGCGGGATCGGGTGCAGGGCCACGGCGCTGGAGAAATCCTCTTTTATGAACGTTTGCTAGTCTTCTCTCGAGTGGTCCCCGCTTGGAATCCCATGGAAAGGCCCACGGGGATCTCACGGCACCCAGCCAGAAGCTTCCTCGGCCTGGCTGCTCACCCGGGAGGGCTTGTGTCCGATTTCCGAAATTCTCCAGCCCCAGTCCTCGGCGTTGATGTCGGGTGCTTTTGCTTGGCAAACTCTCGGTGAGCGCTGCTCTCACCGACCCCGGCACGCCCATGTTTCCGGAGACGTGGGTGGCTCTGGCCGTGAGAGGTGCACAGGACAACATCGTGCATTCCTGCCTCCTGTTTCCACACGTGTGGCCCCTAAAAACCCAGGTGGGAGACTCCTGGTAAAATGGTTTCAAATCGCTGCACTGGGCCAGCAGAGGCAAACAGCTCCGTCCCACTCCGGGAGTCGCTCTCCCACTTCCTGATGGAATCAGCCAACAGGGACAATTGTACACCTGCTCAGTGCAGCGTGTGGGGGTGGCGGGGGGCTGCTGGAAACCTCCAGGGAGCACTGCGTGGCGCAGTTTTCTGTGATGGGGCGGCTCCTGCTGCCCCCGGCCTGGCACGCCCCTCCGTGCTATTTCTCTCCCGATACACAGGTCCCCGACACTCGACATCCACAGAGGAACAGGGTGCTTTGTCTTGAGCACGTCCGGCGAGTCAGCCTGACCCCAGAACGTCCCGGGAGCCAACTCTGCAGGTCTCTGGAGCAGGTCTCCCCTGCGCATCTGACAGTCTCCCCGCGGACAGGAGGGGCTGTCGTCCTGAGCTGCCCGGCTCGAGCCCAGGGGCCTGGCCACAGCCGCTCGGATGCAGCCGCGGGCCCGCTGTGCGCTCCTGCTGGCCTGTTTTCACTTCTGCTTGGGTAACTTCTCCCACGTGCGTTCTCAGCCAGCGGCCGATGACGCGGATCCTTGAGGACAAACCCGGAGCGTGGGCGACACCCGGGCATTCAGCAAGGTCCCAGCCTGCTGGGTGTGACGGCGCAGCCACGGGCCTCGGCTGTTTCTGCTCCCCCCGACAGCGTGCCGAGCAGCAGAGGTGGGGACCTGTGAGGCTGCATTTTGGGACACTGAGACGGAGGGCCAGGGACCTGGGGCCAGTTCCCAGGGTACAGAACATCGTTTTATTAGAAATGCATTTCCAGGGCTGGCGCTGTGGTGCAGTGGGTATAGCCACCTCCTGAGATGCTGGCAACCCTTATGGACCCTGGTTCAAATCCCGGCTGCTCCACCTCTAATCCAGCTCACTGCTAATGTGCCTGGGAGAGCAGCGGAGGACGGTCCAAGTGCTTGGGCCCCTGCACACACGCGGGAGACTTGGAAGAAGCTCCTGGCTTCGGCCTGGCTATTGCAGCCTTCTGGGGAGTGAACCAGTGGATGGAAGATCTCTCTCTCTCTCTTTTTCAAATAAATACCTAAATCTTAAAATAAATTAAAAAATATATTCCCTCTTCTTTGAGGCAGTCCGGTCTAGGTCATTTCTTTCCCTAACTGTCTGGCAGAAGCGAAACAGCAGGGTTGGGCTCCAGTGCAGGCGTGGCCTCCAGCGAAAATCACTCTGCTAGAGAGCAGCGAGAGACAGGCACGCCCGGCGTGGGTCTCACAACCTTGCTGATGGCGTTGACGTCACTTGGCAGTGATGGAGGGCAGAGGAGAGGTGGAGGAGAGGGTGGGGGAGGGGTTGTACAGCTGGGGCTCAGCCGTGCCTCCTGGGATCAGAGTCCAGCCCACAAGGTCTTAAACCCTGCATTGGAAGAAGTGCATGGCCATGCACTGATGGTACCTTTTTTTTTGAAAATTTATTTTATTTATTTGAAAAACAGAGTTACAGAGAGAGGTAGAGACAGAGAGAGAGGTCTTCCATCCGCTGGTTCACTCCCCAGATGGCTGCAATGGCTGGAGCTGGGCCAATCTGAAGCCAGCAGCCAGGAGCTTCTTCCAGGTCTCCCACGCAGGTGCAGGGGCCCAAGGACCTGGGCCATCCTCCACTGCTTTCCCAGGCCATAGCAGAGAGCTGGATTGGAAGAGGAGCAGCCGGGACTAGAACCGGCGCCCATATGGGATGCCGACGCTTCAGGCCATGCGTTAACCTGCTGTGCCACAGTGCCAGCCCCAATGATACTTTTAATATCTTGTACCTTTTTTTGAAAATAAAATCTAGCGTTTACTGCACAGCATTTAGGAAAATGCCAATAAGCAAACAGAGGGGCGACATCCGAAACCCGCCAGTCACTGGTTAGTTGGCACGAGTGCCGGCTGGATGCTGAGCCGGGGGACAGGCGCAGAGCGGCGCTGTGGCTGGGGCCGCTGGGGCCCGCCCTGTGCTGTATCAGAAGGAAGCCAGCGGTCCTGGGAACGCGTCCTTGCCGGCCGGACTGGGCATGGAGTAACCTCGCAGTCGACTGCCCGAGAGTCTCTAGGACTGCGTGAGGAGGCAGCCAGCCCCTGGACGCACGACTTTCCTGCCGTCAAGGGGTGGCCGTCGGGCAGCTCTGGGTGCCGGTGGAAGAGACGGGATGCTCGAGTCGCTTCCCCGTCGCCGCCAGGCGTTTCCACGTGGGACATCCAGCCGAGCGCCACAGGTCGGAGAGAGACAGGCGGCTCTGTGTCACATCGCCTGACGCTGGAATGCTCTGGGTCTCCACGCCCCCTCCTCGGCTCCCCCACAGGCCGTGAGCCCGAACCAGAGCCCCAGAAACGGAACCGGGCCAGCCACCGCACAGCGGCCTGGATCCCTGCAGGTTTCCAGTGGATGTTCCGGAGCTTGGCGCTCACCTCTGAAGTCCTGTCCAGCAGAGCTGGCTCGACTTGGATTTCCCTCAATTATTTCCTGATGCAATGCGCAGTTAACTGCATGTCCACTTTTACGCGGAGCTCTGCTGTTTCCCATCAGATGTGAAAGCCCGTGTGTGTCTTTTACCCGGACACAGTACCCCAGGTTCCAGATGGTCCCCCCAGCTGGGCTTGTCCTTCTGGCCACCATCGCCATGTTAACGAGCAGAACTGGGCTGGGGGGGCAGTGGCTGGGTGTGTCTCTTGAAGGTGAACTTTCGTTCACGATTTTTTTTTAACAGGCAGAGTGAACAGTGAGAGAGAGAGACAGAGAGAAAGGTTTTCCTTTTCCATTGGTTCACCTTCCAATGGCCACCGTGGCCAGCGCACCGCACTGATCCGAAGCCAGGAGCCAGGTGCTTCTCCTGGTCTCCCATGGGGTGCAGGGCCCAAGCACCTGGGCCATCCTCCACTGCACTCCCGGGCCACAGCAGAGAGCTGGACTGGAAGAGGGGCAACCGGGACAGAATCCAGTGCCCCAACTGGGACTAGAACCCGGTGTGCCGGCGCCGCAGGCGGAGGATTAGCCTAGTGAGCCGCAGCGCTGACCTTGTTCATGATTTTTTAAGTTGTTCCTGTATCTCAAAGCCATGTATTTGGGGAACCCTGTAAATGCAGCACCTGTATTAACTTCTCTGTGTATATTTAGTATTCCGATGTTGTTATCAAAACACACACACACACAAATAAGAAATAAAGGAGAAAAGAATCCCACCAGTTCAGCCGTGACCTCGGAGGACTTTTTGTTAATGCCGCTTATGGATTGATGATTGACACTGTCTGAGACCGCCCCTAAGGAAATGGGCGTCCCTGTCTGCACCGAGGCTCCCGGCTGCCGAGCCTCCTGCCTGGAGCCCGTCGCTGCCACGCGGCCCTCGCTGTTGGCCACAGGCAAAGCCTCTCCATGACCAGGTTTGGGCCTTGAGGCTGCTGACCGCAGGGCTCCACACGGGGGTCCACACGCAAGCTGGGCACGCCCGGCTGCCCTGGGCACAGAGAGGACCCCGCGTGGGCAAGGACCCCTGCAGAGGCGGCCAGGTCTGGGGTGTGGGGACCGGCCCAGGTTCACAGGACACATTTTCCACGCACTCTTTGAAGCTGCCACGTGGGCACAGATTCAAAAATCTGGCTCCAAAGTAAGCCGGCACAGCCGGCACTGTGACGCAGCGGTTAGACGGCCGTTTGTACCACCAGCATCCTGTTTGCAGCGCCAGTTCAAGGCCCAGCTGCTCCACATCCCATCCTGCTCCCAGCCAAGGCACCTGGGAAGCCACGTGTGGGAGCCCAGTGGAAGCTCCAGGCTCCCGGCTTCCGCCTGGCCCAGCCCTGGCTCTTACAGCCTTTTAGGGAGTGGACCAGGGGCTAAAAGATCCTTTCTCGCCCTTTCTGTCTCTCCTCCCTCCCCACTGCTCTGCCTTTCAAATAAATACGTACATTAAAAAAAAAATAAGCTTAGTTTTTAATTCCATTTTCCACCAACTTTCTGAGTGTCCCCCTAAGCGTGTGCCTGTGGTGACATACGACTCAGAAAGCCCTCGGCGGCGACAGTCGGAACACACACAGCAACGACGCGGGGCGCAGGGGAGTCCCGGCTGCTCCCCGCCCGGCGCTCATCAGGCAGGACAGGTGTGAGCGGGCCCTGGCCCCAGGGGTCCTCAGTGGGGGCTGGGTCCACCCCAGGTAACCCGTGCAGAGTCTGGAGAAGTTCAGGTTGTCACAGCTGGCGACTGCCAAGGCTGTGAGTGGGTGGAGGCCAGGGAGGCTGCTGAACCCCCTCCCCACATGGATGCTTCCCCCAACAAAGAATGTGCCAGCCCATGAGGCGGGGGCTGCCCAGGCTAACAAGCCCCACCCTGGGCCTGCTGCTGTGGGAGCAGGGAGGAGCCAGCAGGAAGATGGGGGCAAAGGGGCGGTCAGCACCAGACCCTAACAGAGCTCATCACAGGGGAGCAGATGGCACAGCCAGGCTGCAGGGCTGGGAGCTCGGCCCGGGCATCGGGAGGCCGGGGGTAGTCTTCCCTACAAGCACTGAAGGAAGCCTGCGTGCCCCACCAGCTCTGGGGGGAGGGGTGGCACGGAACTCCTCCCCAGCCCTGCAGGGGCCGACTGCCTGGTGCCTCCTCCCACGCCAGCTGCAGTACAGGATTCCGTTTCCCCTGTCCGAGCCTGGGGGGCCCCCTTGGTCTGGCTTTGCGGAGAGGGCTGGCAGGTGGCGGGAGTGCCCCCCAGCTCCCTGGGGGAAGCCCCTGACCCGGCGAGGGGCTCAACGTCTTCGGACACTTTGATGAATGGGAAGTGTAACTGCCTTTAACAAGCGGGAAAAACAAGACCACTTTGGTCATTTAACTGATTTCAACAAATCAACAGCCTGGAGACCATTAACGTAAACTCAATTTGCTCGCCAGCGAGAGGGGAAGTCAGGCCTCTGGTATCCATTTGCCAGTGTATAAAACGCTTACCTTTGGACAGAAGCCAAGAAAATAAACACGGGGTCCCAGCAGAGCGGCGTGCATCTGTCAGCGCAGCCGGGACACGTGTCCGGAACTGCCGGCGGCCCTGACCACGGCTCCGATGACTCCTGCCGGGCCAGGAAGACGGGCAGAGCGTGCTGGTGGGCATGGCTGGGATGGGATCTGGCTCCCCATGCTCATTCAGGAGCTTGAACCCCAAAGTCGTAAGTCAGTGGCACCATGAGGTGGGAGGGAGGCTCACTCTTTGGTGGGGACTTTGGGAAGAAATTCGATGAGATTCGGTTGTGGGGGGTCTGTGACTGAAGCTCGGTGACTTTGTAAGGAGAGGGAGAGAGACAGGACGCCGGCACACCGGCTGCTTGATGGGTGCAGCCAAGGGTCCCTCACCAGAGCCTGTGCCGCGCCGTTCGGGTCCCCAACTTCCAGAACCAGGAGCCACCTGGCCTCGTTTCTCTGTAAGCCAGCCTGCCACTTGTGTCTCCTCATAGGAACGAATGAGTGGGCTCCTGGCTCACCTTCCGGATCTCTCCAGAAAGTTCCCCACTAGCTGGAAGGAGACACAGAAGGCAGGGGCATGGGGCTGCGAGGAGCCAGGGTCCCGCTCCTCCCTCCTGGAGAGGAAGCCGTGCGGTGGGCTGGAAGCCGTGGTGCGCTGGGTCCTGGGCCCCCAGAGTCTGCAGGGCTCCAGGTCTGTGGTGAAGGCTCCCACACAGCAGGGCCCCGGTGCGGCGCTGATGGGCAGTGACCCCGGAGCCCCGAGAGGTGTGGCTGCAGGCCCCTCAGGACGCTGGGTCTCAAGGGGCGACTTTGCACCCCTGGACCTCCTGGCGCTGCCTGGGGACACATCTGGCTGTCACACTGGGTGGGAGGAGTTCCTGCTCCTGGCACTGGGAACTAGAGACCAGGCACGCGGCCGCACCGAGCAGCCCTGCCGCAGACGTGACCCAGCCCCCGGCATCAACAGGGCTGACACTGAGAAACCCACCCCAGGCACATCCTGGAGGCTCCTTGGTTGCAAGGCCACACCCCCACACCTGCCCTGGCGTCCTTCTTCTGTCTGTGTCCGAGTGTCCCCCTCCCTCTTTTTTTTGACAGGCAGAGTGGACAGTGAAACAGACAGAGAGGAAAGTCTTCCTTTGCCGTTGGTTCACCCTCCAATGGCTGCCGTGGCTGGCATGCTGCGGCCGGTGCACTGCGCTGATCCGAAGCCAGGAGCCAGGTGCTTCTCCTGGTCTCCCATGGGGTGCAGGGTCCAAGCACTCGGGCCATCCTCCACTGCACTCCCGGGCCACAGCAGAGAGCTGGCCTGGAAGAGGAGCAACCGGGACAGAATCCAGCGCCCCGACCGGGACTAGAACCCGGGGTGCCGGTGCCGCTAGGAGGAGGATTAGCCTAGTGAGCCGTGGCACCAGCCCCCCTCCCTCTTTTAGACAGATTTATTTATTGTTTACTTGACAGGCAGAGTTACAGAGTGAAAGAGATCTTCTATCCCCAAGTGACCGCAATGTCCAGAGCTGGGCCAAGCCACAGCCAGGAGCCTGGAACTCCATCCGGGGCTCCCACGAGGGTTCTTGAGCCATCTCCCGCCCCTTCCCAGGCACATTCGCAAGGAGCTGGGTGTGAAGTGGAGCAGCCAGCTCACAAACACGCCCTCATGTGGGAGCCCAGGATGGCAGGCTTAGCGTGCTGCACCTCAGCGCTGGTCTCCAAGTGCCCCCTTGGCTAAGGACCCCAGGCATAGTGAGTTCAGGGCCCCCTCCCCCGACTCCGTTGTGACTCCATGTGGACGTTTCATATCCATGGTGGCCTATTTCCCAAATCAGGTCAGGTCCTGGGATCCCAGGGATTAGGGCTTCCTTGTAGGATCTAGTGGGGTTGGGGTGCGATCCAGCTCCTAACACTGGGAAATCAGAGGGGTGTTATCGCCTGCCCCTGGGGGCTGTGTTCTCTGCCCTAAGAGCAGGTGAGGGTCCCAAGGTTGGGGGGTGGGACTGGGAACAAGGCGTGATTCCTTCTCCTGCTCCAGACGTGGGGGCCTGGTCCAGGACGTGGGGACTGTGGTGGCCTCACCCTCAGACGCGGGGCAGCTGGGTTCCAGCTGAGGCCCAAACGGAAGGAGAAGCAGCTTCCTGGAAGGGACTGTCCCCGGAGCACAGTGCTGGTGGTGGCTTCAGGCGAGGCCACGGCACTTAGGTGCTCGACTAACACTGGAGGAAAGGAGGGAGGGGCTGGGTGCACAACTCCTCATGGGAACTGGCCCATTTTCCCTTCATTTGCTTCTGTGACTCCTTATTTCTGTTTCGTGCTGTCTCTGAATTATTTCCCTGTCTGGCTCTCGCAAGCTTCACCCTGCAGCAGGGACGGTGACCCCTGGTTGGGGTCTCCTGCGTGGCTTGGGGCAGCGGTGCCATTGCTGCAGACGAGAGACACTTGGCCACTTGTCCTGTGATGCAGTGGGTCCGGCCCAGCGCTCTGTCACCCACTCACCCTTGGCAACAGGGTTTGGGCCAGCAAAGGACCCCTCTTCTCTGTCCAGACCCAGGACTCACACTCCCACTTCTCCAAAGCTCTCTCCACATTCTGTACTTCTCAGCTTTGAGCTTGGAGGGAAGAACGCAGCAGGAACCGGCCTCCGAAGCGGTGTTTTTCCAGACTCGCGGTGTCTCTGGGAAGGAGGCACGGAAGCTGGGGGCAAGGCTGAGCAGAGCAAGGTCAGGCTTGGCAGCACCAGCGGGGCCGGGTCTGCCGCTCTCCGGCACCGGCTGGAGCCCAGAGCTCTGCCCCAGACCCGGTGAAGGCGGCCGGTCCTCGGAGCTCTCCTTGGTGCTGAAGGCGGGAGGCTCCACTCTCTCATCCTCTCTGGAGCCAAAGCCGGAATCCTGCTGATGCTGTAGAGACAGCCGCCCAGGGCAGGATGGCTGACAATTCCACACACACACTCGTGTCTGGGAAGCTGCCATGTGATGAGGTTTTGGTCGCGACTGTGGGTGAACCATGGGTGCAGGCTAAACCTTCCTGGGACCCCAAACCACCCACGATGGAGGGAGCGACACCCACGGCAGCTGAGTCAGGAGCATCCAAAGGGTTATGAGATGGCTGCCCCTTCCTTCTGATAGAGCGGTGTCTCCAGGAGGCTCCTGCTAAGACCTGGATTATCCCAGATTCTCTCCAGGTCAGCAAGGGACCACCCACTGAGTGGGGCTGCTCTGAGTCAGAGAGGAGTGACAGTGATGGGGCAGGTGCGGGCGTCTGACTGAGTTCCTTCTCCTCAAGATGAAAAAGAAATCCTATGACAGCCACTCCAGGAAGGAGGTGGACACCTGACTTCCTAAGCCAGTCCCTCGCTGGGCTCAGAGACCACGTGCCATGGGTGAGTAATGGCTGAGTGTGAGTCCCTGGGCCCAGTTCTCACATCAACCACACATGGCTCGCTCCGGGGGTTGTAGTACCACATGAATCAGTCCGGAAGTGGGCAAAGCTTGTGGGAGGCAGCTGGGGTGAGGCTGTTTCTCAGCTGGGCAGCCCCATGCTCTTCAGGGAAGCAGGTGCCTCTTAGCTAAATAGGACCCAGTTCCTGCGCCACGCTCCATGATTTATCTGAGTGGGAGAGACATGACTCAACAGCTCTGAGTGCTAGTTTCAGAGTGGATGAACGTCTCACTCCAGAATCAATGACACAGGAAACCACTTTGGAAGTGTGGGTCTTGGGGGCAGCAGGCAGGATGCCATGGTCTGCTGTCCTCTTTAAACCCCAGGCAAGGTGGGCTGGAGGTGCGAGCTGGAGAGGAGGTCCCACAGGTCTTGGTGGGGAAGGGGGCATGTAACTGCTCTGAACCTATCTCCCACCTGGGGTGGGGCCTGTGGTCAGACGCTGAAAACATGTCAGCCAGGGAAACATGAGGGGGCACCCCAACACACTCCCCGCCCCTCCCAGGGGGTCACCTCCTGCCTCTCCTCCTGCCTGTCCAGTGGCAGTTGCTCCATGAGGTCCACAGGGGCAAAGATGGTTTCATGTCCATCCTATCTACTGGGGCTCTTGTGGACTGGTGCAGTCAAGTCTCCACCAACTCACACCCAGCCAGGCATGGGGGGTCCTGGGCGACAGCCACTCCCTGCGGTTCTCCCCAAGTCTCTGCATCCTGGTATCCATAGGAGGACCTGGGCGTGGGGAGGGAGCTCTTCGACCATTGCATGCCCACCTCGTGCAGTCCCTCAGCCTGTCCTTGCACAAGGCTCTCTGGAGAGGTCACTGAGAGAGACTTCCTCTAACCCAGTTTCTGTGATATTTTTAACTTTCCTGGACACATATTGATGAGTAGCGCTGCTGAGTTCAACTCACACATGAGGGAGCCATCATTCAGCCCCTGTTCTGCAGATGCTACCAGTAGATCAGGGGGTGTATCCTAGCAAAAGGGTGTCAGGGACAGGGCTTGTGCACATTTGGAAGGAGGGAAGTTAACCAGAGTCTGGAGAGGAGACCTGGGCACTGCCGGCCAGGGTGTGACCAGTCGGATGTAGGCATCGGCCAAGGGGAAGACCCCAGGAGGAAGAACTCACAGAGCTGTTGCCACAGCACTGGGTGCTGTCTGAGAAGTCATCTGGGCAGGGAAGTGCCCACACATGACTGCCCCGAGCCCCTTCCAGGTCCTGCAGTGAAGTGCACGTGTTGGGCAGGTCAATGTCACTGGGCAGGGTGCATGGCCTTGTCCTGTGATCTGGAGGCGATGCCCACCACTTTCTCACCTACTGCACTCTGTCCACCAGTCCCTGCTGCCTCACCTGTACAGGAAGGTGGCCAGAGAGGGAGGGGAGCCACATGCCAGGGAGCAGAGGGCCCTTAGAGTGGGTTCTGGAGAATGGAGCCAGAGGAGCCAGAGCAGAAATCAGGACGCCTCTCAGGATGTGAGTTCACCTGCATGGTGAGAGGTGCTTCCTCAGACGTGGCTCCCAGCTCCTCTCTCTGACCCTGCTCTCTCCTCCATGGCTATGACTTGGATGTCTTTGTCCATTCCAGCCATTGAAACAGAATCCCCAATGCAAGGGTACTGGGAGATCCTTGGTGCACGAGCCCCTCCCCAACTTCTGGATCAATGTCTCCGATGCAGGGGCTCCCAGGAGTAAGTGGGCTCCTTTCACTCTTCTGCTGCCCAAGAGACAAAGTCCACCCTACTTGGCCTTCTGCCATGGGAGTCCAGCAAAGGCCCTCCCCAAGGAGCAGGAGCTGGCCCTTTCCTGAGGACTCCCCAGCTCTGCAGCTGTGAGAAGGACCACCCAGTTTGAGGCGTTGCATGCCAGACAATGCCTGGGGCCATGGGCACCACCTCCTCTTCTTCTCAGGGATCTGACTGTAAATGCTCTCTGCACAAAAATCTCCAGTGGCCCAGCCCCACCCCTAAACCCTGCATCCTCTGTCTTTTGACCCGCCCGTGGGAGGCTGAGCTCCCATTACCCCTGCTAATCCAGGGGACGGGGCGCCTTGCAAGTCATCTTTTGCCTGGGCAAGACCAGTCCCTTGGAAGCTCCTGAAGTCCAGTGATGCAGGTGAAGGTTGATTTTGCTGCGTGAAAGAGAACTTCCAGTCCTGACAGGGGTGTCTATTTCCCCTTGATGGTGCGTTCTCCTGTCCCCCTTCCCTGCTGGCCTCTGGGTCCCCTGCCACTATGGGGTCTCTGCCCACTACTACACTGGGCATCTCCTGAGATGGAGCTACAGCCAGAAAACTCAGCATGGTGAAACCATGAAGGGATGCACCCACTCACAAAGCAACAGGCTTTGGTGGCGGAACATTCAGCACCATGGAGAGCATCCAAATAAAGCCAGCTCTGCCCCTGGGGGATGCTGGGGCAGTCAGCGTTCCCATTCCTGGCTGTGCTCCAGGGCACAATGTGCATCCCACGCATCGGCATCCTGTCCAGGTGGGGACACTGCGTTGGGCCCAGAAGAGCTGGAAGGAACCTCAGCCGGAGAAAGACCTGGTAACCATGACTTCCAGAAATGTGAGGGGGCAATGGCCAAACTGGGATATCTATCACAGCTGCAGCCCTTCTGTAGAACATAACGACTCCTGTGCTTGCTCGAGAGATAAGGTGGAAAGGCCATTACTCTCACTTTCCACACCTGAGTAAGATAAGCCACACAGGCAGGGACACTGGGGGAAATCAGAACAGGGGTCTCCAGAGCCTGGGTATTATCCACCAAGAGGAAGCTGCCTCTGTCCTTCAGTGGTGGGCTCCCCTCCACCTTCCCAGCCCCTCAAGCCCGCGCCCCCCCCTTATCTGAGGCCTCGACCCAGACACAGAGCCGTGGTCCCCAGCAGGACTTCTGTGGGACCCATGCTTGAGCTGGTTGCTCAGCCTGACTTGCTCGTCTCCCAGGAAGAGTATTTCATCTTCATTAAGCTACAGTTGGTCTCTCATTTCTCCTCCTTCCACAGCACCTTCTCGTTCCCCCACCCCCACCTCACGTGTTCCAACACTGGAGGTTGCTCGACCCATGCCTGTGCTCCCAGGGGATCTGGTGATGTCGGCGGTGCAGGGTCCATTAGTGTCATCTCTGTTTTGGTGGCAGAAGCAACTGAGAGATCTGAAAAGTGTTTACCTGCACACATCTGGAGCCCCCTTCCCTGACAGGGCCTGGATGGATGGACTGTGTGAGACGCTATTCTGGGGGTTCTCCTCTCCTGTGTCACAGGTACCCCGGATTCAGCAGCTTCAAATGCAAGCAATCAACTTATTTCTGTCTCCGACTCTTCTCTGTGTTGACTGGGCTCAGTTGGATGGCTCTCCCTGGAGGTCCCTCCTGAGGTTGCAGCTAAAGATGGTGCTGGGGCAGGGGCCTGGCTTGGGGACACCCAGACAGCTGGGGCTCTGTGGGCACCTCTGCCTCTCCATGGGTCCCTGCGAGCCTCAGTTTGCTCACCTGCAGAATGTCAGGAATAACACAAACTAGCACGCAGGAGTGCTGCAGACACAAGTAAGCAGAGGAGCCCTTGACACACACTCAAGAACACGCACAGCTCAAAGACACGGTGACATTGTTATCTATGTGCAGAAGCCACAGGGGGGGCAATCGTGAGAATAAAGGACAACACTGCGTCTTCACAGGTCCAGAGGAAAGATCAAAATCAGGGGATGGAGGCTGTGTGGCAGAAGATCCCGGGGGAATCTCTGACAACAGAATGGTGCAGGAATGGGACAGGCAGGCTCCTGATGGTCATTGCCCAGCTGACCACTGACTAGTGGCTGGCACAGATGGTGCTGCACAAGATGGAGGTCAGAATGAGTTACTTCTATACCTTCTCATTGGAACTTCCTGTAAGTGTATGGCTCTATTTTCAATCCCTTCATGGTCCCAAGTTGTGACAATGAGCACATCGCCCTTACTCCTTTGTCCATTCATTTATTCCACAAACACTGCCTGTTCATTCTGCACATGCCAGGTCCCATGTTAGGCCTGGGGTGGGGATTGCAGCCACACTGTGAACGTGGTGGGTGTGGATCCTCAGGTTGGAAGGCAGCAGAGGATCCACAGAACAACAAAACCTTGCCAAGGGAGATGGGGATGCTGGAAAAGAAACATGGGGGAGTGGTGCCCAGGCCTCCAGGTAGAGACAGAAAGAGGGGATAGCTCATGTGAGAACTACAGGAGGGGTGGAAGCTTGGATATGAAGGATGGTTGGGGAGGATGGGGAGAGTGGGCCAAGAAGAGAGGCTGGGAGACTCAGCCAGGAGAGAGCCTATGGTGCAGGCAACTGAGCTGAGGGAGGGCCTATGGTGTGGGACACTCAGCCGGGAGAGAGCCTACGGTGCAGGGGACTAAGCCGGGAGAGGGCCCACGGTACGGGACACTCAGCTGGCCCTAAGTGCAGGGCACAGGATGTGGTCTGGACAGGTCATGCCTGCAGAGCCCACTGATTTTGGAAATTTGATCTCGTGCCTCTGACGCATCCGCCACCCGCCAGCCTTCCCCCGGCATCTCCCACTCTGAGCGTGATTACTGCATTTGTGAGGGCTCATCTCGGTGAAGTTCCAGTAGAGCAGGAGGGGACAGATTTAGAGGAAACTTAAGGGATGCTCGGCTTGTCTGGAAAACAGGAGCGTTTAAAGATAGGAGATGGACAATTAAGTTAATGCTCAACGAGGATCAAGATTGTGGGCTTGAGAGACATGGGGAACCGGCAGGAAGAACTAATGACAAGGGACAGATAAGGGGTTTACTTAGGAACACAGTGACTCAGAGATAATAGCAGGACAGAAAATGCCCTCTCGGTAATGACAGAGGAGCAGCCAGACAGTGAGTGAGAGGCTGGGCTGTGGTTGCCCACTCAGCATCAGCAGGGAGGAGACCCCTGCCTCCACCTTGGCAGAGTGAATGATTCCAGTTCTGACCCCGCTGCACGCATCCAGAACCTGGAAGAAGACTGGCAGAAGGCACAGTAGGCCCAAAAGGAGCAGGAAACAGATGGGGTGCTGGCTCTCCATGCCCTGGCAGGGGGAGGGACCCCCAGGAGACGGCAGAGCTGAGGTGAACAGCAGTGACTGGAACCGGGGAAAATGGAGACTGGGTGTTCTGGGACCCAGTATGGGGCTGGTGGAATACAGAGCTCCCACCGTCTGCATAGACTCCCTCGTCTGACGAGGAGTCTTGCTAAACGCTCAGCATGGGGGAACCTCTGCGAGTCTCAGTGAAGAACCAAAGGGTGGGGAGAGGAGAAGTTCCTGGCATGCAAACAGGAATCCCGGATCTTGAGTTCTGATCAGCTGGGGTGGAGACGCTGTGTTCAGCAGCTGTGGCACTCAGAGGGGATGGGCAGACAGGCCTTACCAGCAGGATTAAGGCACCACAGATTAGCAGCTGCTAACAGATTTCCAAAGTCCAACTGCTCCACGAGTAGTTTGACTGCAGCCAGAACAACAGTCAGTGCACATTGCTGACAAAATGCAGAGACTCAATAATACCCAGAAATGCCTAGCACCAAATAAAAAATCACTAGACACAAGCAGAAGCCCATGATGCTGCCAGGAAGGGGAAACTCATTGAACAACTGGAGACCCAGAAACCACAGAGGCCGTGGAATTGACAGACAAGGTCTTGAAAAGAATGATTATAAACATATCTAGGGATTAAGGGGGATATAAAAAATAACAATTAAATAGAGGAGATTGAAAAGTATGAAACAGCTGAAAAATCAAGTATCTGAGATGAAAAATTCCTCTAATTGGCTGAGCAGCTGAAGACAGGTGCACCCTGGCCCACGGAAGAGGAAGGACGGTGAGGGAGCCTTGGTGATCCGCAGGCCAAACCCCAGCAGCCAGACGCAGTGCGATGGAGGCTCCCACAGGCTGGGAAGGAGGCAAACACACGGGAGAGGCGGTAGCTGAAATCTCTCCAGTTTGATAAAACTGTGACACCCAAATCTTAATACAGCCTACGGGGAGAAACAAAGGGGAAGGGTCCAGAGGCCCAGGACCACCCGGCCACACAGGGAAAGCAGCAGCAGAGAGGAAAAACTTAAACACGTTCAGGACCACAAGAGGCAGCTGCCACTCAGCAGCAGGGAGATGAAAGCTTCCCGCGCGTCTCATCGAAGACGACTCAAGCAGAAGACAGAAAGGAGGCTTCAAAATTCTGATCGAGAAAGGCCCTCAACCCACCCCCCCCATCCTCAAAACAAAGGGGCTTTGAAGAACAACAAAGCTGCCAGGTCCACGGCCAGCAATGCTGAGAGAAATGACACTGCAAAGGAGCCCAGACTCCGCCGAGCGAGGCCCCTGTGCAGAGGGAGTCCTTGTCCGGTTTGACCTTTCCTGGGATAATTTACAGATTAAAGGGAAAAAGTCACTCTGCGGAGTTTAAAACAAACACGGAGGTAGAATATACGGCGAAAGCAACAAACTCCAGGAGCCGGAAGTGGAAATCTGTTACTGATAAATTGCTAAATTATACATAGAACAGTGCACTCGTAGCTAAGCGAGTGGGTAAGCCCTGCCCAAACCACAGAACAGAGAGAGAGCTGAGATGGACGTGAAATGGAATCATAAAGATTGTTCCACCAACGCAATGTGAAAGGACGGAGCCCCGGATGTAAGGGCAGGGCCCAGCCTCTGCTCCGTGTGCCCGAGCCCAGGCGTCCTTGCCTGTCCATCAAGGCCTCACTGACTCGAGGGAGGGACACAGCCGGCCCCACAAGCCTCGAATCCGTGAGCACAGGGACCCATTTGCTTCTCCCTGTTGGTCAGGGTCCTCCGAGGGGTTTGTGTGGGGAACTCCAGGTCCAGGGGGGGACTCCAGGTCGGGAGCAGACGGTGACCACCACTCCCTCGAGCCCCCAGACCAGCTGCAGCCCACGTGGCCATCACAACCCCCTGACGAGCTCGGCGTCGCCGGCCAATCAAAGGCAGGCCACCGGCACCACTGACCATCCAGGACCGGAACACGAGCTGGTCGCGCGCCTCTCAGCCCCATTTCACCCTGGGGGAGCCCAGGAGGTAACGGGGCTGCCGGCTCCCGGCTCTGCGCTGTGCAAGGAAGGCGATGTTGGTGATCGCTGGCCCAGGTGTGGGGCTCTACAGCGCCCCCTCCAGCTGGTTTGGGAAGTTTCTCTACAATGAGAAAGCAGAGCAGCAAGAGGACCAAGAAGAATGAAGACGATGACAGTGGCCTCTGCGCCAGCCCGGGACAAGCCTGGAAGTCGCCCTCCAGCCCACAGGCGGAAGCAGCTGCTCCTCTAGGACCCACGGGAGCAGTGACGTCAGGCACTCGCTCCCCACCGCCTGGGGAGACACAGGTGGACACAGAGCGTCACCACGTCCGACAGCAGACGGAAACCCCGAACCTCACTGGCAACTTGCTGGAGGCTCGGCGTGGACCAATGTGAGAGACTGAAGCTCCAGGGCTCCAGCCCGGCTGTGCGTCTTCCGCCTGGGAGCTCTGCCAGGGTCTCGGGCTGCGTGGTCCTGGCCAGCAGAGAGGGCAAGGAGCCACTGCTCTGTTCCCCGTAACAAGGTCGCCCTCGAGAGGAACAAATCCGACACAGCCGAGACGCTGGGGTCTCCCCACAGCCGGACCCCGCCAGGGGAGGCAGACACCAGCTGCAGTGGTTCCGGCTCTCCTGTCCCCCCCTGAGGAGGAGGGGGGCTGAGAAGCCCAGGGGCCACCCCTCCCCCACACCCGGCACCTGTTCCTCAGCTCCCTTCACCCGCTGACCTGTGCTTGTGTATCCAGAACAGAAAAATCGCAAGATAAACTCGAAGGCACCAAGGGGCTGGCGCTGTGGCATAGCTGGTTAAGTCACCGTCTGCAGTGCTGGCATCCCATCTGGGCACCAGTTGGAGACCCGGCTGCCCCACTTCCCATCCAACTCCCTGCTAATGGCCTCGGAAAAGAAGCAGGTGATGGCCCAAGCGCCTGGGCCCCTGCCCCCCATGTGGGAGATGCGATGAAGCGTCTGACTCCTGGCTTTGGGCTGGCCCAGCCCTGGCCAGTGTGGCCAATTGGAGAGTGAACCAGCATGTGGAAGACCCCCTCCCCCTCTGTAATTCTGCCTTTAAAATAAATAATTCTGTTTTGGAAAAAGTCAATGACAAAGCTCGAAGCGGCTTCATGGCCAATAGGATCAGCAGTTCCGGTGGATGGATAAGTGCCTAGAACGGTGCAGTGGTCATCCCGACACAGGAGAAGTGCAGGCTAGCTCCACGTCTGCCTAAGCAACCGGATTCACAACGGAAAATCCGCAGTGAGCATGCCAGCTGCAGATGGCTGCAGACTGATGAACCACTACAGCGATCCCAAAGAAATATTAGTCCTGGAGAAATAACACCAGTGCTTTATCATCGCTTTCACCACACAGAGGAATACGTCCTCAGCGCTTTTATGAGTTGGGAATCAAAGCCATTGCCAGGAACACATTCCCTCCCTCGCTCTCCCTCTCTCCCTCTCTCTTTCTCTCTTCCTCTCTCTCTCTCTGTCTCTCACACACACACTAAAGACTAACACCCCTCATGCTCATAGATATAAACTCTTTAATGTAATTTAAAGTCAAATCCAGATATGCATAAATGAATAACACAACTGTAGCTTCAAGAAATTAAGCAAGTTTGACATTCACATGATCAATTAATGTATTTAATTATATTAATGGGGAAAAACCCGTATCAATCATTTCAATGGGTGAAGAAACAGCGTTTGACAAAATTCAAACACTCGTAATATTAAAAATGCTTAGCACAGTGGAATAGGAGGAGGCAGCTCCGTGGATGAGGGCAGGGTGAGGAGGGGCCGCCAGCAGCGGCGATCGGCCCCGTGGGACCCTGCACCCCACGCTGCGGTGCGTGGATTCACGCCCCAGCTCTGCTCCACCCCCCTTCCTGCTGGCGCCCACCCCGAAGGCAGCACGGGTGATCCGGGTGGAGTTCCTGGCTCCTGGCCCTGCATGGAGCCGGCACCTGGGGAGTGAGCCGGCGGGTACGTCTGTCTGTCTGTCTCCTGGCCTTTCAGATAAGTAAAATAAACAAATAAACTCTGAAACAAAGTAAAGATAGAACACTCTTACTTTGCAAAGATCTTTAATAAAATCTTGTGCGAAGACAAAAAGATGATTAGTCTATGGCTGTTGGGATCCATGGATGAGGGACCCAGAGAGGTGAGGGAGGGGAGCCAGCCATGTGGTTTATGTGCCTAATACATCATGTGTGAAAACACGTGTGCACTTGGGACACGCATGTATATGTAGCGATGGACAGCCATGTTGTTGTGTGTACCTAATGCATCATGTGTGAAAATACATGAACACCTAGAGATGAGAGCGTACATGGAGTCACAAAGGGCCACGTGTGAGGAAAGACTCACATAAATGGAATCTTTTTTTCCATCCCCAAAAGGCTCAATATTGAGGCTTAATCCTCCCAAATTGATCTACAGATTCAATCTAATCCCCATCAAAATCTTAGCAGAGTTTTTCTTTGAAAATAAATAAACCAATTGTAATGCATACCTGGAAATCCAAGAAGGAACAGAAAAATGATTTTGGACAAACAGTGACGTGGAGGCTTCCCCTCACTGACTTCAACGCTTTATAAAACTGCAGTAATTAGGACACAGTGCACCGAGCACCATGCTGGACAGAGATCAACAGACGCCACAGAGACGAGAGATACCCGAGCTGCTCAGGTACAGCCCTGGACAGAGATCCATGGACGCCATGGAGGTGCCCGGGCAGCACTGGACAGAGGTCCATGGACACCATAGAGACTCCCAGGCACTGCTCAGGTACAGGACTAGACAGAGATCCATGGACACCATGGAGGGCACTGCTCAGGTTCAGGGCTGGACAGAGATCAGAGATCCATGGACATCACAGAGACGCCCGAGGAGCGCTCACACTAGTCCACTGCGCCTCATCTCCTGGGGTCACCAGGGGTCTCGCTGTTGCGTGAGCATCACAGGGTCTGCTTCACAAGTGGCCCTGGGCACGGCGACCCCGGGGACCACGGCGAGCATGTGCGTCTGCCGTTGACGGAAACACCGACGGGGCTGCGTGGCGGCCGCTCACTTCCATTCTTTCTTTCCTTTTACGTTTTCCCCAGCGTGACGGAGATCACGTCGACGACGACAACGGCTGTTGTGATGAAGTGAAGTGAGCCTGGTGTTCTGATTACACGTGCACGGTGATGCTGTAAGACTGTAAGCCGTCCCCAGCCCACACCCCACCGTTGCTGATGGACACACTCAGGGTCGCTCTCAGCAGTTTCCGGTGTTGTCACTGACCAGGGTCACCTGCTGGACAAGAATTTCCAGAGCCCAGCCGTCCTGCCCAGGTGAAGCGTGCCCTTTGACCCGGGTGTCACCAGCGCCCGCATGCCTTCATCAACCCTTCAGCAGGCATCTCTAACAGGCTAGCACTCTGGAAAACACAACCGTCTCCACTGTGCTCAGAGCAGATGATAAACCCTCAGTACGACCGCACGTCCAGCGCGCGCGTTCCTGGAGGGCTCACGGTGCTGCTCCTGTCTAACTTCTCTGTATTCACTTCTGTTTTCAAAGGCGGAGACAGACAGGGCTCCTCCGTCCCCAGTTCACTCCCCAAGTGCCCACCACGGCAGAGCCAGGAGCTCCCTCCAAGACTCACGGCGGGGACCGGAGTGCTTGAGACCCCCCTGGTGTGCGCTGGCAGGAAGCTGGCGTGGGGCGGGACGCCGGGGCTCGAACCCAGGCCCTCAGAGACGGATGTCCTGGTTATTCAGCATACTCCAGCGGTGACTCACCGGGCGTCGCTGGTGTCCTTACAGACGCGTGAGTTTCGGCACAGGGGGCGCGAGCCGCTGCTCCGTCTGATGCCCGTCGTGTTCCCTCCTAGGCTGCTAGGAGCCCTGGGGTCACAGTCGGTGTCTCCTGGGTGTGGCCACAGGGGCCTTCCTTGTGTGCTGGAATGAGGAAGTGTCCTGGATCCACGGTGGACCTGCCCCGTCCCTGACAGAGCCAGACATTCGCTTTCCATGGAAGGGGCCAGGGCGGTCTTTAAGGGGGGCAAGAAACAAGCCCAGCAAACTCTGGTCCCCACCGCGTGCCCTACAGAGCTGCCCACAAAAGCTGAGAATAAGACAGGAGAACTCCGCAACCTTGGGGTGCACGGAGACTCCCCAGGACGTGAGCGGAAAGAACACCGAAGAAAACCTTACAAACCGGACTTTGGTCAACATTAAAATCTTCTGTCCCCCCAAAAATAGTCTTAAAAATGACATCCGTATTCTTGATGTGTTGTGCGTGTCTGTGTGGGGGTGCAAACTGTTGAAATCTTTGCTTAGTTTAAAGTTGCTCTTCTGTGTATAAAGTTAATTAAGAATGAATTTTAATGAAGAATGGGATGGGAGAGGGAGTAGGAGGTGGGATGGGAGTGGGGGTGGGAGGGGGGTGTGGGGGAAGAACCACTGTATTCCTAAAATTGTGCCTAGGAAATTTGCATTCACTAAATAAAAGCTTAAAAAATAACACCCAGGGGGCTCGCATCGTGTCATAGTAGGTTGGGCCTCTGCCTGTGGCACCAGCATCCCATATGGGCTCCAGTTCGAGTCCCGGCTGCTCCACATCTGATCCAGCTCTCTGCTGTGCCCAGGAAAGCAGTGGAAGATGGACCAAGTGCTTGGGCCCTGCACCCGCATGGGAGACCAGGAAGAAGCTCCTGGCTGTGGATTAGCCCAGCTCTGGCTGTTGGTGGCCATTTGGGGATTGAACCAGCAGGTGGAAGACCTTTCTCTCTGTCTCCCCCTCTCTCTGTCTATAACTCTGCCTTTGAAATAAATGAATAAAATCTTTTTTAAAAAAATAACGTCCAGTCGCCAACGGGAGGGACATCCACAACTGCTCCAGGTGAAGAACCCAACACGGAACCCTTCATGGGCGCAACCATGGGGGCCCCGTGCAGTTCTCGGACCAAGTCGTCTGCTCCGTGAGTGACAGGTTCTGCTGGGCCACAGCTTGGGGGCACAACCCCCTCCCCGCCACAGCAGCAAAGTGGGGTCAGACCCAGCAGACCCCACGGCCAAGAGACCCCCGGGGTTCCCCAGGAAGTGTGTGCACAGCGCGTGTTATGAGAAGGCTGCGCGTGGACTCCGAGTCGCTTTGCATGAAGGTAAGTGTGGCTGGCGCCATGGCTCAATAGGCTAATCCTCTGCCTGTGGCGCCGGCACACACGGGGTTCTAGTCCTGGTCGGGGCACTGGATTCTGTCCCGGTTGCTCCTCTTCCAGTCCAGCTCTCTGCTGTGCCCCGGGAGTGCAGTGGAGGATGGCCCGAGTGCTTGGGCCCTGCACCCCATGGGAGACCAGGAGAAGCACCTGGCTCCTGGCTTCGGATCAGCGCGGTGTGCCGGCCGCAGCAGCCATTGGAGGGTGAACCAACGGTAAAGGAAGACCTTTCTCTCTGTCTCTCTCTCTCTCACTGTCCACTCTGCCTGTCAAAAAAACCAGTAAGTGTAAGGTTGAAGGTAAGTGTACGGTCGGCACAGATCCCTGGGAGTCTCCATGCACCTGCAGCCCTGAGAGTGACAGGCCCTCTGAGAGCCCAGGACACGGGGGCTGCACTCTGCCGGCGGCTTCGCCCAGAACACAGCTCAGGCTGGGACAGCTCCGCACCTGTAGGACTCGGCTCCGATGCCGACAGCGCCCTCCAATGTCCATGGTGCTCTGCGCGCTGGCTGCCATCACTCCTGGGCAGCCCCCCACCTGCCCCGCCCAGAAGGCCCGCCCCACAAACGTCTGCAGGGAGGCTGCTGTCCGGCCTGGCTGAGCAAGTGCCCGAGGAAGCTTGGCGCTCACTGCCCGCATGGCAGACGTGCCCTGTCCATCAATCGCGCACCCGTCTCCACCTCCGCACGTGGGTGAACCCAAGGCGGAGTTCTGTTTCTATGGCAGTGAAGTGTGATTCTAGCCGTACAAAGACAGAAGGCAAACAACACGATTTGTTTAAATGGTAAAACACTGGAACATTCACCTCGCACGAGAAGATGGATGAGCGGCCAGCAGGCGCTGGCAAGGGTCCCTGGCATCCTCCATCTTCGGAAATGCCCCTTCCCTCTCCACACTGGCTAAAATCAAGTGGTGAGAAAGTGAAGCAGCAGGTGCGCCCGTTCCTCGCGGCTGGTGGGGATCAATCACTCTGCAGAGCAGCCCTCGCTGCTCCCATGGAGGCCAACAGAGCCAGCAGCTGGGCACTGGCTCCAGCAACCCGTCCCAGCAGAGACGAAGGCACGGGCCACACAGGGACGTGCCCAGAGTGGCCCCATTGGAGAGACCCAGACGTCCATCCACAGGCAACTGTGCAAGCCACGGGCACCTTGACCCCACGAGGAAGCACCCACCATTCAGCCACACAACAGATCCAAGTTTGGACAGAGAGGCACAAGGGTGAGCCAAGCAAAGCAGAACCTGAAGCACGCGTCGCGTCCCTCTGCTTGCACGCAGCCCTAAGATGCGGAAAAGGGGCCTTGAACCACAGAGTCTGCCCGGGGCTGGCAGGGGGCAGGCCGACCCCAGGGCTGCCTCGAACACGCCTCTGCAGCAATGGGCAGCCTCTGAGTTTTGTGGCTGTGGCTGACATACATCTACACATTTGTCAAAACTCATCGAAATGGATAATTGTTGTTGGTAAATCATCCCTTAACAGAGTTGATTTTCAAACGCGTGAGCGGCATTCCAGAAGCCAGCATCCAAAGCTGGCGCGATGGCCCGGAAGCCTGCAGGTGCAGCGGCAGCCTGTTGAGCCGCGAGTCGGATGGGAGGGACGAGGCGGGAGGGTCTGCTGCGGGGGGGTGGGGGGGTGGGGGCTGGGACCGGTGGGATGGACAAGCCCTCAAGGGGCCGGGGCAGAACACCGGCAGCCCCCACCGCCCGGCCAGCGGAGAGCTTCAGCCAGGACCTGGACAGCCTGGTCTGTCTCCCATCCTGGCCTCTGGTGCTCCTGTGGAGGGAGGACGAGCTGGAAGGGGCTGCCGAGGAGGCCGGGGGTGAGGTGAGGCTGAAGGCATGGCAAAACAGGAAAGGCCGGGAAAAGCCATCTAGAGGCCAAACTGGAAGGATTTGGAAATTGTTCTTGGGTGAGACAGAGAGGCAGGCCTGAAGAAGGCGGGACTCTGCAAAGATGAGGGATGGGGGGGCGTCCTCATTAAAATCAGGCAGCCCTCTGGGAGGGTCAGGTGCACAGGTCGGGAAACACACCACACGAGCTCCGTGTCACCCGTCGTGGCCACAGAGGCCAGCCCTCCGCACCCATCGGCTGACGTGGACAGTGACGGAACCATGCACGCACGTGGCACGCACTAACCCTGAGCCCCACATCCTCCGGGACCCACTGACGCGCTCCCAGGCACGGAGCCACATGGACAGGTGCGCGCCATGCTGTCCGCGTGCCAGCGCCTGGATTTACAGTGGACGACCCTGGACAAAGATGCAAGTGGGGCCCGCCCCAGGTGAGTCAGGGCCTCCCGGCCAGCCGGGCTGCCCCCACGCTAGCTCTCAGCTTTGTGGACGGGGACCAAGGTGCAGAGATGGACGCGAGAGTTAGGTCGGGGCTGGGAGGCAGCTGGGGCCGGTTTTCTGCTGCTGAAGTCAGGCTGTTCCCAGAGGAGCCTGCCCCGCTCATTTCTTATTCCGCTCTCCTAAATTAGCTCCGGCTAATGGTTCCTGATGGTAGAAATGTTATTCTATTAACATATTTGCATGATAATAGGATGTCAGTGCCTTAGTGGGAAACTGGAGCCCCAGGGAAGGCCGGTGGCCTGGCTCTGGGACTTCCTGTGGCTCTGAGAGGAGTCCGCCTGGAACTCGCCGTCCCCTGAGAAGTGCCAGAGACAGGAGCCGGACTGAACCCAGTGCAGGCAGGCGCAGACGGACCAGGGCCCCCAGGAGCAAGGGCGGCCCCGGAATCGCGGGACGAGGCTGTGAGTGCGCTACCTCCCCATGCAGACGAGGGTCTCCGGCCCTCACCGCTGAGTGGCCCTGGCCCAGTGCCCGTCCCTGAAAGACAGGCGACTCTGGCAGCAGCTCCTTGATTGGCTTACAGGTTTCCACCTGATTCGCATATACATCCGCCAATCAGGGAGAGCTCCGCTTAAAAATGTCAATCCCCCCAGACACAACCTCTTTGACTTCTTCTCTGGCCCTCTCTTTCCCTCCTAAGCTTGTCAGATTGCCCACTCCGCCTGTCCATGTGCCTAAAACCTTCGGGGTTGTGAGACAAAAAACCCGGTGCAGAGAGAGCTGGAAGTAAGAGAGCTGCCTCATTTCTACAGATGCCCCAGAAAGAAAAATCCACAACAAGGTCACGTGAGGCCCGAACGGTGCACCGGCTGGAGGGGGTCCACAGAGCCCTCTGCCCTCCTAACCCGTCTGACCTCGAGGGAAGCCAGCCTGGGAGAGAGGGAGAGAGGAGACTGCTGGGGGCCTTGGCCTGCAAGAGGTGGCCACAGGCTCTGCCTTTCCTGGTCAGGGACTGCTGGCGACTTCTGAACCGAACACGGGAGAGGACGCTCCACCCTGGTTAGCCCGTGATTACACACCCCAGGCGGCCCTCCGGCGCCCACGGCCGTGGGTCACAGAAATGGAGTGGCTGAACTTGAACCAGAAACACGCAGGCTTGGCTCAGCCAGCAGCCCAGGAGCAAGGATGACCCAGGCTGCAGTTGGGAGCTGGGGCCCCTCGGCACCTGTGAGCACCGGGGAGCGTGGCCGCCTGCACAGCGGGGCTGGTGGGAGACGGCAGCTTCCTGTCGCCTTCAGCAAAGGCACAGCTCTGCTGGGGGTCGTGCAGACCGTGGGTTCTCGCTCAGGGAGTAGACAGCGTGGTCCGAGCCGGGCCCTGCTGGCCGGGAACCCAGCCTCCTACCACGGCCCTGCCCCATCAGTGCTTCCTCGGCAGGCGGGAGGGCCAGGGCAATGGGCACAGGGCAGGTTGAGGGCATGAGATCTGTAGCAGGAGGGGAAGAGGGCAGAACCCAGGCCTCGGGTGTGAGGAGGCCTCAGCCGGGAGCCCCAGGCAGGGACGGACGGCAACCCTGGAGGACCGGGAGATAACTCGCTGCCAGATAGACAGGGCCTGCCCTGACCAGTGTTCCTCGGAAACCCAGGTCAGCCCCCGTCCCCTGCACGTCCATCCCTGCCAATGTGCAATGGAGGGGGGGTGCTGGGAGGGCAGAGCCCGCGGCCCCAGCAGTCGCCACCAGACCAAGCAGCCCTCGGCTCCGTTCCCAGCCGGCGCGAGGCTGAGAGCCGCGGCGGCGGGGCCCTGTGTCTCTGATCCAGATGTGAGTGTGGAATTCGGTCTGCAGGGAGTGTTTATTTACAGCGAGAACTAACTGTAGCGCTCTGAAATGTCCTCAAGTGACAAGTACAAACATCTGCCTTTGGCTGAGTCTTCGTTCCCACGTGTGTGAGTTTTGACACGTTCCCTAATGCTGACGGAGCTTTAAAAATTAATAAGAAATCAATGCATTTTAGCAGGGCCGCGGTGTTCTATCGAGCGGCACCTGTATGATCAGATCTTCCCGACACGGCGCAGATTAACGCGCAGGTGAACGCGGACAGTTTTGTTGCTGAATTGCTTGTTTCTTACATGTCTCCCTGGCGTGGGCACAGGCAGCGAGCTTCAGCTAAAAACGCTGGGCGCGGGGCAGAGACATCAAATGCACCCAGGCTGGATCCCAAATACGGAGCGCGGGAATCCTGGGACGTCGCAGCTGGGCGTGGCTGGTGGGGCTGCCCTGGTCTCTGCCCTGCAGTCGTGGTCCTAACCAGTGCCCAGCCCGGGAGCCAAGTACACGCAGTACCATGGAGTGTGTTCACAGCGTCGGCAGAACTCAGGGGCAGCTGTCCACCCCCAGCTCATGGAGCTCCAATGCTGGGCACTCAGCGCTGTCGTCAAGTCCAGACACGACCCACGCTCCTCGGTGCTGAGGCCACAGCGCCCAGTGAGCAGGCACACTGGGCCATGGAGGGCCTCTGGATGCCGGCCATGCCGTGGGCAAGACATGGAGACAAAACAGGATGCACTGCCCAGCCCCAGCTCAGCTCCGCCACAGCCACCTCCAGGGGCTGCCCCTGGACAGGAGGGGAGACACAGCCGGGGCACTGGATGTGGACAGACGGAGGCTTAACAGCCCCAGTCCTTGTGGCCTCCCATCCTGTGCAGCACCCGTGACCCCGGCACCCATGGTTACGGGGGGAAGGAAGCAGAGGATGCGGAGGCCTTGGGATTCGGCCTCTGGGCGATGATCGGGGCCTCGGAGCCTGCGTTCATGGTGCTTGGGTTTGAGTCCTGGAGCTAAGGACAGAGAAGAATTAGGACAGATTGGACCCATCCTCATCCGAGAGCCACATCCAAAGAGAGATGGTGGCACAGCCGGGCCGGGCTGGGCAGATCCGCTCTGCTTCCCCCTTGCAGATGCCGTGCCATGCCGGTGCCGTGCCATGCCGGTGCCGTGCCATGCCGGTGCCATGCCATGCCGGTGCCGTGCCATGCCATGCCGTGCCATGCCGTGCCGGTGCCGTGCCGGTGCCGTGCCATGCCGTGCCGTGCCGTGCCATGCCATGCCGGTGCCGTGCCATGCCATGCCATGCCGGCGCCGTGCCGTGCCGTGCCATGCCATGCCGTGCCGTGCCGGTGCCGTGCCATGCCATGCCATGCCGTGCCGTGCCGTGCCATGCCGGTGCCGTGCCGTGCCATGCCGGTGCCTGCCGTGCCAGCAGTTGTTGTGGCTCTTGTGGTGGCGGTGCTGTCGGCATAGTCTCTGTGGGGATGGGGGTTGGGGTTTTGGTGATGCTGCCGTTGCAGTGGTTGTTGGTATTGCCACGCCGGTGTTATCAGTCTGGTGGCTGTTATGGTCGCTGGTGCTGACACTTCTTTGCACTGGTGCTGTTGCTGCTCTGTTGGTGGTTGCTGATGTCACGGCTGTGGTGTTGGGATTGTAGGGGCCGTCGGTGGTGGTTAGAGCCGTCGATGTGCTTGTGGCCGTTCATGTCTCATGGCACAGTGGGCATGACGGCTGGCGGTGATGTCCCAGTGCTCGCTGCTAGGGCATGGCCGTGGCCGTGGCTGTGGCTGGCTGTGGCTGTGGCCGTGGCTGGCTGTGGTTGTTCATGGCTCCTTATGCTGGCTGTGGGTGTGGCTGTGGCCGTGGCCGTGGCCGTGGCTGTGATCGTCCACGGTTCCTGGTGCTGCCAGGGCTGTGGTTATTGATGTCGCCGTGGTGGCTGCTGTTGTGGTTGTTGGTGCTCGTGGTGTTGCTGTCAGAGGTTTGGTGACTTCCGGCGGTGGCCGATGTGGTGGTTGTGCTCGGGGTGTCAGCGATGTCGCTGTCATGCTGGTGTGGTGCCACTGGGTGCGGGCGTGTTGTGGCTTCCGAGCGCTTCCTCCCTGGGTCGCTTTGCCACATAACACGTGTCCTGACTTCAAAGAATGAGGTTTACGTCAATGCCACACGGGACTTCCACGGGCCCCAGAGCCCGGGTCTGCAAGGTGCTGTCCTGGTCATGTGTCAGGACCCCGAATTCCCAGGCTGTGAACCAACCTTCCATCCACGAGGGCTGTCAGTCGCTGAACAGTAGAATACACAGCACGGGCAGCGTCTGCTCCGGTCCCCCCTCTCTCTCCAGCCCGCTGGGAGGGAGCCAACAGCGCAGGAGTGGTGGGATTTGTTCCTGGGAGTCCTCCCTCATTTGTGCTTGGGGTGCCCAGGAGGGGCTGTTCCCGGGATGACCGGCCTCTCCCGCCTCCCAGTCCTCTC
>CM027388.1:1829025-1845141 GCA_015711505.1 Sylvilagus bachmani
GGGGGAGGGAGGGAAGAGGCAGGGGGAGGGGTGACGGGGGGAGGGGGGAAGAAGTGGGGGAAGAGGCGGGGGGGGGGGAGAGGCAGGGGAGGGGGATGAGGCAGGGGAGGGGCAGCTGAGCTTCAGAGGCATTGCTGGGCCAGGCCGCATGCCCCTCCAGATTTCTGTTGCAGATGTTGGGAGTGGACACAGCGCAGGCAGGTGCACAGACACGTGTGTGTTCCCGTGTGCGTGTGCAAGTGGGCGCACGTGTGTTGTGGTTCCCTGCATCCCCTCTGCAGACCCACATCTGCTCTGTGCTCAGGGGACAAGCCAGGCTGACACGTGGCTCCCGGGCAGGGCACAGGCTGGAAGGCGGCCTGGCTCCTGTGCTGGGCGCCCCGGGAGAGCTGCAGGGGAGGGAGCAGGTGTCAAGGCACCTGGTCCTAATGAGCCCCCCCCTCCCCCCCGCCGTCTCCCTACCCCCCGCCCTTGCTCACGTTTAGCACAGGGCAGGTCTCATTCGAAGCAGCAGGAGGGTGACAGAGTCAGGCTCAGGAATGGCTGCCATCTTTGAGCGAAACCAGTGTTCACCGAACCAGCCTCGTACCCGTGCCAGGCAGGACATTCGCGGTGTCAGGGTGGGAAGCCACCCAACAGCTCCGCTTGCCTTCACGGTAAGAGAGAGGGAGGGGGAGGGAGAGAGGGAGGGAGGGAGGGAAGGAGGGGGAGGGAGGGGGAGGGAGGGGAGGAAGGGGAGGGAGGGAAAGGGAGGAGGAGAGAGGGAGGGAGGGGGAGGGAGAAGGGGGGAGGGAGAGGGAAGAGGAGGGAGGGAGGGAGGAGGGGAGAGGGCCGTGGGCAGGGGCGGCTGCTGCCCTCAGTGGTCTTTCCGTGAGTGCAGCCAGCACGGCCCCAGGCTCCGCCCTGGGGAATCAGCAGCAGTCACACGCGTGGGGGGTGCAGGTGCTGTGGGGGGAGGAGCTGGCCTGGGGCTGGGAGCCGCCGTCCGCCCCAGCAGGGTGGTGCCCGCAGTCCTCTGGGAGTCGGCAGGCGAGGCCACTGCACTGCCCTCCTGCGCCCGCCGTGGCTCGGTAAAGGAAGCTCGGGTGGAACCGTAGCCTCCTTCACTCCCAGCTTCCCGGTGTGCGTGGGCGCGGGCGGGGGCTCCTGGCAGGCAGAGCTGGGGCCGGCCCAGGGACTCCCTGGCCCGGCTCGCACCTTGTGCCCTCCCTGCCCCTGGCTCAGTGGTCTGACTACGTCAGGTGAACCCTTGCAAGGAGGGGCCTGGGACACCGTGCGCCTGCTTGGCCCCGCCAAGTGCACTGCCCCGGGTGTTCCCTGGCCTCATTGCCTGAGCACCGCCGCCCTCCGTCCACAGATGAGGTCATCGACGGTCCAGGCTGAGGGGCACCTGCTGGAGGGCGGCGTTTACCTGCAACCCCTGTTCCGGCGGCAAGAAGCAAGTGCAGGTGTGAATGCAGGCTGGGCGGGGGCTCGGGCCGAGTGACAAGGCCTCTCACACCTCTGCTTCCTGCACAGCTGGGAGGCGAGCCTGGCTCTGGGGTCAAAGGGGACCTGAACCATCCAGCCACAGCACCCAGAACGCTGCCCTGCACACGGGAACAGGTTACGGTCATGGTTCTGGCCACCGGCGATAGCACGGCTGGTGGCACCCCGTGGCAGGAAGGGGACAGCGTCACTGGTGGCAGCAGCAGGGACAGGAAATGACCTCATGCAAAGGGATGGACCCGCACGGGAAGCGGCTCTTCCTGCACCCACCCTCCCCGATTCTCTCTGCCTCTCGTTCAAAAATCATCACCCCGGGACTCCAGGGACCACGACTGAGTAAGTCCAGACCACTGGAGTTGCGTCTAATTAGCAAGTCTTAATTGACATTAAGATCAATAGCTTTTCAAATGATTTTTCCCGGTGTAATCGAGATTGTTGGAGGGCAACCGTCTCTAACTCAAATCAATGAATTAAAACAAATGTGATGTCGCGGCTGCTGAGAGTAGAGGAACATTTTAATGCGCTAATCAATTCAGCCGTGTTGACAGTCGGGGAAATTCTAGAACACATCCATCAGCGGTGGTCGAAACCGTTCAGAGACTGCAGCGTGTTCTCGGGGACAGATGAGCGGTGACGGCTTAGGAGCCGGCTGCCCTGGCCGTCTGCTGCCTGCGGCCGTCACTCTCTGAGTTCAGATCCACAGTCTGGAAAAGCACTGGTTGGCACCGACTGTTGACGCCTGGCTCTCAGTTATCCACTTTATCTTTCTTGTGTCCTCTTCCTGCTGACTTCCAAATCTGGAGCTGTAGCAGGCGTCGCAGTGAATTTTCTTGTACATCTGATTTGCAGTCATAAGGAGAGTCTCAGATTTCAACATGGGAGGGGAGATGTGGACGCCAGCCCCCTCCTCGGATGCTCTGGGATGTGCGGCGGCCCAAAGCTCCCACCACAGGCAAAGGCGTAGCCAAACACAAGGCTGGCGGCCGGGCAGCCCCGCCCCCTCTGCCGGCGGAAGGGCAGCGCGGAGATGCTGAGCAGAGCGTCCCTGTATTTTCAGCCTCTATCTGGATCTTGCAAAAATGCCAACTTCCTCTTCAGATTTCACCTTCTATGTCAGTTCTGAAAAATGAGAGAAGATTGAGTCAGTTATGTTTCTTTCTCCTGGAAGTGACAAAACTCTGCACAAACTGTCTCGAGGAAAATAGGAAGGTATTGGCTCGTGCAGGGGAAAGTCTGGGGATGTGTTCAGCTGAAGGCGGAACCGCAACTGAGAGAGCAGAGTTCTCAGAGCTTGGACACCCGGCTCTGCCTTCCTGCTGTCAGCGCCTGGCGGGGAGCTCGGCTGTCCCTCCGGGTGGTGGCACGGAGACGCTTTCCTGTGTCGTCGAGCACATCCCGGAATCCTGTCCCCTAACGCACTGGCCCGGGGTTCCACTGGAGTGTGGTGGCCAGGAGCTCAGTGCCTGGTGACTGCCGGATCTCATCCCGCTCTGTGAGCTCTCTGGATTTCTGCAGCCCCAGTACAGCCCCAGGACACTCATGGGGCAGTGCCCGTGGCGAGAGCAGAGCCCAGCAGTGTCAGCCACCAGGCTCACACGTGGCCTGCAGTCAGCCACGGGGCCGGAGGAATGGTCTGGAATGACCCTCAGCCACGGCAGGACTCCTGGACAGGAGGAGGAAGGGCAGACCCACATCAGTGTGCAGCGTCCGCAGTCCGGACGCGAGTGGGACCCGTCTGCGCATGGGGGTCCGGCTGCTCCCTGGGGTCCGGTGCCTGCTGCAGCCGAGTCCCAGCTCCGCCCCCCGTTCTGCGCGCTCACGGCTGGTGCTGCTTCCACGTCCTCTTACTCTTGCGCTGGAGGAGGACGTGGATGTGCCCGTCCTGTGAGCCTTGTCTGCAGCGTGCTTGGGTCACCTGGTCCCAGGCGGCCGCAGGCCCCGAGCTCCCGAGCCACCACCCCGCCCTTCAGAGATGCACAGCTCAGGGGCCGACAGGATCCTGCCTAGGGGAGCTGGCCTGCTGTGTCAGCGCAGCCTCCCTGGTCCCTCCCGGCCGTGGTAGGGGGGCGAGGCTCAGAGACTTTGACCTCGAGGACCATGGGGGGGCACAGACTCTGATCCTTGAGGCCAGCAACTCCTGGAGGGGACTCACGCGCGACCCCGCGCCTCCCTTTTCTTATCTGTGAAAGGAAAATCATGTCTGCCTCTGCCTCTCGGACCGATGGAGAAATGGACCGAGGGGTTTGCAGAGCAGCTCGGGGTCGCAGGACACTGTAATCGGGCAGGATGTCATGGCTCTCTGAGCTTGACTTAGGAGACGTGCTGACTTGCCCGTTCACTCATTCACTCATTCAGAACGACGTCGTCTCTGGAGCTGGCCCATCCTCAGGCCACGCGTCTTCCCCAGCTCGCGTCCTCCGACCTGAGCAAACCTGCGGGTCACTCTCTGTCCTGGACTGCGGCATCTATGGGGGTTACGTGGGACAAGGAGTGACACCCACACCCTTCCTGTCAGCCCGGATGCACGAGGCACAGAAACAGCCCTCTCCCAGGTCCTCGGCGCGCTCGGTGGGCATCCTGGGCCCCGTGCGTCGTCAGCCAGCAGCTCCACAGCAGGCCCTGGTGCCCGGGAGCCTGGACAGGGGGCCGGCTGGGGGCAGTTCTGGGGCAGTTCTGGGGCCTGCAGCCCCTCTGCAGGACGGCCCTGGGAGGAGCTGGCTCAGCTCAGGGAGAGGGGTCTCCCTCCCCTCCCCACCTTGTCCGAGCCCCCTGCGCCTCTGTCTCCCCTCCGCCTCCCTCCCCCTCCTCCTGGCCAGCAGGCTGGACTGGGGTCCAATGAGATGTCCCCAAGCCACAGGTGCCATCCGAGAGGTGCTGGAGGAGCAGCTGGCAAAATTCTCTCCCAGCCACAGTCAATCAATCACAGAGTGAAGACAGGTTCTGTCCCTCTGATGGATGCTGCGCTTTCCAATTTTTATTTTTCCATCAAGAAAAAAAATGAAAAGGTCCTGCCTCAAAGCCCCCACAGCCCTTGGGGAATGGACTCGGAAGTGTCCGTGTCCGTGTCCTGGGAGCTCAACGATGGGGTCCGCAGGCAGTGCCCACCTCCAGGGACCAGCACCCACCAGGGTCCTGCCTCAGTTGCACCACACACAGGAGGAGCTGTGGAGGAAGCAGCATCAACGATGGGCAAGTGGGCACCAAGGTCCCCACCAGGCCCCACCCCTGCAGGCACCGCCCTCCCTGACCAGGCTCCAACCCTGCAGGCACCGCCCTCCCCGACCAGGCTCCACCCCTGCAGGCACCGCCCTCCCCAACCAGGCTCCACCCCTGCAGGCACCGCCCTCCCCCACCAGTCTCCACCCCTGCAGACACCGCCCTCCCCCACCAGGCTCCACCCCTTGCAGGCACCGCCCTCCCCCACCAGGCTCCACTACTGCAGACACCGCCCTCCCTGACCAGGCCCCACACCCTGCAGGCACCGCCCTCCCTGACCAGGCTCCACCCCTGCAGGCACCACCCTCCCTGACCAGGATCCACCCCCTGCAGGTACCGCCCTCCCTGACCACCCGTGGTCTCAGGGGCCGGGGACCGAGGGCGGACTTGCCCCACACTCCCACCACCCCTCACTGCTCAGGGCTCAGGGGGGCGGTGGTCGTAGGAGCAGCCAGCGAACCACCGAGGCAAACGCCGGCCTGAGAACCTGGGAGCTTCATCAGGATTCGATTTTATCGTCAGCAAGAGGAGAGGCGTCGCGGGCTCCGCAGTGCGGGATGCGGAGGACCTGAGGGTCCCAGCCCTCCGAGCCCGGCACGGCCATAGATGGCAGGTGCTCCTCTAGCCACGGTGTCCGCGAAGACCGCACCTGGGAGACTGGACCTAGGAGACCTAGAACACCTGTGTCCACGCCCACCTGGGCCTCTGCCTCTGTCCACGCCCACCTGGGCCTCTGCCTCTGTCCAATGTCCATACCCCCACCTGGGCCTCTGCCTCTGTCCAATGTCCATACCCAGACCTGGGCCTCTGCCCCTGTCCACACCCCCACCTGGGCCTCTGCCTCTGACCACACCCCCACCTGGGCCTGTGCTTCTGACCACACCCCCACCTGGGCCTGTGCCTCTGACCACCCCCATCTGGGCCTCTGCCTCTGTCCAATGTCCACACCCCCACCTGGGCCTCTGCCTCTGACCACCCCCAACTGGGCCTCTGCCTCTGACCACCCCCAACCTGGGCCTCTGCCTCTGACCACCCCCACCTGGGCCTCTGCCTCTGTCCAATGTCCATACCCAGACCTGGGCCTCTGCCTCTGTCCACACCCCCACCTGGGCCTCTGCCTCTGACCACACCCCCACCTGGGCCTCTGTCCACCCCCAACCTGGGCCTCTGCCTCTGTCCACCCCAACCTGGGCCTCTGTCTCTGACCACCCCCACCTGGGCCTCTGCCTCTGTCCACCCCTACCTGGGCCTCTGCCTCTGTCCAATGTCCACACCCCGACCTGGGCCTCTGCCTCTGACCACACCCCCACCTGGGCTTCCATGCCTCTGACCACCCCCACCTGGGCCTCTGCCTCTGTCCACTCCCCACCTGGGCCTCTGCCTCTGTCCATCCCCACGTGGGCCTCTGCCTCTGTCCATCCCCACCTGGGTCTCTGCCTCTGACCACATCCATATCTCCATCCAGGTTTACATGATGTAGTGCAGAGCTATGGACATAAATACAGAGATGAACACGTCTTTCCCATGATCTGGATGTGGGTGTAGAGACACAGATGTGGTTATCTCTGTACCTGCACAAAGGCTGGAGTGGAGCTGAGCTGAAGCCAGGAGCCAGGAGCTTCTCCTGGGTCTCCCACGTGGGTGCAGGGGCCCAAGAACTTACACCATCATCCGCCACTTTCCCAGGCCACAGCAGGGAGCTGGGTTGGAAGTGGAGCAGCCAGGACTCGAACCGGCACACATATGGGATGCCAGGCCACACACAGAGACTTAACCCACTACTGTACCACAGCTCCAGCCTTGCCACCCGGGCTCTACACCCTGGGTGCTGCCCTAGTTGCCAGGTAGAGCGTTGTAGGACGTCCTGTCCTGGAAGGGACAGAAATAGAACCCGGAATATTCCAGCCAGTTCCGCTTCATCTCGGGCCCTGGCGCTCCTGGTTATTCCTGGGCCCTCGCGGGGAAAGGGGGCCCGGGTCCAGGCTGCACACTGTTTCAGCCTCACTGGACTGACGAGGAGGCAGGCGCATTGGGATCTGCAGCTTCAGGCTGCAAACTCACGGCAGAGCCTGGCTGGAGCCCCGGTGGCCCGGCACCTGCGTTTTTAATCCCTCTGTGACCGTGGTGTTTTGGACCAATCCAGAATTATGCTTTCAAGGCAGCCAAGAGTCGGCACCAATGGCGCCGGGCAAATCCGTGAGGTGGAGGGCGAGTCGTTGGGCCTGCTGAACCTCAGCCTCACCGTAGGTGAACCAGGGTGCGGGCCCCACTTTGGCGGCTCCTGCTTTGCGAGATTCCGAGTGTGCGCCTTTGGGTTTGTAACCTGTGGGCACCGTGCACGGGGAGGGCATTTCTTTCCCTGGGTTTCTCAGATGCTGGATTCAACCGGCTGCCTCCGTGTGCTCTCTGCTCCGCGCCAGCCTCCGTAACAGGCGGGAGCAGCGCCGCGGCTCACGAGGTGCACCTGTCAGAGATGGCAACTCTGAGACACATTTACCTCCGCCCCTTCGCTCCCGAGATTGGAGAGCATCCACGCGCTTCTCCCCGCCATGGTGCCCTGTGAGCCCCAGGGCAGAGCCTGGCCTCTGCCACTCCCGGTCCAGACTCAAGTGAGAGCTTTCTAGGAGCCTCCTGAGCCCAAACCCTGTCCCTGGGCACTCGCAGAGCCTCCCAGGGGCCCTGCTCTTAGCCTGGCGCTCCCAAGCGCACCCCACGTCTCAAGTCTGCACTCGCTCCAGCACCTCTCCTTCAGGGGGTGCAAGGTGGGGTCCTCCCTCCCCAGGGAGTGCAGGGTGGGGTCTTCACTCCCTGGGGCATGCAGGGTGGGGTCCTCCCTCCCAAGGGGGTGCAGGGTACTGGTCCTCTATCCCTAGGGCATGCAGGGTGGGGTCTTCCCTCCCCAAGGGGGTGCAGGTTAGGGTCTTCCCTCCCCAAGGGGTGCAGGGTGGGGGTCCTCCCTCCCCAGGGGGTGCAGGGTGGGGGGTCCTCCCTCCCCAGGGGGTGCAGGGTGGGGTCCTCCCTCCCCAGGGAGTGCAGGGTGAGGTCTTCCCTCCCTGGAGCATGCTGGGTGGGGGTCCTTCCTCCCCAGGGGGTGCAGGGTGGGGTCCTCCCTCTCAAGGGGATGCCGGTTAGGGTCTTCCCTCCCCAAGGCGTGCAGGTTAGGGTCTTCCCTCCCCAAGGGGTGCAGGGTGGGGTCCTCCCTCTCAAGGGGTGCAGGGTGGGGTCCTCCCTCCCCAGGGGGTGCAGGGTGGCAGTCTTCCCTCCCCAGGGCGTGCAGGGTGCTGGTCCTCCCTCCCAAGTGGGTGTAGGGTGCTACGGCTCCGATGGTCCTCCCACTGCTCACACGTCATCCTGCCTCTTGGGACTCGGCCCTGGGAGAGGGCAAACTGCCGCTTTGGAAAGAGAAAGCTGCTGTCTCCTGGCCAGGAGGTCAGAGGCGCTGCGCCTCCTCCACCTCCTCTTCTCCCTCCCCCCACCCCTCCTCTTCCTCCCTTCCCCCGATTGATCCAAAACCACGACTGCTAAATGCCTCTTTGTTTATTTTCGGGTCAGCAGCTCACTGTCACAGCCAACAGTCACGGGTGGGGGTGCCGCAGCTGCAGGGGCGGGGGGGGGGGTTCCACGCGGTCCCCCTGCAGCACCTCCCACCCTCAGCGTCGGATTGGAACCCGAAGGTGAGGACGAAGCCCATTGGTCGGGTTCAGCAGGGGCGGCGGGGGCTGGGGGTGGGAGGAGGCAGCCTGTTGCTATGGCAACCCCAGTTTGGCACTGTATGCAAATACCTGTCTCCCCTGACGTCTGCCTGACAGTGATGCTGAGTAGCAGAAACAGAACACAGTAAAATGGGTTTTTAACTTTTATGTGGGGACAGTAAGTGCTGTGCCTGCTAATTAATTATGCACAAGCACTCAGAATGGCAGCTTGGTAGAAATGTCTGCAGGTAATGGCTTCTGACAAAATCCCTTCAACTCTTAATTTTTTAAGGGGATTTTTCTCAGCAAATGGAATGAGAAGTGCAGAATCAGTCCATTCGGCGCAGGCAGCTCTGGGTGCCCATTAGCGGTGCCGTCGCTGCACAAGGCTCTCCTCCTCATTAGTGTGACATGGACACGTCTGGGCAGGGGCTGGCCCTGGGGGCTGCCTGTCCTGTCACCTGTGCTCAGGCCCAGTCCCCTGGGGCTTTTCCCGCTGGTGGGAAGCATGCAGGAGCTCCGACGACACCGACACAGCTGCTCTGGGGTCCGAGGTCCGAGACCCTGCAGGTGCACCTAGGAGGGCGTCCCAGTCCCAGGCCCCCAAAGGAGACTCTGCGGAGCTGGGGGGGGGCTTGGGATTCGGGTTCCTTGGGGCTCAGCTGGGTCCTGAGGCTCGGAGGCAGAGCAGCAGCCCCAGGCCCAGGGGAGCTCTCAGTGCAGCGGGTCAGGCCGCTGCCGTCACCAAGAACGGAGGACGCCAGAGAAGGGGGGCTGAGACGTTCGGGGAGGAGCTGGAGAATCTGGCAGGGCGGGTGGTGTAGACGGAGGACGCGTGTAGTCCCTCCCACCGGAACATGCCCCCAGCGCCAATTTTCCCTGTCTGAGGGAGAAGGCGGCTCTGTCATCAGGAACCTTCAAAGCACCGGCTGCCCCAGCCCTCGCTGTAGGGCCTGAACAGGACAAGGGGGCAGTGGGTGCCGGGATGGCGAAGCCTCAGGGAATCGGGCCGCGTGGTGTGCTGGGGGTGGTCCCACAGTGGGGTGCAGAGGGCGATGGTGTGGGGGCCAGGGGGCTGCAGGGATCTATATGGAGCCTGCAACGCTGACCTCACAGCCCCGTCAGTTCCCAGAGTGGCTCCCAGGAGGGGGTCCCCCGGCCCTTTTCAGGGGTGAGGGAGCAGAGGCTCAGCGGGGAGCAAAGGCCTCGGCCTGGGGGTGGGGGGCTGCACGGGCTGTGCCTGCCCAGGGGCTTCCTGCTCGGCCCCTCGCCCTTTCCTGCATTCCGAAGTAGCTGCTCCCGGCAGGGCTGTGCATCAGCTGGGCCTGTGCACGTGCTCCGTCCGTGCTTTCTGCCTCCGGGCCGTGTGCAGTGACTAGCATGACCACGCCTCCGGGCCGTGTGCAGTGAGTAGCATGACCACGCACTAACAGGAACAGGGGGCAGGTGGACCAGGCCGTGACGAAGCAGAGGGGCCAGCGCAGCCTGCCTGGGAGGCTCTGGGGCAGGATGCGGTGAGCTGGTGGGGACGACGGGCAGCCCTCGGGGAACCCTTCCAAGGGCAGGGGCTGGTCCACCTCTGCCAAAATTGCCAAGCCCGCCGAGGCTCCTCATGTGGCGTGCAGACGGCAGAGGTGGGGCAGGTCCCGGCTGGCGCTGTGCTCCTCGCCCCCACCCCAGATGCCTCGGTGGAATCCGAATCCGACTGTGGTGCGGCGTAGACACTGAGTCCTTGCAGGTGTAATTAGGCCAAAGTGAGGTCACGCAAGGAGAGCAGGGTCGGCAGGACTTGTGTCCCCAAGGGCGCAGGGTCACAGTGTCAGCTGGGGGCCATGCGTGGAGACAGTGGGGCGGCGTCTACCCCAGGAGGTCTGGGGGCTGCCAGCAGCTCAGAAGCTGGTGACAGGCACACGGGTCTCCCTCGGAACCGTTAGGAGGAACCAGCCCTTGGCCTTGAACTTCTGGCCTGCAGAGCTGTGTCACAGTCGCTGTTGGTTGGGCCCATCTGTGGTGTAGTGGCAGCCAGGGGCACGGGTCCCGATTAGACCACCCCAGGTCTTCGTGGTTGATGTGCCATGCTGGGCGCCGGCCGGGCTCATGGGACCATGGACGGCAGCAGCAGGGATCGTGGGTGCCGGGGGTGGGACAGGGAACTTGAGCCACATCTGGGGACGTTCAGCTCAGGACTTCGGGGTTCACGAGGACGCTGTGTCGATGTCCACGGTCCCTCCGGGACCATGAGGGCAGCCCTCCCACGCTGTGCGCCGGCGGCCGGCTCCCGGGGACGTGGAGCCCAGACCCTCTGCAGTGAGTGCCTGTCCCTCCCTCTCAAGGGCCCCAGGTCGCTGTTGGAGGCATAAACCAGTCAGCGAGCCACGGACCTGTCTCCAGGGGAGCGCCGCTGGTGACTTGTGTAGTAGATGGAATTCACTTCCGCCGTAGTTGGGAATGCAAACAGAAGTGATTATGGACTGATTTGCAGCAATTTGGCAAATTTGAGCAGTGCGCCATTCTGCTGAAACGGGCTGGCTCTGGGCTGCGCGGCCCGGCTGGGCAGGCAGGAAACCTGGGCAGGGCTGCCTGGGCCCAGGGTGGGCTCCTGCCCAGGCCGCTGCCCTCACAGCCCGGCTCCGGGGTCTGCATGTCACAGTCAAATGCATGTGGGTTCCACGGACGTGCGGAAGGCAGGGCTCCACAAGACCAAGGCCACACACATGCACACATATACACACATACATATCTGCATAACACAACGTGCACCCCCACACATACCTCCATAACCACACACCTGCACAACACACCCATCCGTCACACACATGCGCACACAGGCACAAGCATGCCACACAACACCCTGTCCTCTGGGCCTCCTCCCCTGGGCCTCCTCCCTCACACAGGGCTGCACCCTGGTGTGCCCACAGCCGCCCGGGGCTGGGGTCCCGCAGAGTGGCCATGACACAAGGACGCAAGGACGCTGATCTTGGGGTTGGCCCTACATGTCTCACTTTTAGCCCCGGGTCCCCTGCTGGCTTCCCAGTCTCTCTCTCTCTCTCTCTCTCTCTCCTTCCTGTCTCCCTTTCTCTCTTTCCCTCTCTCTATGTCATCTCTGTCTCTAACGGAAGAGTCTGGCTGGGCTTCCTCAGATTTTTAAAGCAGAAATTTAAATACGATGTCTGAAGCTCTCAGCTTTACTTATGGCATCACAGAAAATCCAATTATCAATTAGAACTGATAATGTTTTATAGACTGCTCCCTTTATTAGTGCCATACTGCAGCTAATTCCGGAGAACATTTCCAAGAAATGTCCCTGGGTGATGGCTTTGCTGACTCCGTTTTGCTGAAGATTTAGGGTCCCTGCCTGAACGTGCAGAGGCCCCGTGGCCTCAGAGAGCTCCCCTGGCCAGAGCGGCCCCCGATCCCAGCTGGTTCTCCCCATGTGAGCTGGGCCTGGGGCTTTATTTTCATTTATTTATTTAGAAACTTTGAAGGTATTTCTTCTTCTTTTTTTCTAAAGATTTATTTACTTGAAAGGCAGAGTTACAGAGTTACAGAGAGGCAGAGGGAGAGAGGGAGAGGCAGAGAGGGAGAGAGAAAGTCTTCTATCCGCTGGTTCACCTCCAGATGGCCAAAATGGCCAGAGCAGAGATGATGCGAAGCCAGGAGCCAGGAGCCTCCTCCAGGTCTCCCACGTGTGTGCAGGGGCCCAAGCACTTGAGCCATCCTCCACTGCTCTCCCAGGCCACAGCAGAGAGCTGGACGGGAAGAGGAGCAGCCGGGACTCGAACCGGCGCCCACATGGGATGCTGGTGCTGCAGGCGGCGGCCTTACCTGCTACACCGCAGTGCCAGCCCCTGAAGACATTTTTTTCCTAAAAATGCTTATTTATTTGCAAGGCAGAGAGACAGAAACACGGAGCGGGACAGACAGAAGGAAGCGAGTTCCCGTCGCTGGTTCACACCCCTGATATCTGCAGCCCTTGGCAGTGGTCCAGCCAAGGCCAGGGGCCGGGACGTCCATTCCCGGTCTCCCGCGGGCTGAGCCGTCACCGGCTGCCGCCCACGCTGTGCCCTGGCAGGAAGGTGGCGTCGGGAGCAGAGCCGGGGCTTGAACAAGGTGCTCCGAGAGGGGGTGCTGGGTCCCAAGGGGAACAGACACCCTCCCCCTCCTCCCTGCCTCCCGCCCCCTCCACCCCTCCCTCTTCTCCCTTCCTGCCACACTTTTCCATCCGTGCGGGGCTGACGTTGGCCGCGGTGGTGGGGACACTCGGAGTGTGGCTGCAGACGGAGCCAGCGCTGCTCTGGAGTCCCTCAGCTCCTCTCTCAGGCACACCCTGGAGGCTGCAGCTGTCACCAGGACGGAAGCCCCGCCCCGCTGCAGGAAGCCTGGGTAGACCCGCCAGCGCACGGGCTCTGCTCCTGTGGCCGCCTGAGTCCAGGGGCGTCGGCTGACCTGGGGGCGTGCCGTGGGCACCGAGGTGCGGGGCCCGTCTCCGACCCAGGCTTCAGCAGGGGCCCTGTGAGCTCACGTCCCTGCTCCACAGTCGGGAGGCAGCGTCCCCGCGCCCGTGCCCTGTGAGCCCGGACTGCGGGCGCGCGGCGCTGTCTCCCTCCTTGGTGCCAGGGACACACGCAAGGCAGGCTCCAGCACACTGAGGCCGGGGCGGTCCTGGCGACAACCAGATGGGGGCTGGCGGCGCTGGGGCGTTGGTTTTCCCGGGAGCTGTGATCTTAGGGCAGTCGCTGGGGACATGAGCAGGAGCCGGAAGAACCGGGAGCTTGGGACCAGCAAAGGCCAGGAGTGGCCGCGCAGGACGGGCGGCCATGGCTTCCTCATCACACACAGGAGCCTCCGGGCTCCTGGGTGTCAGCGCTGGGCCAGCTTCCCGGAGCCGGGCCGGCTTACTCGACGAGGCCGAGGGCGAGGTCCGTTTCCGTCTCGGAGGACGCGGTCCCTGGCAGGTGTGCGAGAGGACTTGCGGGGGAGGGGGGTGAATTGCTCCAAGGCACAGTTTTCGGTTCCTTCTCTCAGCTTCTGGAAGTATCCTGGGGCGTCCGACGCCCAGTGAGCATCCTGGCGGCCATCTTAGCTCCTGGCAAACACCATTCTGTCTTGTCTTCCACCACAAACCAGCGCGGACAGAGCTGGGGTGGGGGAGGGACATCGCATCCCCAAGGCCTCGGCCCGGAAACCTGACGGGGAGCCTGCTGGGTTTCCCACAAACACCCAGGATAAGCCCGCCTCTGTCTCGATACACTGTAGATCTGTGGCCCCGCGTGGCCTGGGGTCTCCATATGGGAAATGTGGGGCGTGTGGAGGCCAGAACATGCCACCCCCAAATCCAGCTGCCGAGGTGCAGACAAGGCAGAGGAAGGCAGAGTGGGGAGCCCTGGCCTCCCTGTGCCTGCCCAAGAGAAGGGTGCAGGCTCTCACAGACAGACGCTCTCCTCTCCGACCACGGAGCCCACTGGCTGACCACTGGAGAGGACGCCGGCCCCCGAGACGCACAGGCACCTGCGCAGGCGAGCCCTGTAATGACAGCCACATCCGCCTTCCCTGTGCCACGGCCCCCGAGGCCCCAAGTCCTCGCCCCTCGTCTTGTCAAAGTCTGAAAACACACTGCTCCTCCCTGAAGCACTGTCAAAGCTGGAAGTCACAGCCGCCTCCGAGGGCTGCGGCGGCCCCTGTGCCCAGGCGCATGCGCACACACAGTCACGTGCACACACACATGCACACACGTGCACTCATACACATGCACATCCATGCACACTTGTGCACTCATACACATGTACACATGTACACTCATACACATGCACACACGTGCACATATACACATACATGCACGCATGTGCACTCATAGTCACATGCACACACCCACACACACGTGCACTCATACACATGCACACACATGCACACAGTGCACTCATACATATGCACATCCATGCACACATGTGCACTCGTACACATGTACACACATGCACATGCATGCACTCATATACAGGCACACATGTGCACTCGTACACATGCACACACGTGCACACACATGCACACATGTGCACTCATACACACATAGTCACATGCACACACCCACGCACGTGCACTCATACACATGTACACACATGCACACACATGCACACACATGCACTCATACACATGCACACATGTGCACTCATACACACATAGTCACATGCACACACCACGCACACGCGTCCACTCATACACATGTACACACATGCACACACATGCAGACACCCATGCACATGCACACTCACAGTCACATGTACAGGTGAGGACGGACATTCAGGGCGGACAGGGAATCGGTTGACCACGCCCGATCTGCTGACTGGTCGGGAGACAGCCTCAGAGCCGGGTTGGGAGAGGCCTGGGAGGGGCTCCCTGGTGAGGGCCGGGTTGAGGTGTCTTATTTAGAAGTGAGGCAGAGGGCCGGTGGCGAGGTGGACACGGTGGTGCCTCCTCTCCAATTAGTACCTTGCTCCTTTCAAGTTGCAAGAGCTGGCTGCAAGGCACAGGGTCCTCATGTCGTAGCGCGGCACCTGCTCCCAGGGGCTCAGCCCTGAGAGACAGCCGCGCCAGCTGGGCTCACCAGGAACTGCTAATGAGTTTGTTTGTGTTCTGGGCACAGAAGGCTCCCCGTTCTCTCCTGCAGGGGCGGGTGACTGGGAGCTCTCTTCGCCTGCCCCCTCCCCAGAGGCGTTCAGAGCTGCCCCACAGACCTGGTGGTCCCAGTTCCAGCACAGACCCGTTGGCCGAGAGCTGCATCCTGAGTGTTGTGTGTGGCCATTCAGTCCAGGATGTGGGGACTCGGGGTGAGCCTGGAGGATGCGCCACGGGGAGGGAGAAGGACAGTGAGACCCCATCCTAGCTGGACTCGGAGGATGCCGGGCCCACGGGGGACCTGGGCAGAGCCGGGTGCCACATGCATCCACGCAGAGGCCTCCTGGGGGCGTTCCATGGGGGTGTGTGCCGTTCAAGTGACCGGAGAGGGAAGAGGGAGTGGGTGGGAGAGAGGCTGTCCCTCAGTCATCCCAGGGAGACGGGTCCTGGCCAGAACCCAGAGGCTGGTTGTGGGGGCCCTGGGCCAGCCTGGGCACTGCCTGTGCTGCTGTTAGGGGCAGGCTGCACTCCCACCCGTCGTGGGCCAAACCCTGGATCTGACCCCGAGAGACCCTTCCCCAGGCCGGTCTACTTCTGCAAGCTCAGGGCTGTGCTACTCTTTTGCACCTTCAAAGACACAGAAGCCGTGTCCTTCCCCCAGCTGCTGGTGGTATTGTCTCCAGAAGCAGTGTGGGGCATCCTGCCCCATCCTGCCCTATCCCGCTCCATCCTGCCCCTCCCTCCCCATCCTGCCCCATCCCGCCCCATCCCTACCCATCCCGCCCCATCCTGCCCCATCCTGCCCCACCCTCCCCATCCTGCCCCACCCTCCCCCACCCTGCCCCATCCTCCTCCATCCTGCCCCACCCTCCCCATTTTGCCCCATCCTCCCCCACCCTCCCCCACCCTGTCCCACCCTCCCCCATCCTGCCCCATTTTGCTTGATCCTCCCCCATCCTCCCTCATCCTGTCCCACCCTCCCCATCCAGCTCCATCCTGCCCCACCCTGCCCACCCTCCCCCATCCTGCCCCATTTTGCCCGATCCTCCCCCATCTTGCCCCACCCTTCCCCACCCTCCCCATCCTGCCCCACCCTCCCCCACCCTCCTCC
>CM027388.1:1871509-1981876 GCA_015711505.1 Sylvilagus bachmani
CGAGAGGATCCGGCGGAGCAGGAAGGTGGGGAGGGGCGGTGATGGGAGACGCCACCGAGCTCCTGTGTAAGGGACTTGGGCACCTGCAGATTTGGCCCCTCAGGGTCCTGGCACCAAGTACCCTTTAACCCTTGCCCTTCCAGCCAGGGGAGAGAAAACAGGACCTACTTGGAAGTGGGGGCGAGGGAGGGACAGCCCAGCAGCGGAGCAGGAAGCGAGCCCCTCCCACCAGTGAGCCCCTCCCACCAGCGAGCCCCTCCCACCAGCGAGCCCCTCCCGCCAGGCCAGCGCCTGCAGAGCCCGTGGAGAAGGTGGGCGTTCTGGAAGGATGTGGGTTAATTGGTCCACACAGGCACACTCGCTGTATAGGCAGCTTCTTTCCAGGCCTGAGTTATTATATTCCATAGCCGTGCCTTAGAGCAGCATCGTGAGCGCGAGGATGAGGGCTGGAATTAAAACCGTCACAGGAGAAAAGCCCTTCCTGTCTCCTGGTCTGCAGTGCTGTGGTGGCAAAGCTGGGGACACTGTGACCCGTGCAGACAAATTGTCACCAAGATGGCTTCCCTGGCGCTGTGTCCTGAGCGTCCTCTTCACGTAGAGAGAGGAAGAGCCAGGGGCCGGGGTTTGCAGGGGAGTCACTGGCAGTAACAGAAAACCACCCCCCGCCTCGCCGCAGAGCAAACAAGGCCGGGCCAAGACGACTCAGAGGATCCGTGCCACGCGGCCCCAGCCTCCCTCGCTGGCGCCCTGCAGCTTCGGGCCCCGCCTCCATCCCTCCAGGTCCCCTGCGGCCGCTTGGCGGGGCACAGGGCGGCGCGGCAGGCTCTGGCACGCGCCACCCCGGATCCTGAGCTTTGGCGCTCCTGACCGGTGACCCCGGGGCCCAACTGATATCACAGCTCGGCAGAAGAAAGTGCACCCCACATTGTGCCTAAGAGTGCTCCTTTGACACAGGCAGCCCTGGCATGCCCGCAGTGCAGACGGTGCCCGGGGGTCAGGGTTTGCAGCCTAACCGTGACCCCTACCATGTTGTGGAGACTCTGACCCCCTACCACGTTCTGGAGACTCTCCGGGTCCCCGTGAGCTGCCTCAGAGGGCGGTGAAACAAGGAAGACGCAAGCAGCCCCCCCGCCCCCCATCACCCGGCACCGCCAGGAGCCCCGCCCCAGCCTGTGTGCCGGGCGCGGTCCACCTCTGATTCTGCAGATCAGGAAACCCCACCGGGAGAAGATGTTCACACACTTGCCCACATCCACACAGCGAGGAGCCGGAGACGCCGGGAGCTGAGCCGGCTTTGTCTCTTCCCACTGCACTGACAGCACCCTGGGCGGCTAAGAAGCCCTCCGGGCGCCCAGCAGCGGCTGTCCCTGGCCCGGACCAGCCTTCCCGCCCTGCAGCTGCGTGCTGGCCCCCCTGCCAGCCCCCCCACTCTCGCACGTGCACCTTTCCAAGGGGCTGCCCCGAGCGCCGCTCCCCACTCACACACCGCAGACCCCACCCTGGAGGCTTCCGACTCTGCGGCACCTCCACCGTCTGAGCAGCATGTGGCATTTGCTTCTTGGGGTGCACTGTGACCCGTCCGTCTCCCCTTCTTTCCAGATGTTGTCTGGGGCTGTTTCCCACGCCGGTACGACAGCAGCTGTGACAGTGCCGGAGTGCCCGGCTGTGGGCTCGGACACTGCTCTCGCTGCTCCCATGAGGCTGTTTCTGGATGCAATGAAGAGTTAAGTCCGCAGACGAGGACCCATCAGAGCGAAGGAGCAGCCTGCCCCAGCCCGACGAGCCGGACAGCAGATGACTGCGGGATGTGGGCTGCCATGGGCTCCCTCCTGGTCCTCCCTGCAGGTGCGGGACTGGCCGCCTGTTATTGCCCAAGCCAAGTCCGTACAACTCGCCCCCGTCTCTCTGTGGGCCGTGCACCCTCTTGGCTGCAATTCCCCAGACAGCCCAGGTGAGCGGTCACATCATCACATGAAGGAATGAATGCGTTAATAAATGAATGAATGAGCCGGCATCGCGGAGGGCCGCGCCTCTCTCCCTTTCCTCCACCCTCGCCTGTCTGAGGGCTCCTCACCCTGAGGGGCCGGGGCCTCTGCTGCTGCACAGCTCTGGGGGGCAGGTACTGTCCTGTCAGGGCCCCCCCGGGGACGGAAGGGAAGGCGGGGCGGTGACTGGAGCCAGCAGGACCTGGGCGCTCGGCCTCTCGCAGCTGTGGTCAGGGAGTCCCCCGCGAGGTCAGTGGCAACTCCCGTCCCCGAGCCAGCGGAGTGGCCGGCACTGGTCTCTCTGGCACCAGCCTGGCTCAGCTCGGGGCGGTGGGCGGGGGCGGCCACCGTTTCTGTCGGCAGGGAGGTGCAGGGAGCAGGAGGTGGAGCAAGAGCAGGGGGGAGGAGCCCCAGGAGGACCTGGGGGCGGGGAGCAGCAGGGGGCACCCTCCCCAGGCTGGGGCGTCCTGGAGGAGGTGGTGCTCCCAGCAGGCAGACCTTGGGCTGAGGGCGCCGGTTTCCTGGGGGTGGGGGGAGGACTCAGGGGTCGTCCAATGCGGGTGAGAAGCCTAGGACAGCCAGACACCAGTTCAGAAACCCAGCCCCTGCACCCCTCCGGCCACCTGCTGCCCGCTCAGGCCTGGGCGCTCCCGTGTGCCCATCTTGGAGCCCGTTCTCAGGGCGGCCTGGGATCCCAAGTGCCCTGAGGGGGCTGGAGAGGAAGCTCTAGGGGCCTGGGCCACACACGCTCCCCCACCCCCTCTGAGCTGCTGCCCCATCACAGGGGGCGCCAGGTGCTGGGACTCAGCACCCAGGGAAACACAGGACAGCAGGTGCCGCCCCGGCTCCCAGCACGGCACTTCCAACCAGCCTGGCACCTCCATCAGGTGAGGGGGTGTGCCCTTGGCCCGTTCCACATCTCAGGGGTCCCCACCACCCACGATCCCTCAAGCACCTCCTCTTGGAACGGTGACCCTGCAACGCAGCAAGAGCCCCACTCCGAAGCTGCTGCCCCAGAGCCTGCAGTACGGACCTGCTGGACGCCAGGGAGAGTGGCCAGCCCCGCGGCTCCCACGCGATGGCTTCTGTGGGTGCTGCCGCCCCTCTGAGCGAGCCGTGTTTCTCCTTGGAGCTGTGTCTATCTCCAGAACTGCACGGTTCACGGCTCCTGGTTCACCTCCCTCTTTGCATTCAGAAAAATGAATCTCATAAAAATCACCAGACTGGTGACCGGGCAAAGTCTCCGGCATCATAAAGTTTGATTTAGAGGCTTAGCGAGTGTGGTGGACACACGTGCTCAGAGCGGAGCAGACTGGTTGGCGTCGGCACATTTCCAGAAAGGGTTTATTGGTTCTCCCTCCTCTTTCGAAATGGGAGGAAGTGATGAGTCTCCGGGTACACGGGCTGGCCACGCCTCCCAAGACAAGGTAGTGTTCAGGTGCAAGGGACTGGGTAAGGTGGTGCCACAGACTGCACAGGTGAGAACTGCACAGGAGAGACACTGCACATGAGAGAACTGCACAGGAGAGAACTGCACAGGAGAGACACTGCACAGGTGAGACACTGCACAGGTGAGAACTGCACAGGAGAGACACTGCACAGGTGAGACATTGCCCAGGTGAGACACTGCACAGGACAGAACTGCACAGGTGAGAACTGCACAGGTGAGAACTGCACAGGTGAGACACTGCACAGTGAGAAATGCACATGAGAGAAATGCAAAGTGAGAAATGCACAGGAGAGACATTGCAAAGGGGAGAACTGCACAGGAGAGACACTGCACAGGAGAGACACTGCACAGGAGAGACACTGCACAGGTGAGAACTGCACAGGAGAGACACTGCACAGGAGAGACACTGCACAGGTGAGACATTGCCCAGGTGAGACACTGCACAGGTGAGACATTGCCCAGGTGAGAACTTCACAGGAGAGACACTGCACAGGTGAGACATTGCCCAGGTGAGACACTGCACAGGTGAGAACTGCACAGGAGACACTGCACAGGTGAGACACTGCACAGGTGAGAACTGCACAGGAGAGAACTGCACAGGAGAGACACTGCACAGGAGAGACACTGCACAGGTGAGAGCTTCACAGGAGAGACACTGCACAGGAGAGAACTGCACAGGTGAGAACTGCACAGGTGGGAGCTGCAGAGGAGAGAACTGCACAGGTAAGAATTGCACAGGTGAGAACTGCACAGGTGGGAACTGCACAGGTAAGAACTGCACAGGTGGGAACTGCACAGGTGAGAACTGCACAGGTGGGAACTGCACAGGTGGGAACTGCACAGGTGGGAACTGCACAGGTGAGGCACAGATGCGCACAGGAGCTGGAGCGAGCCGCTGTGTGACCGCAGGTGATGCCGGAGCTGCCCCTGAGTCACCTGGTTAAGGTGCCACAGAAGATCCACCCGAGCTCACCTTGCTCACTGTTTCATTGAGGGAAACTCCTGGAAGCAAAGTGACCACGTGACCACATGTGGGCGACCAGGGCGCCCTGGGGAGCAGCCCTGACCCTGCACACGGCCGTGGAGGCCTGGTGCTGGGCTAAGCTTGGGGAGCAGGGTCTGGGGGCGGGGGTGGGGATGGAGGTGGAGACCCCAACCGTCCCTGCGAGGGAGCCCTGCAGCCTGCTGGGTGGGAGAGGGGACTCTCAGGAAGAGCAGAGCCCCTACCTGGGCCGGGGCGCCAGGGTTCCAGGGCTGAAGGCAGTGAGACTGGGGTGGCTTCCACGGGAGCTGGAGCGGGAGCAGGGCTGGACACCTGGGGTACAGCCGGCAGATGCTTGGGCCGTTCTGCGGGGGGCTTCCTGGGACCACCCCCTCACCACTGTGCTGTACTCGGCCCTCACCCAGCCCGCTGGTCCCTGCTGCCCAGTTTCCAGCCCAAAACTGACCCCCGAAAGTGCCAATCATCCGTCCTCAGCCCAGGGTAACCACAGGAGCCTGGCTCCACGCGTCCGCTCGCCCACTCCCTGGGACCACCGGCGCATGTGGCCTGAGGTTCTGCCAGGCGGTGCCGGCCGGGGTCTCAGCAGCCCCCCCACCAGCACTGCCAGTGTTTCCTGGCATCTGAGAGGCCACACGGCAGGCTGGGGCGGAGCCTCTGCGGGGCCGGCCCTGCGCCGGGGCTGCACCTGCTGTCTCCATCACTCTGCCAATCGCAAGAGCTACACGCCGCTGTGCTGCTGTCGACTCTCTAGTTAAATTAGCTGCTATTTCTTTCTCCTGCGCAGCCGCTGCAAAGTAATTTGTTTATGAATCCAACGTTCTGCAGGCGCCGAAGGGGGGCTTTAATGCACATTCATTACAGCGGCCCGCCACCACCGCCGTCACGGGCCGGGAAACCGCGGGTCTCCTTGGCACAGGCTGCCATCTGTCACCTGACCGCCATGGCGATGCCAAGGCAGGAATCGAAATCGAAATTCACGGAAGGGGGAGGGGATGTGAGGGGGGAGCATATGTTATTTTTAAATCTGTAAAAAATTTACCAAACCCATCCCAGGTTGTTAGCAGCCTTGTCCTCCACGCGACTCCAGAGGGCACCGGCCAGGCTCAGCTGCCTCTCTCCAGCCTCTGCGCCGTGTGCACCCATCCAGACCGAGGATGAGGGCCGTGTGCACACAGGGAGGTGTGGATGATCTCACAGCAGGGGAGGGGGCGGGCCCTTCTCCGCCCGGTGCCCACAGTGCCTGTCAATCGGACGGCCCAGGGGCCCTAGACTCCACACCCGTGTTCAGGCTCCCCGCAGCCCCAGCAGGCGTGAGCCACACACATCTGTCCCAGTGCCAACCCAGAGCCCTTCCTGTAGGCACTGTGCTGCTCCGTGGGCTGGCCCAGGCCCCCGTATCAGGCTCAGCTCCGCAAGGAGCCCGCCTTCCTCTCCTCACCCTGTCTCCGCCCCTGCACCTGTGGAGTCCGCGTCCACAGTGCAGTAGGAGTGCGGCAGGGAGGGGCGCTGAGCAGCACAGGGCATTGGTGCTGCCCCGTCCCGGCCCCTGGCTCTGCAAGAGGCCGTGAGGACGGGAAGCAGAGTTCCGGCCGCACCCTGCACCCGGCCTCCACCAGAAGACGCAGCCGGGGAGAGGCTGTCGGGCGCTGTTTGGGAGACCCCAGCACTCCCAGGTGCAGCAGGTGCTGGGGGAGAGGGCAGCTTTGCAGGGGTCTGGGAGTCTGTGTGGGGGTCCTGGGGGAGGCCCAGGCCCAGGCTTTGTGCTGCCGCGTGGGTGCAGACGTGGGTTTCGTGAGTGACAGCTGGTCGACTCAGACCTGGGCAGGGTGAGGGGCGCCCTGGTAGGTGTTTAAAATCCGCGGGACGAGGGCTCACCTGATGGAGCCCTGCCTGGGTCACCTGATGGAGCCCTGCCTGGGTCACCTGATGGAGCCCTGCCTGGGTCACCTGATGGAGCCTGCCTGGGTCACCTGAGGAGCCCTGCCTGGGTCACCTGAGGAGCCCTGCCTGGGTCACCTGAGGAGCCCTGCCTGGGACACCTGATGGAGCCCTGCCTGGGACACCTGAGGAGCCCTGCCTGGGACACCTGATGGAGCCCTGCCTGGGACACCTGATGGAGCCCTGCCTGGGACACCTGAGGAGCCCTGCCTGGGACACCTGAGGAGCCCTGCCTGGGACACCTGAGGAGCCCTGCCTGGGGACAGGGGCCACGAGGCCAGGGCTGAGGTCTCCCCCGGACCCAGAGCCCAGGGCTGCCCCGTTGGGGAGGGAAGGAGACCAAATTCTCCACTCAGGAGCCCAAGACCCGAGGCCCGGGGCGTCCACTGCGGGTGAAGGGCACTCGCTGTTGGAATGTTGCGTGTGGATTCCCTGGAGGTTGGTTTATGACACAGCCGTGCAAAGCCCGTGTGAAGACCGGGAAGAGAAGCTCAGAACTCGTCTTCGGGGTGAAATTCACGATGTAGGTGTTTGCAGCCACGTTCAGAACCCAGCCTCGCCACGTCGGTCCTCGGCAGAACCCCACGGCCGACACCTGGCTTCACGAGATGCCTGAGCCGGCCATGTGCCAGCAACGTTATGGGCAGGGTTTTCCCACGAAGGGCCCGGCATTGGCAGCCGCCCACCGGCTGCATCTGTCCCCGGAATCCCTAAGGGAAGCTTCGGAGTCAATGTCCAAACCTCCAGAGGTGGAGGCTGGGCTAGGGGGACCGGGGTCACAGGTCAGAGCTTAGACAGAAACATCAGAACTCTTGGACCAGCGCAGAAACAAGAGCTTGATTTTTAGAAAGGATTTACTAATCTCATTCCACACATTCCAGGCATCCTGCCTGTGAACTCTGGGCCGGCTCTGGGAGGGTCCACAGCTCCTGGCTCCCCCACTGCATCCTCGTCAGGTGCAACGGCGCGTCTCCAGGCGGAGCCTTGGCGGGCGGGGCCGGCACAGTAGCTCCGGCGAGTGGAGTTCTCCTCGCTGCCCCGGGGAAGCACCATCCCTGGGGGCAGTTGGGTGCTGGACAAGCCCAGCGGCCGCGATGCTGAGGGTGTGTGGAGTCCGGACATGCAGCAGAGCGTCCAGGCGGCCCTGGCCATCTACCTGCCCTGTGACCGGGGCAAAACCACCCTGTTGGACGAGGGCAAGATGTACGGTCACTGCCCCCACATCAAGCTTTGGACGGGAAGACCCGCACCAGGAAGCGGACAAAGCCAGAACAGTCTCCTGCAAATTCCAGCCAGGGCTCTCCCACTCCCTCCTCCCTCTCCGCCCTCCTCCCTCCTCCCTCCTCCCTCCTCCCCCACTCCCTCCTCCGTCTCCCTTCTTCCCTCTCTTGTTCCTCTTCCCTAGCCTCTCCTCCTTCCTCCTTCCTCCCTCTCCTCCCTCCTCCCTCCTCCCTTCCAGAGCTCTCTGGAGGTGACAGCGTCAGGCTCCGGTTGTGATTCACAACCAGGCTGAGGGGGTGTGGGCCTGAGTCACTTCCGGCCGAGGGGCTCTGACAGGTGACGCACTTGGCGTGGCTGCACTGTGCCCTGAGACGCAGCAACTCTTCCCTAATCACCACCCTCCCCACCCTGTTTGAAAACGTAATGAAGGTGATTACAGAAAAGTCTTTAAGGTAAACCCAAATGAATGGGTTTATTTAAACTCTTAATGAACTTGAACTCCGCGAAGTGGCTCTGGGCTGGAGTCACTGAGTGTGCGACGCTGGGGCCCTGTGCACAGCTGGGGCACGGTGCGTCTATCACCGAGTGTCGGCGAAGCAGTGACCAGCTTGTCCGTCTGTTCTACGCTCCTCTTCCCCAAACAACTGTGCGGGCCTGGGACGAGGTCCCAAGCACCAGAGGCACCCAAGCCTGCGAGGCCAGGCTGCCCTACCGAGCCTCCAGGTGCAAACAGAGGTCTGAAATGGGTCCTTGCCGGGGGCTCCGGGGCAGGAGGGAGGTCAGGGGCTGGAGGTCAGGGGCAGAGGGAGGGGAGGGGGTGGAGGGAGGAGGAAGGTCCAGGTTCCTTATTGTGGAAGGGCCGGCTTCTTGTCAGGGTCTCACTGCAGGTGCACGGTGGCCCTGGGCTGGGGCGGGTGTCCGCATCAGGGAGCTGTCCTGGGTGCAGGGGTTGTCGCTGATGCAGAACCAGCTCTCTTGCTTCCTGGCGCACAGCCCGTCCTGGCCGTGGACGCGAGGGCGTGGGAGCTTCCCCGAAGCACCAAGTCCGCGGATCAGTCTCAGCGTCGCCTCCTTCCCAGCTTCGTTTCCTACAGACCCAGAGCAAGACTTTGTTCTGCCTCTTGTCTGTGGGGAGGCTCATCTCTTGCTACGCTCGCCCAGCAGAGTGTCCACGATCTCTGTGACCAGCACGGGCCTTTGTCCACTCTGTTCTGGGGAGGGGGCTCCGCTCCAGACCTGGGCCTGTGAGTAAGATCCCCTCGAAGGCGTTCTTTTATTTTTTTTTTATTTTATTTTTTATTTATATTTTATTTTTTTATTTTATTTTTATTTATTTTTTTATTTATTTTTTATTTATTTATTTTTTATTTTTTTTTTAAAGATGTATTTATTTATTTGAAAGTCAGAGTTACACAGAGAGAGGAGAGGCGGAGAGAGAGAGAGGTCTTCCATCCGATGGTTCACTCCCCAGTTGGCCGCAATGGCCAGAGCTGTGCCGATCTGAAGCCAGGAGCTTCCTCCAGGTCTCCCATGTGGGTACAGGGGTCCAAGGACTTGGGGCATCTTCTACCACTTTCCCAGGCCACAGCAGAGAGCTGGATTGGAAGTGGAGCAGCCGGGACTCAAACCAGTGCCCATAGGGATGCTGGTGCTGCAGGCCGGGGCGTTAACCCGCTGCGCCACAGTGCCGGCCCCCCAAAACGTTCTCAAAACACAGCACGAGACAGTTCCGGAACCTCAGCGGATCCTGGGTCGGGAGAAGGGTGCAGTGCCGGCCGGGGTCTTGTCCACAGGCATCTGAGGGCCCACAAGGTGACGGCGGCCCCGGGTGCCCGCAGACCTCGGCGCAGGCTATGCTGGTGGGCAGATCCTCCAGATCCATTGACACAGAGGCTGCGCCTGTGCCCAGCCCAGCAGAGCACCTGGCGCTGCTGTCGTGACTGATTAATTAGGGAAAGACTCGAGGGCCCCAATCGGAGGTGGAGTATTCTGTGGGTTTTAACATTCATGCTATGCAAATGTCTCCATTTCTAACAATATCTAACAAGATCATTTGAAAATGAGATCCCGCTAAGCATCGCAATCAGTGGCTGGAGGGGGCGGGGCTTCCTCTTTTGCACCCGAAAACCCGCAGGAGGTTCGAGGCCAATTGTGCTAAAGACCTTGCGCGGACAGAGAGTGGCCAAACACCACGCATCGGCCATCGTCTCTGGTCCTGGTCGCCGTCAGTGCCGGCAGCCGGGACGGTGCGTGCCGTGTTGGGAGTTGGCAGCACGAGAGTGCCTGCCCAGGGCCAGGGGGAGGCACCTGCCACTCTGAGCTCCTCAGCAGCTCCCGTGGAAAGCCTGGAATTGAAATCCGTGCCTCCGGGGACCACGAGACCAAAGAGAAAGCTGCTGAGCCCCCGGGACCGTTTCCTGCCATAATGAGAGTTTTTAATGGTGGGCTTCAATTCTTTGAAAACGCTTTCAGAAACCAGTGTGCAGAGAACGGCTCCGGAGTTGCCGGCAGACATGCAATTAAATGGGGGGGGGGGGAGTCCCGTTCTTCTAATTCCCAGCCGGGGGCCCTGCTCCCTGTTACAGGAGGGGCCCAGGAGCTCGGGGAGGGACTTGTCCCGCCACCCGCTGCCACTTTTGAACAGAGAGTCTCCTGCGTGGAGCGTGCCGGGGCAGGGGAGGCGGCCAGTGACCATTCACTCAGGGGACCTGTGACACCTGCCTCTCCTTCACCAGCTAACTCTCTCTACTTCACCCGCATAGAGCAGCCGTCCTTACAGCCTTGCGCCCAGCTTCGGGTCCTGTGTGTGCCGACTCCGGACGCCTTCAGACTGCCGGGCGACACACCCTGCGTCCACATCCCCTGGGGCCTGAGAACCTGGTGGTTAGGCGCAGAGACCCCGGGGCTGGGCTCCCACCAGCCCCTCGGTCCTCCCGGAAGCGGCTCACCCAGCCCATGCCGCTGCTGCAGGCAGTGTGTGCGTGAACCCCCGGCCGGAGTCGCCCCAAAGGTGGCAGCAGGTGGAGTTCCCACAAAAGACTTCCAAATACGTTCTGGGAGAAAGTGGTTGGGGCTCCAGAGAAAGAAGCAATAAAACCCGGGTGACCGGTCCATACCACGTGCCAGGCCAGGCCTGGGTGACCGGTGCCCTGCACACATCACCATGCATCAGGGACCCGAGTGACCAGTGCCCAGCTGCATCAGGGGGCCTGGGGGAGGGGCCTGATGAATGGTGCCCAGTGCCAGCTGGGGTTCCTCCTGGCGTAGCTGACCCAAGGGGGCCAGAGGAAGTTACCGCCAGGTTGAAGACCGCAGCCTCCCTTCCCCGGGGAAGGGCTGGGGCTGGGACTGCGCTCGGTCCTCTGGCCTGCACCTGCTCGGGCGTGACCCCGAGTGCAGACAGGCTGACCAGGGCGGCCGGATCTTTGGGGGCTGCGTCCTCTCACGGGGGAGGCAGAGGGAGACTGAACGCAGACACGGAGACAGGACCGGGATCCGAGCCTGGAGTGACACAGCCCCAAGCCGAGGACTGCCAGCAGCAGCAGCTGCCCGGAGCTGCAGGAAGCGGGGACCGGGACCTCTCTGAGCCCCTGCAGGCAGGGCAGCCCCCACCTCCAGCCATGGTGGGGAGGAGCTGCTTTAGGCCTGGCTGGTGGTGATGGGTTACGTTGGCCGTTGGCCGCAGGAAACTGCCCGTGGCTCTCCCCAGCCCCTGATCCTGTTGCTGACTTCTACCTGGACACTTCCGGTTCTCCCGCCTCTAGGTGACCCCCCAAGGCCCACACCCTCCCCCCCCCCGACACCTCCTCCACAAAGCCTTCCTGGCCTGCAGCTCCCGCTCTGTGCTGCTCCCCTAGGCTCCCAGCACCCCCAGCCCCTGGCCCAGCAGAGCGGCCCTACGTGTGCTCATCCTCCAGCCCAGGGCTGTCTCTGCCCCACGCCTCCTGGCCTGGGTGCTGCTCAGCACCGTCTGGACAGACGGAGGATGGACAGACGGAGGATGGACAGACGGATGATGGACAGACGGATGGATGGACAGACGGAGGATGGACAGACGAATGGATGGACAGACGGAGGATGGACAGACGGAGAGACGGAGGATAGACAGACGAATGGATGGACAGACGGAGGATGGACAGATGGATGATGGACAGATGGATGATGGACAGACGGAGGATGGACAGATGGATGATGGACAGATGGATGATGGACAGACGGATGATGGACAGACGGAGGATGGACAGACGGAGGATGGACAGACGAATGGATGGGCAGACGGAGGATGGACAGACGGATGATGGACAGATGGATGATGGATAGACGGATGATGGACAGACGGATGGATGGACAGACGAATGGATGGACAGACGGAGGATGGAAAGACGGATGGATGGACAGACAGAGGATGGACAGATGGATGATGGACAGACAGATGGATGGACAGACGAATGGATGGATAGACGGAGGATGGACAGACAGAGGATGGATAGATGGATGGACACCCTTCTTTCTCTTTGGAGACTGTGGCTGCCGTTCACAGGGAGAGTCCCCGGGGCAGTGTTCCTGCTGCTGGGACCGTGGCCCCAGTGGGGTGGGGGCTCCCCAAAGGTGCCCCTGCGAGGGTCACTTCTCATGACCGCTGATGAAGATGGCAAGAGCCCTGAAGAAGCAGCCAGCCGTGAGCGAGCAGAGTGGGGCCGGCGTTTCCTGTACGGTGCGAGGGAGGCGCATCCCAGCCGGGCTACGCCCAGTGCTTTCTCCTGCGCTGGGCAGAAACAATGATCCAGGCAGTGCAGGGGAGGGGGGCAGGAAGTGTCCGGGGCCTCGGGACATGGAATTGTGGGTTGGATGAGTCACTGGGGCCCCCCCGGGGGTCGCTGGGACAGGCCGTGCCCCCAGGGCTCCTTTTCTCAATGAGGGCCTTAGTGTGTCTGCATCCTGTCCGGTTCTAAAATAAGATGATCTTTCATGAGTGCCCTCTGCGCGGCTGGGGAACTGGGCGGCCTTTGTGGATGGGCTGACCACAGCCAGCGGGGCCGTGAACTCGTTCCCGAGGATCCCTGCTTCCGCTCAGCAGCAGCCAGCGCGGGCTGTGGGCGCCTCCTGCAGCACAGAGGGAGCCCCTGGTCTGCGGGCACCGCCGCCGGTTTTCAGGGTGGCTGCCCTGCTCCGAGGGGCACGGCTCTTCCCCCATTGAGGGCCCGGGGCCCGGGGCGGTGCACAGCGACGCAGGCCGCCAGCTCACCTGGCCGTGGGGTTCTGCAGTGTCGGGGAAGTCTCAGTGCTGTCAGTAACAGAGGGGCTCGACGTGAAGACTGGGGGGTGGACCTCCCCACGGGACCGCCCTACGACCGCTGGTGACTGTGGGGACGGCGGCCAGGGCGTGTGGGCCCGGGCAGAGCATGAGGGCTGACGCTGGTTCTGTCTCTCTCACTGGCTGGGTGGCCTTGGGTTTCATATCTTCTCCAAGACTCAGTTTCCCACGTGCAATGTGCAGGAAGCCAGGGTCTCGGTGGGGGTTGTGAAGTCCAAAGTCCTGCGAGCCAGGGTGGGAAAGACCCTGGAAATGCAGTTAGGCTTGGGGTCCAGACGCGATGGCTGCATGGCGCTGCTGGGCCCTGCACGCGGTGACACAGGCGGCCCTGTGGACAGAGGCCGGGGGCCAGGGCCGCGCAGCCCCCAGCGAGGGCGGCTGGAGCCACCAGAAGCCAGAGACAGCAAGGAGGGAGCTTCCCAGACCCTCTGCTGGGTCCTTGACCGCGGACATCTGGATAGGAGGCGATGGATTTGTGCTGTTTTCCAAAGTTTTACTTCTTTATCTGAGAGACTGGGCGTTCCCATCTGCTGGGTCACTCCTCAAGTGCCCACGACAGCCAGGGCTGGGCCAGCCTGAAGCCAGGAGCTAGGGGCTTCCTTCAGGTCGCCCTCGTGGATGCCAGGGACCCAAGTACTCGGGCCAGCACCAGCTGCCTCCTAGGGTCACGTGAGCAGGAAGCTGGAATGGGAAGCAGAGCCGGGACTCGAACCCAAACACTCCAAGGTGGGATGTGGGTGCCCCAAGTGGGTATCCCAAATGCTTGCCCAAAATGTGGGTCTGTGTGTGTTGTTTCAAGTGTTTGGTTATTCATCTGAAAGGCAGAGAGAGAGAGAGAGAGAGAGAGAGAGGTCTTCGCTCTCTGGGTTACTCCCCATGCGGCTGCAATAGCCAGGGTTGGGCAGGAGCTCCTTCTGGGTCCCCTGTGTGAGTGACAGGGACCCAGGCGCTTGGACCATCCTACACTGCTTTCTCAGGCACATTAGCAGGGAGCTGGATCGGAAGCAGAACAGCCAGATCTCAAACCATCGGATCTGAGATGCTGGTGTCACAAGTGAAGTCTTAGTCCACGGCGCCCCAAAGCCAGCCCCGTAATTTTTTAAAAAAATTTGTTTGTGGGGCTGGCGCTGTGGCACACTGGGTTAATCCTCTGCCTGCAGCGCCGGCATCCCATATGGGCACTGGTTCACGTCCAGGCTGCTCCACTTCTGACCCAGCTCTCTGTTGTGGCCTGGGAGTGCAGTGGAGGATGGCCCAAGTGCTTGGGTCCCTGCACCTGCATGGGAGACCAGGAGAAGCACCTGGCTCCTGGCTTCGAATCAGTGCAGAACCAGCCATGGCGGCCATTTGGGGAGTGAACCAACAGAAGGAAGACCTTTCTCTCTCTCTCTCATGGTCTGTGACTCTACCTGTCAAATAAATAAATAAAATCTTTCAAAAAATGTTATTTGTTTATTTGAAAGGCAGAGTTACAGAAAGGCAGAGGCAGAGAGAGAGAGAGAGAGAGAGAGAGAGAGAGGTCTTCTATCCTCTAGTTCACTCTCAGATGGCTGCAATGACCATAGCTGCGCCGATCAGAAGCCATGAGCCAGGTGCTTCTCCTGGTCTCCCATGGGGTGCAGGGCCCAAGCACTTGGGCCATCCTCCACTGCACTCCTGGGCCACAGCAGAGAGCTGGACTGGAAGAGGAGCAACCGGGACTAGAACCCGTTGCCCATATGGGATGCTGGCACTGCAGGCGGCGGCTTTACCTGCCAAGCCATAGCGCCGGCCCCAGGCCCCCACATTTGAGTTTTTAAGGCCAAGAGGTGGGTAATCTGCCCTTGGAGCTGGGGGACACGGGACGATCTGGAGGGTTCGAGAGCGGCCAGGGGGCGAGGGTCGTCCAGGCTCTCGTCTCGCTGGCCCGTGTCCACCTGTCAGAAGGCGCTGACCGCACAGGAAGCCTCCCCGGGGAGGGGATTTGGGCGTCAGTCAGCTGTTCCCAATCACACACTTCCTTTCCGACTCTGTCAAATAACAGAATCACCGCTTGTCTCTTCCCTTTGTTGATTAAATAAATGAGATGTTTGGTTGCCCCGTGCCTGCAAATATGCTAATCTGCCCCAAGACAGATTATTAATTATCCCAACAAGTTTATTCATTGATGCAACAGGTTTGTAAGGCACATTGTTCTAAGATATTCTCAGTTTGATTGTTCTGTTCTTTGAGGATAGAATGGCAAAGCCTACAGCAGGGTGCAGAGCCTCACTCCTGGCCATCACTGCTCAGGGGGGATCCTGGGAGCAGCAGAGTGAGCCCCCTGCAGGGGCCGGCCTGGGGAGACAGGGGGAGGGGCAGGGGCCCGGCCTGGGGAGACAAGGGGAGGGGCAGGGGCCTGGCCAGTGGGGAGACGCGGGGGAGGGGCCCCAGCGCAGGGCCTGGGTCTGTGCCTACCTTGGGTTTCTGCTCCCAGCTCCTTGCTGACACAGGCCCTGGGAGGCAGCAGGGGGTGGCACAGGTGAGTGGGGTCCACACGCACACACACGCACACACACACACGCACACACACATGCACACACACGCGCACACACGCGCACACACACGCGCACACAGGAGGCCTGGGTGGAGTTCCCTGTTTGTGGCTTCAGTCTGGCCCAGCCCCAGGTGTGGTGGGCATTTGGGAAGTGAGCCAGCAGGTGGTCATGTGAGCCTGGCTCGGTGCTCACCACACCTGGTCTGCAGGTCAGGGCGACGCGGTGTCACAGGCGGGAACTAACCCAGCGGTGCTGATCAGCGCCTGACATCTAACGTTATCAATTCCCGCACATTTCTGTGGACTCAGACTTACGGCATTATCTGACTTACACTCTGCTGCTTATTCCTGTCTGCACACGGCACGTCACAGTCTCACATACATTCACATGTGTGCACATGACACCAGACAACATGTGAGCATGTTGTGTATATGGCACTCTCACACATGCACACATGCACATGACCCATACACGTGCACATGGCAGCACATGATACATTCACATGTGTGTACATAGCAACACATCACAGTCACACACATGCGCCCACATGTGTGCGCATGACACACATCCACACGCGTGCAGGTGTCTCATCACTGTCTCAGAGACACATGTGCACACGTCACCACATGATGGTCTCGCACAGGCAGTCACACGCGTGCACGTGAACCCCGCGATGACTCCCTCTGCTGAAGAACATGCCAGTTCACCCTCAAGTCCCCAACTTTGAGGGAGGAAGCAGCGGAGGAAACCTTGGGGCTCCTCCCCGCTTTGCCGTGCACAGGAAGTCTCGGCTGACGTCGGGGGATCATCGGTGTGGCTTCTCTGGCATTATCAGATGTTTTATAGACCTCCTAATGGCGTGTTTGGGGTGAAATTAATTATCAAAGATTCGCAGAGTTTGAATTAGATTTTCTCTGCTCTTCAAGGCAAACAGCTGGCTCTGTGTTTGTCACTAATAGAAGGTTCTGGTTACTGCCTCCTCTCCCTGCACAATGAAATGATAAAACAAATCTTCGACTTATTTTAATGTGCTAATTGGGGGTTATTACAGCTCATTTTATTTACATTGAAGTAAAAAAGCACCAATTCATTTTCCTCGCACAAACAACTTAGGCAGGATTTTAATTGCTTCTTCGCCAAACATGGATTTGTAAAGAGAAATGACACGGAAAACCGAAGGCCCGGAAAGAACTTTGTGTGGGCCCTGGGCTAAGTCACGCCCGGGAGCTTCGGACACAGCCCAGCTGCTCCCACAGCCCCTGGGAGTGAGGATTCTGGCATCCAGCGCCACGTGGTCGCCCAGCACCCAGTGATTGCAGGAAGAAGAGAATCCAGAGAGAGAAGACAGCATTTTTTAAAGCTTTTATTTATTTACTTGGGAGGCAGTTACAGACAGAGAGAGGCAGAGGCAGAGAGAGAGAGAGAGAGAGAGAGAGTCTTCTAGCCTCTGGTTCAGTCCCCAGATGGCTGCAATGGCTGGGAGCTGAGCCGATCTGAAGCCAGGAGCCAAGTGCTTCTTTTGGGTCTCTGGGGCCCAAGCACCTGGGCCATCTTCTACTTCTCTCCAAGGCCACAGCAGAGAGTTGGATGGGAAGAGGAGCAGCTGGGACATGAACAAGTGCCCCCATGGGATGCTGGAGCCACAGGCAGAGGCTTAGCCTACGACGCCACAGGGCTGGCCCCGTAGATCGCGTTTCTGAACATTCACGCTGCCCTACACAGTATCCTAAGGCTCTTGGTGGCAGGCGAGCGTGCCAAGGGCCGCAACAGCAGCTGCAATCCCGCGCTCCCGGGCCCCCTGCCCGCGGCCAGGGAAGACGCTGGGGCCCACGTCTCCTGCTCCAGGGTGGAGGTTCCCCGGCCAGCACGCCCGGTGCTTTCACAATTGATCCCTGCCAACTTCCCTTCCAGCCCTTCAAGTCTCAAAACATTCTCTCGGGGTTTCAAACAGGCCGTGGCTAATCACTGTGTGGGACGACGGGGGCGGAGACAGATCATTAGAAAATAATTATCAGATAACGCCGCTGCCGAACAGCGCAAACTAGCAAACACTGGCGCGAGGCAAGGGTGCAGTCCGGGCTTCCGGAACCTCGTAGCTCGGGTCTGGCTTATCACTCTCCTTGGCACCCTTGTGAGTGAGGGCCTCGCAGAGGCCGGGAGAGGCCGTGAGCTGGGCCGTGTTTGGCTGCCAGGCAGATGGGGAGAATACACCCTCCCCCCTCCCAGCTCCACCACGGGCAGTGGGGACGCAGGCGGCCGCTGCTCCAGCAACTGCAGGTTGTCGCGTGTCAGGCCCTGGAGCTCGCTGGCTTCCGACTCAGCCAGCCACTGGCCCCTGCCTGCTGTGTGGACGGCGGCCCTCATGGATGTCGTCGAGGAAAACCTAGAGTGAGCGGACCCCACCAGGCAAGGAAGACAGCGTCCACACGAGTGCAAGTGGGCCAAGACCGTGCAACAGGGGTCAAGGTCACCCCAGGGTCAAGGTCACCACAGGGGCCAGTGCTGTGACACAATGGGTTAAACCTCCACCTGCAGTGCCAGCGTCCCCTGTGGGTTCTGGTTCAAGTCCTGGCTGCTCCACTTCTAAGCTTGCTCCCTGCTAATGTGCCTGGGAAAGCAGTGGAAGATGGCCCAAGTGCTTGGGTCCCTGCATCCACGTGGGGGACCTGGATGAGACTCCTGGCTCCTGGCTTCAGCCTGGCCCAGCCCCAGTCAGGGTGGCCATTTGGGGAATCAACCCATGGATAGAAGATCTTTCCTGCCCACCCCCCCCCAAATAAAATTTTTTTTTAAAAAAAGGTCACCACAGTAGGGGAGACCCAGGGAAGTCAGCTGGGATCTGTGGGGGAGAGGGTCTGGGGGAAGCAGGGGCCTTGGGTGGAACCAGACTGGACCCCCGAGGGTGGGATTCTTGCTAAACTGATTGAACGAAGCAGGCAGGACCCCTGTTAGATGCGAGCTCTGCAGAGCGAGGGTTTAGGCACCCAGGGGGACACGGATAAAGGCTGGTGAGAGACGGCTCCGTGTCAGGGCGCAGCGTGACACAGAGGCCCGCAGGGAGGAGGGTCTGGGCAGACGCTTTGGGGACGTGCTCAGCCAGGCTCAATGACGCGGGCCCCCTCCTGCCTCTCGCGTCCACTGCTGGGGCCTGGATTGGCCTCCAAGGTCGCTGTGCCGGAGCAGAGACCAGCAGGCTCCTCGCTCCCTGGAAGTGGGGTCTCCCGAGAGCAGGACCCCAAGACCCCAGCCACCGCCCCGTCTTACCCGGGACGTCTGTCTCCTGCGGTGGACTCTCTCGAATGTCTGCAGGGTGGGTCTGCGTCCAGGGCTGGGCCCCATGCATCCTTGGTTCCGCCCCCACCTCCTTCCTCGCCCAGATGTGTGTCGGGCACAGTCACCTGCGCCGTGAACTTGACCTTGGCCAGGGCACTGCCGCGGTCTGTGCCGCTGCCTCCGTCCTCCTCGTGTCTTAGCAGAGTGGAGGGACACTGTGCAGAGCCGGCTCTCAGAGTCTGAGCTCTGCCTCGGTTCACGGAGTGACCCCACAAAGCCTGGCAGTGCGAGCATCCGGGCACTGGGGATGAGCAGGAGAGGAGGAGTGGGGAAGGGAAAAGTTGTCCCTGAGGGCCAGGGGTCAGGGGCCAGGGGTCGGGGGTCAGATCTGAGACCAGCCCCCTCCGCCCGGCTGTGTCACCACACGCTGCTCCCTGCCCTGTTTTAGCGCCTGCAGGAAGCAGCGAGCCTGGGACTCAGAACTTGGTGTGCAGCCTTAGGTTTTTGGAGAGCAAACCCGTGAATGGACGCGCGCGCTCTCTCTCTCTCTCAGACAACTAAATAAAAATTAAGAAAAACCGCAGGGCGGGTGTTTAGCTAGTGGTTCCGCCTCCGTGCTCTACCAATCCCAGCTCTGCTCCTGACCCCGGCTTCCTGCCACGGCGACGCCGGGAGACAGTGGTGACGGCGTAAGTGGTCGGGTCCCTGCCGCCACGTGCAGCTCCTGGCTCCGGGCTCCTGGTCTGCTGGGGGGGTCGGGAGCTCTGACGCTGTGGCAACTCACACCCCCCCACACCCCAGCCCTCTGGTCCTTGAGTCGACGGTGACACAGCAAGCCACAGGGGACACGGGCACTCCGTTGATGAGGGGACACACAACGCGGAGATGTGGACGGACGTCCAGGAGAGCTCCTGGGGGGGGCGGCCTCGTGCACCCGCGGGTGTTTCCTCCCCTGCACTGTCCTGCTCCCCTGGTGGTGCCGACTGCCGTGGACCAGCCAGCCCCTCCCTGGGGGCCCCGGGGGACTCGCTCTGGGCGTTCCTTCCGCAGCAAGAAGTGGGCACGCAAGCCCCCAGCCCCCAGGGAGAAGCAGCCCGGACACACCCGGCTCTGCACCCCTGGGCAGGTGTTCGTGGCAGCTGCCTCCCCCACACGACCGTCTGCCAGTGGCACCACTCCCACCCCTGAGACTACGGATGGTTCTGGAAGGTCGTGAGTCTTGGTGGACAGACTTTGAACTTAGACGGTTATAATGCCACCTCCCCCTTACCAGCTGTGGGGTCCTGGGGAGGAGCCCCTTGCCGCAGGGGATGCGGGTGAGTCTGAAGTGGGACAGAGCAGGTCCTCCGAGCCCACGGCCTCCCTCCTCTGACACTCAGCTCCTCCGAGCCCACGGCCTCCCTCCTCTGACATCCGCTCAGGAGGCTCTCCCTGGTGTGTAGCCCTCGTGGGTGAGAGGGGCCCAGGATGCTCTCTGTCACCAGCAAACGTGGGCATTGCAGGGCCAGGGTGGTGGCCGCTGCTCTGTGGCTTTTTCTGCCCCACCTCTGCTGTGCCGGGGACGGTGGCCCTGACCCACAGCAGGTGAGCAGACCCCGAGAGCCTCTCTAACCCAGGAGGACGCCATCCCTGCTGCTCCCACACAGCTGCCTTTACACACGCATCCCCACTACAGGAGCAATGAGTTCTAGCCGCTGTCACTTGTCTGATTACAGGGCTGCTTGGAACAACGTGCAGACAGCAGGGAGCCCCTGTGCGTGTCTCTGCGTGGGGATGCGTGTGTAAAGGCAGCTGTGTGGGAGCAGCAGGCATGGCGTCCTCCGGGTTAGGGAGGCTCTCGGGGTCTGCTCACCTGCTGTGGGTCAGGGCCACCGCCTCCGGCACAGCAGAGGTGGGGCAGAAAAAGGCACAGAGCAGCGGCCACCGCCCTGGCCCTGCGATGCCCACGTGTGCTGGTGACAGAGTCCCCCTGGGCCACAGAGGAAGTGGCAGAGGCTGGAAGGGCACCCCCCCCTCACACACACGCCCACACCCACGTGGGAGACCCGGGTGGAGCTCCAGGCTCCTGGTGTGGGCCTGGCCCAGCCCCGGTTGTCACTGCTGTTTGGGGAGTGAACCAGAGACTGGAAGATCCCCCCCCTCCCATATATGACGCTGCCATGCAAATAAATACGTAAATATTTAAAGCAAAAAAAAAAACCCTCCCTGGATCCTGAGGTTGCTCCAGCTGCCACGGGCTCTGGCTCTGTTCGGCACAGGGTCCCAGGCCTTCGCTCCCCCCGCTCCCCTCCCCCAGGCACCCACATCCACACCCGAGACCTTGTTCAGCACACAGGCACCCCGGGACCTGTGTCTCCACTCAGACATCCTGTGGGCACCAAAACCTTACGGCCCATGTCCCACTTGGCGAAATGCCTCAAACACATCCCCAGGTCAGCGTGGTGAAAACTGGCCACGTCCCATGGAGAAGCCTGCCTTCCGTGTGCACTCAGGGCCCACGAGGAGCCCAGGGAACAGGATGGCAACCCCGAGGCGCTCTGGCGTCCCTCCCTGCTCGCAGAGCCGCCTCTGCCTCCAGTGCCACAGCCCCTTGACGATGCCCCTCCCGCCTCTCGCTCCCTGGGAGCAGCTGTAACTGTGAAAGGACGCCATGGAATCACCACGCGGTCCACAACGGCGGAGTCTCAGAGGGTCGCTCTCGCGTCTCCAAACCACCGCTCCCTCCTCAGAGGACGCAGCTGTCCCGGCTCCTGGTGGACAGTAATTCTCTTGCTTTCTTTTTCTTTTTTAAGATTTATCTATTTATTTGAGAGAGTTACAGAGAGAGGAAGAGAGAGAGAGAGAGGTCTTCCATCTGCTGGTTCACTCCCCAGATGGCCGCAACGGCCAGAGCTGAACTGATCCAAAGCCAGGAGCCAGGAGCCTCTTCTGGGTCTCCCACGCAGGTGCAGGGACCCAAGGACTTGGGCCTCTTCCACTGCTTTCCCAGGCCACAGCAGACATGCACACACACGTGCACACACGCACACACACACACGCACAATACTACCACACGGCATGATTGTGTTGCCGTTACACATCAGCAGTATGTGTTATGATATGTTGTGGTCGTGTGCTATGTGTAGTGTGTGTGGTATGTAGCGGGTTATGTGTGAATTTTTTCCCATAAGCACGCATTTCTGGATATAGAATTCTGTTCGTTTTTTACAATTCAACTTCACTTTTTCCAGGCTGACACAAAACAGCATTGTTTCTCACGCTGAGTGGCTTCCCGCCCAGCGCTGCACCTCGCTGTGTCTACACTTTGCAGTCGGGAGTCGGGGTTCTTCACTCCCCCTCTTGCTGACGGTGCTGAGAGGGCACCCTCGGTGGCACCCCCGGGCCTCCCACGGGGATCCTCTGGGGCTCGGGCAGAGGCGGGATCTCTCGGTCAGGGTTAACTTAACTAGGCAACGCCAAATGTCCCCCAAACCTGGTGCTCGTCATGCACCTGCCGACGACACGAGAGGCTCCCTGTGTGCCGTGCCTTCGCCCACGGGGCGCCGTGCGCACTCGGCACTTTCTTCCTGGAAGGGGCTTCCCTGTGCGGTTCCTTCCGCAGGGGCCTGCGAACCTCAAATCTCCGAGTCCGCGCGTCTGGACCTGGGGAGTCTCCCCCGGGCTTGGCCCTCAGGACGGAGCTGTGTGAGTCCCAGAGCCACGGCTGCTTTGCTGGGTTTCGGGAATCTTTCCCCCGACGCCGACGTCCACCGCGCCGCCGTTCTAACCATCGCTCTTGCGAATTTCATTTTCCTTCTGAAAGCATTACAATCCCCTCTCGTTGTCCCCAGCTTTCTGCGCGTCTGTGCTGGGTGTGGATGTGGTTTATATTCAGTCTTACGTAAGATGTGAATGTCTCTTTCTTCGAGTTCCGGGCCCAACTGCCGTCCTCACCCGGGTGTCCAGTTCTTCGTCTCTGCTCGGCTCTTGTGTTTCAGCGTTCCCATCGCTTAGTTTCTTCTTCAGATCATCCGTTGAATGATAATTTCTTCAGGTTTCTATTTGGCTGTTTTCCCGTCCTCCTCCCTTCCTAACGCTGCCAGCAGGTTCTAGCGTTTTCCCTTCCTGCCCCCTTATCCACTGTCTGCGCGTTGCTCGGCAGCCAGCGTCCCTGTGTCTGAGAGAGGCGGGGGCACCCCAACGCCACATCGTTCCGCCATCTTGCTTCCCAAACTCCAACTCCCAAAACCCACGGACTAAACACAGAGCTCTGGGGACCGGCGTGGTGGGGCCATGGATTAAGCTTCCATCAGCGAGGCTGGCTCCCAATCCAGCTCCCAGCCAAGGCACCTGAGAAGGCCGCGGAAGCCGGCTAGGACTCCTGGTCCCCTGCCCGTCACGTGGGAGACCCAGAGGCGCTCCAGGCTCCCGGCTTTGTCCTGGCCCAGCCCGGGCTGCTGCAGCATTTGGAGAGTGAACCGGCGGGTGGAAGATTCTCCTCCTCTTCCTCTCGCCGGACCCACATTTCACACACGTAAAATAAATCTTTTAATAAATGGTTACCTGCCCCGATTCTGCGTCGGTTACACACAACTCTTCCTGATAAGGGAGGAGGTAGGAGGACTTCCCAACTCACTTAATGAAGTCAGACTGACTCTGGCACCAAAACCCAGACGATGACAATACAGAGACAAAACAGCAGCAGCCATGGCCCAGTATTCCTCCTGAGCACAGCTTCCAGGAATCCTCAGCAAACTGTTGGCCAACAGAATTCAGCAAACTCACAAGGGCGAGAGGTACAGACCGCTAGCCAAGCACGCTGCTTTGACGCTTCGCCAGTGTGGTCCACCCTGTCCCTGGGTCCAAGGAGAGAAACTGCACAACCACGCATCGCCAATGCAGAAAATGCAATTGACAAAATCTCACGCACACCCATGGTGAGAATCTGGGGAAAATAGAAATACATGGGAACTTCCCCAGTCGGATTTCAAACAAAACTGCAACCAATACCAAGCCTGATGGTGGGGGCCTGCTCGCTGCCCCCCGGAGGAGGCCAGGAGGGGGTCCGCTGCTCCCGTCTCCAGCATGCGGGCGCTGGGGCTCCGGCTGGCACCAGGTCTGATGGCTGCTGCTGTGGAACACGCTCGAGGCTGGGAAACGCACAGGAGCCTGAGTTTCTGTGGCTTGTCCTTCTGGGAGCGGGAGGGACAGGAGCCTGGTGCCAGCACCCCCCGCCTCTGCTGAGCCACAACACTGCGGGGCAGCCGTGGTGTGCGGGAATGGGGCAGGTGTGCGGCTCAGGCTCCTGTTCCTCCCGTCCTTGCCGCGGACACCGTCACAGGGCCCACGCCAGGCCCCACCCAGTCCTGCCCCCTCCCCGAGGCTCTTCCTTGGAAACCACGCACCTGTGAAGTCAGGGGTAAGTCTCCTACACGTGCACTCCTGAGAGACACATTCAGGCCGCGCTCCAGGGCAGCAAGGCTCATAAAGGAGATGAGAACGGAAGAAATAAAACCGCCCCATCAGCAGATGCCGGCGTCGTCTGCGAAACCCCCGGGAGTCTCCCGAAGCTGCAGTGAGTCCACAAGGGGCTGAGATCCTCGGGAAACACCCAAGCCCGTTGCACTCTCACACGTTAGCAAGAACAGATGCACAGGGAGATGTAAAACGCCGTGTGATTTATAGTCACAACTGAAATAAGCAGATGCAGTTTTACAAAACATACAAGATCTATCGGCTGAAACCCGCAAATGTTGACAAAAGATCTCAATGAAGGGAAATGCACGCCACGATTGCCACTTCATTGATTTCATGTCGAGCACAGACGGCCCCGAAATCTCAGAAAGATCTTGCAGACGTAGGTAATTCTGAAAGTCGGAGAGAAGGCAGGACAGCCCAAGGCATTTGTTAAAAGACGTGTTTAGTTATTTGGAGGACAGAGTGACAGAGAAAGGGAGAGACAGAGAGATCTTCCATCTGCTGGTTCACTGATGGCAATGACAGGGCTGGGCTGGCCAGAGCCAGGAGCCAGGGCTTCCTCTGGGTCTCCCACGGGGGGCAGGGGCCCCAGCACTTGGCTCGTCTTCGGCTGCTGGCCCTGCGAGCAGTGCCTCCGCCTGTGCTGCAAGCCAGCCCCTCGCCGACACATTTTCGACAGAGAGGAGAAAGAAAGGGATTCGGTCTATGCAGTTGTGAGACATTGCACAGCTGCGACTTTGTGGAAGTGTCCGGGGTCGACCCAGGGCTGAACAGAGAGCCCGCGATAGCCCCACACGAATTCCCCCGACCGATCTTTGTCCAAGGGTCGCAGAAGACACTGACTAAACATGCTGAACCCCAACTCAGCGCCTCCGATGGTGACCTGAGTTGGAAACAGGCTCTTTACCGAAGTGACCAAGTTAAAAGTGCAGTCACCGGCGTCCAGTGGGACCGATGTCCTCACGAGCAGGGAACTCGGGGCACAGAGGCAGACACCACCAGGGGAACAGGACACAGGAGGAGGCCACACGGAGACGGCGCAGAGACGGCGCTGTGCCCACAAGCCAAGGAGCACAGAGCTCAGCAGCACCCCCCAGAGGTCGGGGAGGGCACACATGTGATCCACAGCAGGGCATGCGTGTGGCGGACAGCAGCGCACACATGTGATTGACAGCAGGGCTCACATGTGGGGGACAGCAGGGCAGACACGTGACCCACAGCAGGGTAGAATCCAACAGTCACAGAGTGGGGGAGAGACCCAGCCAGGCCGGCCTGTCCAGGTGCCTCTTGGCCTCTCTGGGCAGTGTCCCTCCCTCCTGCTGAGGGCCGGGGGTCCCTCTGGACAGGGTAGGACCCAGGACGTTTTCCCAGCCAGCCCTACACGAGCAACAGTTCCAGCATTTAGGGCTGGCTCTGGGGGAGGGGGTTGGGTGTCACGAGCTGCTCGGGGAGGCAAGTCCTGGTTTCTGCGTCTGACTTGGAAGCATCTTTCGGGCAAAGGCGTTCTCTCAGGTCTTCAAACGGAGGAAGACTTAAGAAAAGTCCACTCATCCTAAAGCTAAGAAAACCCTCTTTAACCCAGATACGCCGCTCTCTCCACTGGCGCTGATCTGGGGACTGAGCCGCACAGGGGCCCCGCCCTCCCCACCCACGTCCTCTCCGTTTCCACCCTTTGAAGTCTCGAGGGGTGCTGACCGAGATGACCGCACTGCGGATCAGCACTCAGAAGTCCCTCCCCTCCCCGCTAAGTCACCTGTGCCCTACTTGGTCGCTTCTGAAGCCTTCAGCTTGGTGACAGCAAGCCTCACTCTCAAAATGCAGTGAAAGCCCCATGGCGGTGGGGGGATGGGTGGGAGGAAGCAAGGCACTGTGTCCCCACCAGCTGCTTCCGGTTATGAGAACTGAACTCACAGGGCTGGGCACCTGTGTGCTCGGGGTGCACTGGTGACTCAACAGCCCCCCAGGGAGGAGCAAGCCCATCCCCAGTCTCTCCTGGGAGAAGGTCAACCTTCAGACACCTGTCTCCAGATGTGGAATCTGTCTGCACAGTGTTCCCGGGTGGGAGCATCAGGGAGGGTGGTGAGAGGGCTTCTTCCACCGCTACGCCATCAGCTGAGCCACGAAGAAGTCAGGCCTCCCCACAAGGAACGCGAGAGTCAACCTCGAAGCGCACGTGCTTCGGCGCCAACGTGTGGTTGCTAGACCTGGTAGGGCCCAAAGCTCTGCTCTGCGTTCCTCGTCCTGGGGGGAGTCTTCCATCTCACCAGATTCAAGGCAGTCTCGGGTCCCTCCTGTCGTACACCTGCTGAAGTCTCGGGGGGGACCAGACGGCACCTCAGCTCGCAGGGCTGTCGGACACAGGGACGTTGCTCTTCCCACACTGGACATGCACTTGTCCACTTAGAGCCATTGGGCAGACCAGACAATGGCTGTATCAGCCTCCTGTGTCCACGGAGCCCCCGGGCCAGACCTCCCGAGGGAGGAGCCCGGGACTCCACGTCCAGAGAACTCCCCAGGAAGGGGTGTGCACGCCACCGTTCTCTCAGCTGCATGCCTGCTCTACCTTCCTCTCTCCGAGAGCCACAGTGGCTCAGGTCCCGGTTCCTCGCACTCCTCACCTTCCTGCCTTGTGGGGAAGGCCTGAGGGCTTCCAGAGACTCTGTCCTGTCACAGTTCCCTCCTAAGGACACCAGGGCCAGCCCAGGTCAAGGACGTGCAGCCCCGTGGGGTGCCTCACCTCAGCCTCTGCTCCCGTGCCTGCAGCTGCCTCATGTCGCCCGTCAAGGCTGCCAGCAGAGTCCCCGCTGGAGGACGGGGCCCCGGGAGTGAGCTCTCGGCACTGCGTGCGTTTGCAGCGTTTGCATCATGGCAGCTGTTACTTTTTATAGCCTCCTTGCCCAAGCCTTCGGGTGTCACTGGGAGGCGAGTCACCAGGTGTGCCGCTAAGTAGCAAAATTAGGGCTCATTCAGGGCTTTAGTGGTGCCAATTAGCTTCCCAGTATGGGCGCCAAGATTTTTTCTAATTAAGGCAAGAACATTTTCTCAGTGTATAATAATCTCATTTAAAGTGTGTCCAAAACACTTGCCATGCTTGCTGAAGAACGCCATCCCCACGCGTTTTTTTAAAATGGCGTAAAAATAGATCCCAGGAAGCCGAGGCTCCAGCTGGTCGCACACCAGACAGGTACACGACGCCGGGTAGAACCGCACGTTGCCACCCAAATGGTGACGCTGAAGTGGAGCTCTGGAAAGGAGGTGGTGGCTTCCCGGATTCCTACCTGCAGGTCTGCACACCAAGACCCGCTCACCCTTGGCTCGTGCTTTTCACATAAAAGAGATGGAGTCCTCCCCTTCCAGGCAAAGTTAGTGTCTCTTCAGCTCCAGTTCTTGCCTAGCAGATTCTCATCAGACAAGACACAAAATAGAAAGACTCGCTCCCTGAAGCCCAGAAAATGGATCAGCTGCAGGGAAGGCCAATCCTGAACCTCACTGTGAGCAGATCCCAGGATAATAGGAGACTCGCGGGACGAGGGTGCGCATCCACAGGCTGTTGGAGCAGCGCCCACACCGCCACGTCTCAGCACCCTGGACAGCGCCAGCAGCAAGGCCCGTCTCAGCAATGCTTGAGCAAGACTTCCTGCATGCAAGCTTGAACTTTGTGAAACAGGAAACAGCATCACCTGCTCTTGCACCCAACGAGACCCTGCACGGGCCTTCTGAGCCCCATTCCTGACTTCCTGTGTCCAATTGGGCTGGCAGACACACACTACCTTGCGTGCGGTATTTTCAGTCTCTCTAAATGCAGTGGAAGCGGGTTCCCGTTTTATCATCTCTTAACCCTACAGCTGTGTGGATAATCTTTATGCATGGCACAAACCCAGGAAGTAACCTTGCTTCTGGAAGGCACAGAACTGCTCATTCTGTGCTCAGTTAGGTTGTTTCCCCCACATAGCACCGGAGCAGCCAACATCCTGTTATCTCATCACCCTGCGTTCCTGGCACAGCAGTCGTCGTAAATGAGGTCTCGCCTCTGATAGTGAAACGGGCTCGGCTGCTGTGGGTCCCTGCTCATTTCCTGGTCTGTCTGCTGGCAGGGGAAGGAGCTCCTCAGTGATCCAGAGGAGGAACGGCAGAGGGCCCGGGCCTGGCCTCATGGACAGGGGTGCTCAGGTCCTGGACATGATCTGCAAAGCACATCTGGGGGGGGCGATGGCTGTGCCCTTGGTGGAGACCAAAGCCTTCTAGTCCTCTGCACCCAGGCTGAGGGCGGAGTCTGACCTCCAGCAGGGGCTCAGGGAGAGCTGGGTGAATGACCCAGGAGGACCCTCAACATGAGGTTGAGGTTGGAGAGGCCATCGCCTCCTCGGAGGCTTATAAATATCCCGTCACAGAGAAGAGACGCAGCCACGGGGAGCGGGCAAGTGGGTTGGCATGGCAACCGAGCAGCCCTTTCTGGATTCCAGGAGAGAAGCCAGAAGCCGCTCGCACGGACACTGAACGAGTTGTCTGCGAGCGCCTGCCCTTTACCACTTGGAAGACAAACAGGAAGAACTCCAAGGGCACGCAACAAAAATGCTGCTGCAAATATCTGCCAAGACACTGCCCGGAGGGGGAGGGCTGTCCCAGCCTCAGGGGGGAGGACAGGACGGGACAGGGAGGGAGGGTGAGGAAGAGGCCCCCGGGCCTGCAGGGGGAGGCCCCTCCTGACCCACGTGCCCTGCTTCCTACTGAGAGCTAATTCACCACCGTGTGCTCTGTGCAGCCTGGAGGGCAAGGCTGGTCTCAGGCACCAGCTGCTGGGTCCCCGGTGCCCATATCAGCACTCAGCTGAAAAGCCCCAAAGCACACAGACGGGGTCGAGTGCCATGGATGCCCAGGGGGGTGGTTGACAGCTGTGCACCCCAAGTCTCATCCTCACAGGTCTGTCCAGCCCACGGTCTCCTCTGGAGAGAGGGCCCAGCCTGTGCTGTGTCCACTCCCTCGCTGTCCATCTTCTCTCCCCTATGAGGGAACTCCAAAAAGCTTAAAATGGAATTTAAAAAGTTTACGGGGTGGTGCTGTGGCACAGCCAGTGAAGTTGTCACCTCCGATGCCAGCGTCCTCTATGAGCGCCGGTTGAAGTTCCAGCTGCTCCAGTTCCGATCAGATTCCTGCTGATGGCCTGGGAAAGCAGCAAAAGATGGCCCAAGCGCTTGGGACCCTGCATCTATGTGGGAGACCCGGAAGAAGTTCCTGACTCCTGGCTTCAGTCTGGCCCGATCCTGGCTGTGCAGCCATGTGGGGAATGAATCAGCAGATAGAAGACTCTCTCTCTCTCTCTCTCTCTGTGTGTGTGTGTCTTCTCTATATAACTCTGCCTTTTAAAAATGAGCCTTTTTAAAAAATGTTTATGTTGGTACAAAGAAATGTGGAATCCATCCACATGAGGGGCCCTCAAAACTTCACAGAAAAACATTTGCAAGTATTTTTAAGTAGTTTATGCAGGAAAGCAAGTTTATCTTTTAATTCCATTTTCCATGAACCTTTCAAAATAGTCGTGCAGCAGTTGTCCACTGCATCATGAGAAATCGCCACAAAAGCAGTGGCTTCTGACAACGCCCACTGACCACTGACCATCTCGCGGGCTCTCTGGGTCAGCGGCCTCGCGTGGCCCAGCCCGGCGTGGGCAATGCCCACTGACCACTGACCATCTCGTGGGCTCTCTGGGTCAGCGACCTGGCGTGGCCCAGCTGCGTGCTGGGCAAGGCTGTAGTCCAGGCGTGGCCAGGGCTGCGGGGTCTTCTGAGGCTCGACTGGGGAAGGGTCGGGGAGCTCTCATGGTCACTGGCGGCGTGGAGCCTGCCCAACGGGCGTGGGGCCCCTGCTTGCTGGGGCGTCAGCTCCTGGCCCTGCGGCTGTTCCCAGATGGGAGCGCCCAGCACAGCGCTGCTCCCGCGATGCCAGTCAGGGAGGCTCTGCAAGACTGTGCGGCTGCAGCAAAGTTTTAACTGGAAGAAGAATCTCAGTCTATGAAGGGAGCTGACGACCGAGAGATAACGGGAGGAAGAACGCACACGTGTTATCACACACCACGGTGAGGGAGTGAGACACAGAGAGGAGCAAGACAGGCGACCTTATACGGAGCTTAACGGGCCAGGGGCTCGGGCTCCCGGGGCAGGGCAGGCGGTTGTAGGAGGTGCACCGGAGCCAGCATTCCTGCTCAGCAGCTGAGCCTCCAGGAAACAGCCACCTCTGCTGGACCAGTGTGGACCTGCACACGGGACCTGGTTTCTGAGAAACGCTCTCACCTGTGCAGGCAGAGGGCTCGGGCTCGGCTCCTCTGCTGCACCTGCTGTGTGCTGGCTTCCCTGCCCCGCCTGTGTCTGCAGACATCTGCCGTCCATCTGAAGGAGGCCCTGGCAGGAAGGTGTGCAAACGTGTGGGGTGCTTCATGCTCCCCAACACAAGGCAGCACAGTTGGCTGCATGGCTTCCGCTTTGCCACGTCCCCTTGGTCACAGGTGGTCACAGTCCACGTCCCCTTGGTCACAGGAGGTCCCAGATCCTCGTCCCCTTGGTCACAGGTGGTCACAGGTCATTGTCCCCTTGGTCACAGGTGGTCACAGGTCCCCATCCTCTTGGTCACAGGTGGTCACAGCTCCACGTCCTCTTGGTCACAGGTGGTCACAAGTCCACGTTCTCTTGGTCACAGGAGGTCCCAGATCCTCGTCCCCTAGGTCACAGGCAGCCACAGGTCCACGTCCCCTTGGTCACAGGTCCACATCCCCTTGGTCACAGGAGGTCCCAGATCCTCGTCCCCATGGTCACAGGTGGTCACAGGTCATTGTCCCCTTGGTCACAGGTGGTCACAAGTCCATATCCCCTTGGTCACAGGAGGTCCCAGATCCTCGTCACCTTGGTGACAGGTGGTCACAGCTCCCCATCCTCTTGGTCACAGGTCCACATCCCCTTGGTCACAGGCGGCCACAGATCCTCGTCCCCTTGGTCACAGGTGGTCACAGCTCCCCGTCCTCTTGGTCACAGGCAGTCACAGGTCCTTGTCCTCTTGGTCACAGGCAGGCACAGGTCCACATTCTCTTGGTGACAGGTGGTCACAGCTCCATGTCCTTTTGGTCACAGGTCCACATCCACTTGGTCACAAGTAGTCACAGATCCTCGTCCCCTTGGTCACAGGTCCATGTCCCCTTGGTTACAAGTGGTCACAGGTCCTCGTCCCCTTGTTCACAGTCAGTCACATGTCCTCATCCCCTTGGTCACAGGCTGTCAAATGTTCTGCCCTCAGCAGGGGAGCCGGCCCCATGCGGCTGTGAGTGCCCGGATGTGGGGTTTCAAGGGCGACCTGGGGGTCTGCCTCTCCTTGGCTTCAAATTCCCCACAGCTCCCAACCCTGAACACCAGCTGAGGCACGAAGGCCAGGTTCCAAGTATGGGACACACCACGCCGGCCAGAGGTCTCCACGAGGAGCGCAGAGGCATGGTTAGGCTGCAAACACGTGCAATGTCGGCCTGAAGGTCAGCCTCTCCCACGGCCGCCCGTCTCTTCCGACGGCAGCACCTTCTCCTGGAGTCTCAGGCACAAAGCGTGTCTGGCTCCTACAGCCCATGGATCGTCAGCAAACCCCGCCATGGACCCTACCTTGACCCCACCGTGCCTGGACCCTGAGCCTGCCCCCCGCCCCTTCCTCGCTGCTCCTCACCTGGGCAGGTGGCCTTCCAAGAAGACCGGGCGTCCATGCCCATCTCCCGTCTCCCTGTTCTCAGCCAGGGCGTCTACTGCTCAGAATGCTCCCTGGCCCCTGTCAGGTGCAGCCGAGCTCAGGGACTCACCGCCCCCTGTGAAGGCGTCCCTGGCCACCGTCCTGGCTTTACGAAATACGCGCTGCCCTTGCTCACCCTTGCCACACCTCACACCCTCCTTGCTGCCCCCCCCCACGAAGCCTCCTCCTGCCCGTGGGCCTCGCACTGGCCACCCTCTCCCCACCCTGGCCACGGTGCACCCCTCCCAGAGGATGCTCTTTCTTCTCAGGTCTCTGCCCACGTCTCACTCTCACAAAGATGCTTGGGGCTCCTTGTCCACGGAGACCGTGGAGGGGAGAGTGGTCCCTCCCTACCCCCTGAAGGTTTGTTCGTTGAATCCATGAAATAAACTGAAAGTTTAGCAGGAGGGACACATGTGTTGGTTACCTGCCTATGCACCAGAGTCCCACAGAAGCTGAGACTCCAACAGGCGCCTGATGACCCAAGCTCACGAGATGTCCTGAGCTTTGGTGTGAACGGAACCGGGTCTTGCCTGGGGGAGGGGAGAAAACAAGATCTCGGATAGGGAGGGGCAGATTGGGTGAACACAGGTGATCCTGTCATGCAGAGTCTCCAGGGTGAAAGCCGTCAGCTCTCAGGGGACAGGTGACAGCTGGTGACACAGTGTGGGTGCGACTTTGTTCCCAGTCCTCGAGATTCCCCAGAGTGGCTCCTCGCTGCTGAGTTCCTTTGGAAAACCACTTTTAGGTGGAAAAGGGAACTTTAGGGGGGCAAAAGGTCAGGGAGGAAGGAGGACAGTCAGGGAGACCTTGGCTTTGTGGTCACTCGGGCCACTGGGCAGCAGGGGCCGCAGTGGGGCTGTGGTCACTCACAGCCGTGGGCACGCAGGGGCTGCAGTGTGGGCTGTGGTCACTCACAGCTGTGGACACCATGGGCCGCAGTGTGGGGCTGTGGTCACTCAGGCCACTGGGCAGCAGGGGCCGCAGTGGGGCTGTGGTCACTCACAGCCGTGGACACCATGGGCCGCAGTGTGGGGCTGTGGTCACTCAGGCCACTGGGCACGCAGGGGCCGCAGTGTGGGTTGTGGTCACTCATGGCCCTGGACACACAGGGCCGCAGTGTGTGTTGTGGTCACTCACAGCCGTGGGCACACAGGGCCGCAGTGTGGGTTGTGGTCACTCACAGCCCTGGACACACAGGGCCGCAGTGTGGGTTGTGGTCACTCACAGCCGTGGACACCATGGGCCGCAGTGGGGCTGTGGTCACTCACAGCCGTGGGCACGCAGGGGCTGCAGTGTGGGCTGTGGTCATTCACAGCCGTGGACACCATGGGCCGCAGTGTGGGGCTGTGGTCACTCACGGCCCTGGACACACAGGGCCGCAGTGTGGGTTGTGGTCACTCACGGCCCTGGACACACAGGGCCGCAGTGTGGGTTGTGGTCACTCACGGCCCTGGACACACAGGGCCGCAGTGTGGGTTGCGGTCACTCACGGCCCTGGACACACAGGGCCGCAGTGTGGGTTGCGGTCACTCACGGCCCTGGACAGCAGAGGCCGCAGTGTGGAGTGTCGTTTCTCAGCCCCAACAGCCACGCCCCCTCAGTCAGCCCTTCCCTTGTCCGTTTGCCCACAGAACTGAAGGAATGTTCTATGTGCTTGTTCTCTTCGGCTGCCCCCATGGCACGGTGACCCCACGAGAGCAGGGCCCTGGGGGTCAGTGCACAGCACCCCGACTGTCAGTGCTGATGGACCTGGTGAGTGGGATGGGTGTGGGGGTCCTGACACCGCCCTGGCCTTGCCCATGTGCCTCGGGGCACGGGGGTCCTTAGTCCCCTGTGCAGTGTGGGTGTGAGGGAGGGGACCGCTCTTGATTCTGTCTCCACGGAGCCCCAGGCTGAGCCTCCGCTCTCCTGCTGGGAGCTGAGCCCCTCCAGCAACCGCCCCCGGTGCTGCTATGATGACGCTGCCCCCACCAGGGCACAGCTTGCAGGAAGTGATTCTCTGCTCCTCGTCACACAGGAGAATGGACGCTGCTGGTGGCTGTGACAATGATCCCGGCGATGAGCAAGGGGCCTTTCTGTGGATGCAAATTCCTGTTCCGCTGCTTGCCAGCTCTCCGCCCTTGGCCGTCCTACAAGCCCCCTCCAAAATCATTGTCCTCGCGCGACAAACAGGGCAATCGCAGCACCCGCGCCTGACCGTTAGGAGGGAGGCATTGTTCAATGGACTGCGGAGCGTCCAGCCCAGTGCCCAGCATGCAGGACAAACCCAGTCATCAGCAAAAAGCCGTTATTTGCAGGAGACGAAGAGGGATTCTATTCTGTGTGACCATATGGCACAGAGGAGTGAACTGAAACCCCCCCATGTGCCCTTGCTAGGAGCGTGTTCACCTCTAAGATGGGCTGGGGGCTCGTCACGTGATGGGGCACTAAGCTGGCCTTGATGGTGGCCTTGGACGCCCAGGGGGCGTCATCTAGAATGTTCTACCCTCAGCAGGCGAGCGCACGCATCACGACCCAGGCTCCTCTCTTTATTCCATCTGAAGACCTAGCGCACGGGTAACAGCGGGGTGGGATGTCAGAGCGAACCTGGGGAACAAGGCGCCTTTTCTGCGTCAGCAAATTGGGCAGAGCAGCTTCTGAGTCCTGACAACTTTCAAAAACTTAACGGGGTGGGGGGAGCTTCCTGGCAGCCTCAGGTGCAGGAACAGTGGGGGCTGGGGGAGCCCGGTCTCCTGCCGCCCCTTCTCGCTCCCCAGCGGACTGCACTGGCAGCCATCACATGGTTGATGAGGTTGTGAGTTCCCGTGAGTGGAGGATCCGAGAAGGTTCACGGAGTCCGAGCATCGTTAAAGCACTGCTAGGAGACAAGGTCCTCAAACCAGCGACCGCCATGAAGCCGCCGTGGGGGGTGGGCATCTCGGGCGTGGGGCGTGCGGGCTCCTGCCCCCCGGGCGTCCAGGATGTTGCCCGAGGCGGCGTGGAGCAGAGGCAGCTGGGCCCTTCTGTCCTCACCCAGAAGGAAGCCCCAGCGTGCCTCTCATCTACTACGCTTGCCTTAATTTGCTTCAACCTGGCCCAAGTCCACCTTGAATTAATGCTAAAGGCTTTATTAAGGGAAATTGACTTCAATTTCAGGCTCTCCAGGAGCCAGCCTGCATTAGCAGATGCCAGTGGCTTCCAGTGGCTTCCGAGGCACTTGGGTTTGTTTCACACATCGAGGGGAGCACCATGGTGGGGAACAGAAATCCCCATGCGGCTTCTTTGGCACAGATTTAACCACAGGTGCATCTCATACCCCATCACTCCTTTGCTGAGTCTTTACAGCCAGCTCATTCCGGTCGTCAATACAGGATTCCCCGCTCTGCTTTAGAAGTAAAGAAGGAGAAACTGTTGCCACAGGAGCCCCCAGACCCCAAGACGTTCTAACGCCCCTTCCCCCGCGGGAAATGACGCAGAGGGAGCCGCCGGTTCCTGCTGGGGAACTCAACCGCACACCGGGTGGCAGGGTCGCAGGGGCCGTGAGCAGGGCCTCGGCTTCTCATGGAGACTCGGGCCGCCAGCCCTCCAGCGAGAAGTCTCCAAGGCTTCACGGAGCGGCTTTCCCCGTCGGCCCAGGGCCTGCTGGCCGAGCAAGGCGCCAGGTGGGATTCCGTCAGCCGCAGAGGTGAGTGTGCACGGGTGGACACACCTGTGGTGTGCATCTAGAGAGACGGATGCAGAGACGGGCACTTGTGGATGTGCGCGTGCACAAGGAGGGGGAGGATGCAGGGACGGACATACGTGTGTGTGTGTGAGTGTGTGTGTGTGTGTGTGAATGTGTGCGTGTGCACAGGAGAGAATGCAGGGATAGACTTGTGTGTGCATACGTGTGGATGGCTGCATAGACAATAAAGCACACACATGTACTTGTAAACACACATGCACACCCACACGAGCAGCCATGATTTGAACAGGACGGGCCCCCCAAACCCGCCCCGGCCCTGGAGCGCAAAGTCTGCTGTTAAGGACCGGTGAGTCAATGCTGAGGGAGCATGTGCTGAGGGTGGAGGCTTAGCTCCATGGCACCTAGGGGTGGGAGAGAGAGAGAGAGGGAGAGAGAGAGAGAGAGGGAGAGAGAGGGAGGGAGAGAGAGGGAGAGAGAGAGAGAGAGGGAGAGAGAGAGAGAGAGAGAGAGAGGGAGAGGGAGAGGGAGAGGGAGGGAGAGGGAGGGAGAGAGAGGGAGAGAGAGGGAGAGAGAGCCTTCCACCCTTAGCTTCACTCCCCAGATGGTCGTGACGGTCAGGGCTGGACCAGGCTGACGCCGGGGGAATGGAACTGCACGTGGGTGCAGGGCCTCAGGCACTTGCGCCTCCCAGGCACGTCGGCAGGAAGCCGCATTGGAAGCAGAGCAGCCAGGACTCGAACCCATGCTCGCATGGGGTGCCGGCATTGTCGGTGGCAGCCTAACCCCTGCTCGCAATGGCAGCCCCACAGGCACTATTTCCCCACGGAGATCCCTACCCCCACCCTGAGTCTGTTCACTATTGACAGCCTAGAAGCTTCCATCAGGGAACAGCTGGGGCAGCCGAGTGCACGCACCCGGGGTGGGGGCAGCTGGTGGGCCCAGGGCCTGTTCTCCTGGGTGCTCTGCACACAGGGACACCCCCAGAGCACTCGACACCGACCCTGCCTACGATTCCCATGCCTCTCGGGCACCAGCCTCAAAGACCCACGCTGCTTTCTCTCCAATCAGCGGGACAGGGCGGGGAGGAGGCGGCGGGTGCAGGTGAGCTCCCGGCAGGTGCAGGGACCTGCTGACGTCGGCTGTGAAGAATTGAGGCCGAAGGAGCTGGGGAAATACGGCCAGGATGCGGCCGGCCGGTGCAGGCTTCCCAGAGAGGTGATGTTGGAATTTGGTCCCCTAAACTGTATGCAACACGTGGTCCCTAAGTTTCCCAGAAGTCCCATCTGGGTGCCACATACGTTATTGGGATTTGGGGTGCCACACGATATCACCATATGCTTATTAATAAATCTCCAATATTTATAAGCCAAGTGGGTTCTTGCCTACTCTTTAGAGAAGAACTCTAAATACGGCATAAATGAACGAGGCAGCATGGGACATTTTAAGTTTTTATTTAGTGCGAAAGATGCCTAGGAGAGTGACGGCTTTATCTAAGAGAGAAGGGCAGATCTGAGGTAACACAGCACCAGGAAGCAGCCATGTGGAGGAGCAGCCAGGCCAGGAAGCAAGGGGCGGGGTGGCCGGAAGGCCCCTCGCCCAGGAGGCCCAGGGCTACAGCCAGCCCCCTGCTGGCCAGAGGCCGGGAAAACGGGGCCAGACACACCCTGTCCCAGGCTTTTAACCCACGTCCAAAGGGGAGTGGCTAATTAACCAGATCGGCCGGTGGGTGCTCAGGTGTGGCCAGGCAGGGGTGTGAGGTCACACAGGGGCGTGGCGAAGGCGTGGTCTTCCAGCTCACAAACCTGATCAGTTTTAACCTGTGTGCCTGCCTGCTTCAGAGGGAGGATTCTGGGTGGGTGGGCGTTGAGTGGGGGGCGTGGGTGGGAACTGCTGGGTGCTGACGCTGGGAGCAGCAGCTCAGGCCCCCCACCCCCCCCCACCCCGTGCCGGAGGGAGAAACCTGTTTTATCCAGCGCGGGGCCGTCTGGGCCAGGCTTTGTACTCATAACTCAGTTTCCGTTGGGCAGACTGAGCACAATGTCTATTTATGATGATCTGAAAGGATTTACCACGTTTATGGCTGCAATGATTTCACTTCTTGAGCCATTTTTCTTCCTTGGAGAAACATATACTCCGTCTTATAATGAAAATCAATGAGAAGTTTCAAATTTGTGCAAATAAATTCAATGTATCGGTCAAGATCCCTGCCGGGGCTCCACCCGAGGAGGGTGTCTTTCCTGGCTCATTAAGCAAAGGCACCAGGGGCGGGGGCCCTTGCCAGGCCAGCCCTGGAACCTCCCATCGCCGAATCCAGGCTCCGGTACCCCACCGGCTGCCTCAGCGGCCAAGACCCAGCCCCTCCTCAGAACCCGGGCACAGGACCCCCCCCCCCCCCCCCAGCCTCCCAGCTCCGACCTGGCCGGGCCAGACTCCACTTTTTCTGAGATGAATAACCCGAGGTATGTTTCATCTGCACACTCGCGCTCGCGATCAATAACCAATCGGCAGCCTCAGCTCACTTCAGGCCTAGGAGCTGCCCCGCGGGGCGGGCGCCCAGCTCGGCGCGGGGCTCACTGTTTCGGTGAGGGGTCCGGGTAGTCGCGGAAGCTCCCCAGCTGGCCGCTGTGAGACCAGCAGGACAATGGCTGGAGCTGGGAGCCGGTGCTGGGTGCCCTGCCTCCTCCCCGCTCCTCTCAATGGGAAACCACAAAGAGCGATTAAAGCTCATTAGCATTTCTATCTCCAACAGCCCAGATCCCATTTCCTATCATTTCACTCACATCTGAAAGTAAATTATATTTGCATAAGGAGGGGGAATTCTCTCTCTTTTTAAAATTTCTTTCTTTCTCTAAAAGAATTAAGAAGAAATATGCATAATGGTTTCCAGCGGGAAGAATGGGCCATCAAACCCTGGCGCCCCATCCTCCCTCCACAGAATCCCAACCCAGGACCTGAGACCCTGACTGGGTGCCATCCTACAAGGGCACTGGTTCCTGTCCCGGCTGCTCCACTTCCCATCCTGCTCCCTGTGAGGCCTAAGAAAGCCGTGGAAGACCTGAGTCCTTGGGCCTCTGCACCCACTCCTGGCTCCTGGCCTCAGCCTGGCCCAGCCCTGGCCACTGTGGCCATCTGGGGAGTGAACCAGCAGAGGGAAAGATCTCTCTCTCTCTCTCTCTTCTCTGTAATTCTGCCTTTCAAAATAAAGACATCTTTTTTAAAAAGGCAGACACAACCAAGTCAAATTGAGGGCGACAGGCTGGCCCTGACCAATGCGAATGGGGCCTGTGGAGGAAGGGGTGGTCAGGGCACAGACTCGATGATGGAGGACAACACGGGGGATGTGGGGAGGAGCAGCTGTCACCTGCTCACCCTAAGTGCTCCAAGTATCAGCTCACTTAAGCCTGGGAGACCCCCGCAGCCAGGACTCTGTTGCCTTCTGTGTTGCAGAGAGGAAACACCCCAGGGATGCTGAGGGCTTGGGGCCAGGGTGGGGGCAGACCGCTGAAGCCAGAGCCTGACCCCCTCACCCAGAGGCCAGGGGCCATTGCCCTGGGACTTGGGCGTGGCTGGGTGTGAAGTAAACACAGCCCCCAGAGGCTCCCGGATGAAGCTCCTGGCACCTGGTTTCCACCTGGCCCAGCCTGGATCATCGGCCATTTGGGGAGTGAACCAGCCAATGGAAGATGGATCTCTCTCTCTCTCTCTCTCTCTGCCTTTCAAATAAGTGCATCATAAAAGAAAATCACATGCAGAGTGACATGATGGGAGTAATTCAAGAGAGACCAGGACCCCTGGGAGGTGGACAGTCAGGTGGGCGTCCCCAACCAGCCTGGGGTGAAATCCACTCTTTGCCCCTCGGGTTTTCACAGGGGCGAGGGTTGAGCGTGTGTCGCTCTCCTGGGCTACTGGGCAGCCCACACGGCCCGGGACTCGGGGATGAGGTTCAGCTCTCCAAGTCCTGGAGGTTGCAAACCTGCAGGCTCTGAGCCAGAGAGGACCCACTTCCTGGCTCTGCCCTCCCAGGGTGGACGGGGCGAGGGTGTTCTCAGGCCTCTCTGTGAGGGCACTGACCCCATTCCCGCCGGCCCACCCCTCACCGTGGAGCTGAGCGATCCAGCCTGTGCATTGGGGGCACACAGAGCTTCAGGCCACCACAGGGCTCGCCGAGAGGAGGGTGTTCCAGGAACACGGGAGAATCGTCCAGAAGTGGGGAGCCCCTCTCGGCGTCATCTACCGCCTCCCCCATGCCTTTTGGGGTTGGCATAAAGCAGGGAAGAAGCAGCGGACCCGGCTGGTACCGGGGTGCAGTCAGGCGGGGCCGGCGTGGAGGCGCTGCAGGGTTTGGAATCCCCGGGCCTCACTGTGAGTTCAGAACCTGGGACGCTCCTGCCTGTGGTGGCCGCTGATGGCCGTGGCCGCCTGGTGAGACTGGCGCCCTGGCCGCCTAAGGCGTCGGATGGAGCCGGGTGTTCTCTGCCCTCTGGCCCCGGGCAGCTCCCTCCCTCCCCCAGGAATCCGTGCTTCTCGGGATGGTGGGAAGGCTAACAGGAGAACACGGGCTTGCTGTGTGCCACGTGTGTTCTGGTTTGTCCAGTGCATTGGCCTCCTGCATCCCTGACCGCAGGGTTTGGAGTGACACGCATCGCCGGCATTGTGGACACAGGGCCATGGGTAGGATGGGGGAGGAAGGCGTGGAGGTGAAGTGGGCACGTCGAGCCCTGGCGACAGCCATAGAAGTGGGACCCAGGGGTGTGTAACCCACCTGCTTCTTTTCTTTAAAATAAAGATCCGTTTATTTATCTGAAAGGCAGAGAGGAGGACCAGAGGGAGAGGAAGAGAGAGAGAGAGAGAGAGAGAGATTGATCCTCCATCTGCTGGTTCACTCCCCAAAGGCCAGAGCAGCCAAGGCTGGGCCAGGCCAAAGCCGGGAGCCAGGAGCTTCCTGTGGGTCTCCCACGTGGTGCAGGGGCCCAGGCTCTCGGGCCATCCTCTATTGCCTTCCCAGACACATTAGCAAGGAGCTGGATCGGAAGTGGAGCAGCCGGGGCGGCGGGAACTTGAGTCAGCGCTCACACGGGAATCCAGCCTGCAAAGCCTTGACCTCCTGTGCCGCAGCACCGGCCCCTCCCACCCCGTCTGTTGCCTCACAACTCAGGGTAGGACCAGGAGCCGCAAAGGGGGCAGAGAGGGTCTCTGTGCTGGGCCCCGCAGCTTCTTCTCTTGCCATCTTCATGCCCACCACACACATGGGCGCGCACACACATGTACGCACATACACACAAGCGCACACTACACACACAAGCATACACACACATGCACACTCTTACATACATGGAATTGCATGGAACGTGTTCATGACTGTGGCAGGTTTTTAAGCGCCTCTCCCTCGGCATTCCCATCCCTCTCTCCCATCTCCCAAAGTCACAGCTCCCCGCCCACGAGCCCCTGCACCTGCGTGTGGGCACCTGTCCTTCCTGGTTTTCCCCACGGTCGCAGAGCTCCGTGCAAACACCCCGGTGTTTCCTGCACACCACGGAGGCCACCATTGTGCGCTGCACAGGGGCTTTGCACGGCCCGCGCTCCTCCAGCTCCCCAGGGCGCTCCCTGCCTTCCTGTTGCAGCTGCGCCCCCCTCCCAGCCCTCTGCCTTCTTTGTGCGAGGCGCAGCATTTTGCTTCCTGCTTTTTGGCAACTTGAACCTCAGCTGCGGCATCTGTCATTCTATGCATAACCTTGGGTACTGGCATCTGTGTTTTTATGTGACACGGTGGAATACATAGTTTTAATTTTAATGAATGTCGTCAGATGCTTTCCAAACGGCTATAAAATGTTCACTTCCGCCAGAAACTTCGGGCTGCACTTTCTCTGCGGGTGTCTGGCCAGCGCTGGCTGCCAGGTTCCCCTGAATTTTATGGTCTGGTTGTTGCCCAGAGAGGTCTCGTTCTCATTTAAAGTCACAGCTCCCTGGCTGCCGAGGGTCCCGGGCCTCCCTCCACGTGTGAAGCCCGAGCCGCGATCTCCCCGTGGCCGCCTGCGCACAGAGCTGGCCCGCTCCCATTTGTCTCTCGGAGGCTCCAGCTCACCACTGCCGCCCCTCTGCCCAGCGCATGGACGGCAGGGTTTCGGGGGGGTCTTTCCTTTCCCTGGGGGCCCTGGTCAGCAGCTCTTCTCGTGGTTTAATCCAACAGGGAGACTTCCTCTCCCGGCGTCTGGGCTCGGAGCGTCTTGAAGAACTTCTGTCCTCGAGATGTCTGATGCTGGTGCCGCTGTCTAGAGGCAGGTCAGGTTTTGGTGCTGAAAGACAAGAGGCCAGTTTTATCTTCTCCCGGGATTACGGCCTCTCAGTCTGTCCCCTGCCGGGAGAGGCGGCACCTGCCACTGAGGCCGGTTTCTGGGGTTCCTGGCTGGTGTCTGTCCCGGCCCTCGCTTGTTGCATTTCAAGTTCACGCCGTTCTTGGCTCTTCCTGGTGCTGCTTCCTCCACACATGCCTGAAACTTACTTTTTTTTAATTTCCAAATACCCCCTGCGCACCCCCCCCCCCCCGCAGCGCACAGAGCAGCCCCGCCCACGCCACGTAAACGCTCTCTCTTCTTCGTCACCCGCTTGCTTCAAGGTCTTTCCCGCTGAAACGAGAAGAGTGAACAAGGTTTGCACATGGCTCCTTCAGCCGCCCACCCTATCAGCTTTCTTTTTCTATCTTTATTTATTTTGAGAAGAAGAGAGAAGGAGGGAGGGAGGCACAGAGAGAGAGAGACAGACCAGGCTCCCATCCGCAGGTCCACGCCCCAGGTCCCGCCGTGGCTGGGCAGGCCAGGCTGACACCAGAGGCCAGGCTGAGGCTGGAGGGACCCAGGTGCGTGCTCATTAGCAGGAAGCTGGCGTTGGAAGTGGAGCCAGGACTCGAACCCAGGGCTCAGCCTGGGAGGCAGAGGTTCTGGTGGGCACCCTCACCGCCCGCCTAGCGCCTGCCCCCATATTTCTCTCTCAAGCCGGTCAGTTGCTACGCGGCTCCCTTGGGTGTTCTGATCAGGGCATCTGCCAAGCAGAGTTAGCATCCGCCTCCATTCCCTGCGTGGGCCCCGATCCTTTGATTCTTGCAGCAGCGCCTCTCCCGCACCACAGTGCGGAGCGATTCACCACGGGCCTCTCGTCATCACCGGCTCTACGGGCGACAGCGGCGGCGCATTGCCCTTTAGGACACCGCGTCCTGCCGAGTGGGGCAGCCTTCATCTGGCCTGCTCTCCCTGGGGTTTCCATGATCGATGGCATCTGAATTCTATCAGTTGCCTTTTTGGCATCGGTACTCCGATCACTCTTTCCCTCATTTGCGTTTGGAGAGAAAAGATTATGCTGCTATGTTCTAAGCCATCCGGGCGTGCGCTGCTGGGGCAAACCGTCCCGAAACTAGTTTGAAATAGAACACGACGAAGGGGCTGGCGCCTGAGCCGGCGGTGGAGAGGCTGGGTCACAGCACCGCGTCCCACCCCGGGTGCCGGGTCCAGGCCCGGCCCTGGTTCTGGCCCCAGCAGCCTCTAAGGCTAACGCGGCCTCCTGGGGCAGCGGCGATGGCTCAGGGCGTTGGGTCCCGCCACCCCACGGGAGACCTGGCCTGAGCTCCCAGCTCCGCGTCCAGCCCCGGCCCAGCCCTGTGGGGGATGAACCCACAGAGGGGAGCTTCCTCGCTCTCTCGCTCTCGCGCGCGCTCTGTCAAATAAAGATTCTTAAAAATACACTAACGATTATGAAACTACGTCTGCTGATTTCGTTGCTCGTGTCTTCTTGTGGTATTTGTGCTGTGGACTCTTGTTGATGGAACACAGGCAGACGGAAGTGGACCTCTCTCTCTATCTCTTTATCTCTGTTTACCTCGCGTTCACCACTCAGCTGCCTGCTCCCATCTCATTACCTTTCCCTTCGCTGTTTCATTACCTGCTCCCACTTAGTTTCTGCTGCGACTGCGCACCCATTGATTTCTCTGTCCCCCTTCATTGCCTGGACGGGGTGGAGTCATTACCAGGGCGGGGCCTGGCCCCGAGCACCACGCCCACTCGTCATGGCCTGTGACCTGGCCAGCATCCGAGGCGTGGAGGTCTCCAGCCCCCTGAATCAGAGACGGGTCGTGAGGTCATCAGACCCGGGGACTCGGGGAGGTGACGTGCAACCCAGGGCTGAGGGCTGCAGGCTCCTGGGACGCCTGCCTGGCTGCCCGGCCGCTGCCTCCGCACAGATGCCCGGCTGCTCCCTGGGGCGAGAGGAGAAGGAGATGTGAGGTTTCCTCCCATCCTGGCTGGGCCCATCCCGTCCCTCAGCCCCACCTCCAGCCCCAAGCAACCCCACAAGGCTCCCAGTCCACTCCAGTGGATCAAGAGATGAGCAGTGAGTGACCGTCCGCCTGGTCAGCCCAGCAAGGCACCACCTGCTTTGCCCACCCACGGCTCTCCCGTGTGCCAGCTCAGCCGGGTCCAGAGCACAGAGAGAGAGAGAGAGAGAAATGGAATTCAAAGATAAGTTTATGTTCATGCAAATTAACTTGGAAATCCAAGCCTATAAGGGGTCTTCAGAAATTCATGGCAAACGTGCATTATGGAAAAAAACATACATGACTTTCAAAAATGCTTTGTGCCAAAATAAACATCTCTTTTTAATTCTCTAGCTCTGGTATGTGGGGGCAGAAAGAGAGGAGAGAGAGATCCCCCATATGGAGAGAGAGAGACAGAGAGAGAGAGAGAGACAGAGAGACAGAGAGGTCCCTCCCCTCATTTCCCACACCAGTGTCTCTTCTGACCACCTGCTGTTTCATCGTTGACCTCAGGGCTACATTATCCCAGACACCTTCTCTGGGACCCCCTGCACCTGCCAGGGGAGGCTCCCTGGTTCCCAGGGGCCCCTCCCTCAGCCTCTGTCCCTCATCTTTGCTCCTCGGTGCCCAAGGAGCCTAATGCCAAGCTCGTTCCCCTCTGCCCCTGCCTCTAAGCAGGGAGGTAACTCGGAGGGGAGGCTGTGAGGGGAAGACGGCAGTGCAGGGCTGCTGGCCATGGGGCGGGACCCGTGGCCTAGCCGGCCTCTGGGCTGACTTCACAGCAGGAGCTCTCAGAAGTTCGGGCTCCTGGTCTGGCTTTGTTCGAGAAGAAATCATAATCTTGGGGACTTCAAAAGGCCGGTGGAAAGTGGAATTAGAAGATAAGTTTATTTTGGTGCGAAAAATTTAAAATTTAAAATCCATGTGAGGAATTCTTACAGCACACGTCAGCCAGGAACTTCCGAAGGACTGCTCAGACTCAAAGGAACCCCTCCGTCCGTCTGCCGTCTCCAGCCTCCTGGGCCAAGGCTGCTGGAAATCTCTTGTTTTATTCTCAGTGCTGCAGGACGCTGGCTGCCTCCTCCTCCGGTCTGATCTTGGCAATTTAGACGTTCTCCTCTTAACCCTGTCGCGGATGTGTGATTACTCAGGCATTCCTAGCAATCCGCCTTTGGCACTGTTCACTTTCTTTCTCTGCATGCGTGTGCGACGTGTCTGTGCATGTGTGTTGTTTTTTTTCTGGTTCCTATTATTTCTCTAGCAGGAGTTTTCAAGGGCTCAATTGCAGCACAGCAGATGAGCCACCACCTGAGACACTGGCATCCCGTGTGGATGCTGGTTCAAGTCCTGGCTGCTCCACTTCCCATCCTGCTCTCTGCTGCGGCCTGGGAAAGCAGAGGAAGATGGCCCCTGCACCTGTATGGGAGACCCAAAGGAAGCGCCTGGCTCCTGGCTTTGGATCAACTCAGCTCCATCTGCTACGGCCAGTTGGGGAGTGAACCAGTGGATGGAAGACTTCTTTCTCTTTCTCTCTCTCTCTCTCTCTCTCTCTCTCTCTCTCTCTGTAACTCCAACTTTCAAGTAAATAAATAAATCTAAAAAAAAAAAAAGAAAAAAAAGAAATGAAACACTTGGGAGAACGTAAAAGCAAGTGGGAGGACAGGAGCCCAAATATTCAGGTGGCTCAGGTCGGCCCCTGGGGAGGAAAACCGGTGAAGAAGGCTGGGCCAAGGGCTGGAGCAGGAGGAACCCGGTGCAGCAGACACCTCTGGGTGCTTCCCCTGGCCCGTTTGTCCCCAGCGCGAGGCAGAGCTGCCAGCCATGCGGAGCCCCACGCCATGGAGCTGAGCAGCCACGGAACGCCCTTTGGGAGGCTGACTTCCGGGCGCGTTTATTCTGGTTCCCCATCCGACCGTTCTCTTTCTTGGGAGAGATCTGGGTGCACCCTCCAGGTTGCCCACTGTTCTTCATTTGCCTGGGTCTGGTCTTTTGCCTGGGCCTTGGGAACTCTCGCTTTTCCTGTGGCTACAGCTCAGCAAACCCTTCCTTCCAAGGGCCAGGTCGCCAATGCTTCAGGCGCTGTGGCTGTGTGGTCTGTCCCGGGACGCCACGCAGAGGTGGACACGGACAGCCCGTGGGTGCTGGCATGCCCGTGTCCGACACCCCCACCTGCAGGAACAGGGAGTGTGCGGGAGCTGGCCGTGAGCTGCGATCTGTGTCCTTGGGTCCTGTCGGGTACTTGTTCCTACCCAGAGTTCGTCTGCTCAATCTTTCAGTTACGAACACAAATTCTGAAAAACCTGTGGTGTGCAGGTCTGCTTAGGGTGCCGCTGCTCTTGGCTTTGCTCAGCCAATCTGGAATGTTCCATTTCTCCTCCATGCTGGGGCAGGCCCTTGGGGTGCACATTGACCCTTAGGTCCTGGCAGGGGAGCTTGGGGGGTGGGACTCCGCAGCCTCTGCGGAGGGGCAGCAGGTGATGCGGGGAACCAGGTGCAGAGACAGAGACTCCCTCCCGCCAGCCGTCTTGGACCAGAGCGGCCTCCCTGCCCACTGCCCCCGTCTGTGCCCCTCAGAGATCTGGGCAGCCCAGGCGCCTCCTGAGACAGCGTGCGAGGCTGGGGAAGACGCAGAGATCTTTCCAAAGAACCAGCTGGAAATCCCAGGAAAGAATCACTCAGTAAGTAGTCAAATTAAAAGAAAAATACAATTGAAAGCATCAACAAAACGCCACGTCAACCAGAACAGGACAAGTGAACTGGAAAGTCAGGTCTTTAGGAATATTCCAGGCTCTCTTTAGAAGAAAAATAGGTGAGGAATAAAGACCGTTAAATGAGTAAATATTTGCATTTTGTTGGCCCCTGAAGGTGAAGAAAGTGGGAGAGGCATAGCAAGGCGAGTCCATGAAATCTTCCCCGATACGGGCGCAGGCGTGGGCACCCACGGATAGAGGGCACACAGGAGCCCACTCACCCCAAGTGGAGACTCTTCTCACGGTGACACATCACAGACGAACGTCTGAAGTACTCGGGGCTTAAACAAACTCCTGGAAAAGCGCATTGTCTCCCAGTCCCACTTTCCGCGAACTTTTTGAAGCCCCTCCCGCAACACGGAAATCTGACAACTACACGAGGAGGATCCAGGTCACGGACAGGAAAACCCACGAAGCCCGGGGCAGGCTTCTACAGGAGGAACGGGGAGGATGCGGTTCAGGCTCTGAGCAAGCGCAGCTGGCCAGGAGGAACTCGACATGGTGGAGGGGAAAGAAGGACTTTGCACAGTGCGCCAGGACCAGGGGGATTCACCTGCTCACGCACACGTCAGCCTCCTTCATCCAGAAGGAGGAGAAAGATAACGCCCATCGTGGGAACGCGAGAATGAACCCCTCGGCTAGAGCAGGTGCACAATGGAGAAACAAAAAGCCTCAAACCTTATCAGTCCAGAAAGCCCCACACTGCAGAGATGAGCGACAAAGAGGAGGAAGAAACAAGGCTATTCAAAACAAACACAGAATTCTTTCAAATGACAGGGCTAAATCTTAACAATAACAACTTTGAATTTAAATGAACCAAATTTCCCAATTATAAGATGCATACTGCCTGCATGTATTACAAAGAAAAAAAAAAGCGCAAAACAGTGCCCAGTGAAAAGCTGCCTCCCGGAAGCCCCACCAGTAAAGACACCGACTGAGAGAACGAGGAAGAACACAACCCCACGCAGGCAGACCCGAGCATGCGTAGCTGCATCAGACAGAATGGACCTTAAGAAGAAAATCGTAGAGACTTATCTTTTCTGGCCACATGAGATACAACTAGAAATCAATAACCAAGGAAGATTAAGCAATTGCACGACTACACAGAGACTGAACAATGAGTCACTGAAGATATCAAAAGGGAAATCCAAAAATTCCATGAAACAAATGAAAATAGAAATACAACATGCTGGGGCCAGCGCTGTGGCGTAGCGGGTAAAGCCACCGCCTGCAGTGCCAGCATTCCATATGGGCACCGGTTCAAGTCCCGGCTGCTCCACTTCTGATCCAGCTCTCTGCTATGGCTTAGGAAAGCAGTAGAAGATGGGCCAAGTGCTTGGGCCCTGCACCCACGTGGGGGACTTGGAGGAAGCTCCTGGCTCCTGGCTTCAGATCAGTGCAGCTCTGGCCATTGCGGCAACATTGGGAGTGAACCAGTGGATGGAAGACCTCTCTCTCTCTCTCTCTAACTCTGCTTTTCAAATAAATTTAAAAAATCTTTAAAAAGAAAAACAAAAGAAATGCAACATGACAAAACTTCTGAGATACAGAAAAAACAGTAGTGAGGGGAGTTCATGGCGATAAGCAGCTACATGAACAAACTAGAAAGATCTTAAACAAGTGGCATTTCAAGGACTTGGAAAAGCAAGAACAAAGCAAACCCAAGATTAGTAGAAAGAAACAAATGACAAGGATCAGAGCAGAAAGAAACAATGCGAAAGAGCAACCAAACGAAGAGCTTGTTTTTGAAAAAAAATAAACAAAATTGATAAAACTTCAGCAGATTAACCAAGAAAAAGAAGATTAAACAAATACCACCAGAGATGCAAAGGGAGGCGTTCCTGCTGATACCAGAGAAATACAAAGAATCATTCGAGACTACTTTGAAGATCTGTGCCAACAGCTTGGAAAACCTAGAAGAAATAATTAAGCCACTGGAGCCATGTAAGCTCCCCGGACTGAACCAGAAGACGGAAAACCTGACCAGTTAACAAGGATGAGGATGAATCAGCAACAAAATCTCCCAGCAAAACGCCCAGAACCGAGGGACGTCAATGCTGAACTCCACCAAACTCAAAGGAAGAACTAGCCCGATACTTCTGACATCGTCACAAAGTATCGAAAGGGATTGAACCCTTCTAATCCCGTTGTGAGGCCAGCTTTACCCCCATCCCAAAACCTGGCCAGGCCACAGCCATAAAAGGAGACTGTAGACCAGTCTCCCTGCTGGTCACAGACGCAAAAATGCTCAGTTAAACACTAGCACAACGAGTCCAACAAAGCGCCAAGAAGGTCGCCTTCCACCGTCGGCTGGGATTTATCTTAGGGCTGAACACTGAACAAAGCAAGCGAAAAAGGTGGCGCATTGCACCCACAAAACAAAGAGCAAAAAGGGTAAGATCATCTCAATGGATGCAGGAAAAGCGTTTGATCCTTTCATGGTAAAAGTCCTGCACGAGTTAGGTAGAGAAGGAACACACCGCAACCTAACACAGGCTGTGTGAGAACCCACGGCCAACGCCATTCCGAGTGGGGACAAGTCGATCTGGAACAACTCAAGGAAATCCGCTGTCACCGCTCTCGTTGAATACGCTGCCAGGAGCTTTAGAGAAATGCAGCAAGAGAAAGAAGAAGTTAAACTGTCCTTCCTGAGATGATATGATTGCACAAACAGAAAAACCTAAAGACTCCACCAAAAACCTATTAGGACTGAAACAAACTCAGTAAAGTTGCAGGATGCAAAATCAACACACAAAACTCGGTAGCATTTTATACACCAATAATGAACTTGCTGAGAAAGCCATCATAGAAAGCAATCCCCTTCACAATAGTTACAAGAAAAAGGCACCTAGGAATAAATTTCACAAGGACGTGAAATCCCTCTGTGATGAAAATTACAGAACACTGATGAAAGACATTGACACAAAAAATGGAATATCTTAGCACAGTCACACATTGGCAGTTATTAAAATAATTTACAGATTCGATGCAATCACCATAAAACACCAGTGACATCCTCGCACAGAGCTAGAAGGAGCAATCCCAACATTCATACGGAGGCACAAAAGACCTTGAGTAGCCAAGGCGGTTTTGAGCAAAAAAGAGCGAAGCTGGAGGTACCATGATGCCTGGTTTGAATACATGCTTCCGAGCTGTAGTAATCAAAACAGCATGGTTGTACCAGAGAAACAGAGGCACAGGGGCTGGCACTGGGGCATACCAGCGCTCATAGCATTGGCATCCCACACAGGTGCCCGTCTGAGTCCCGGCTGCTCCACCTCTGGTCCAGCTCCCTGCTAATGTGCCTGGGAAGAATATGGCCCAAGTGTTTGGATCCCTGCACCCACGTGGGCGACCCAAATGAAGCTCCTGGTTCCTGTCTTTGACCTGGCCCAGCCCAGCCCTGGTGGCTGTGGCCGTTTGAAGAGTGAATCAGCAGATAGAAGATTCTCTCTCTCTCTCTCTCTCTCTCTCTCTCTCTCTCTCTCTCTCCACCCCTTCCTTCTCTGTAATTCTGCCTTACAAATAAATAAATAAATCTTTAAAAAAGACACATACATCTATAAAATAAAATGGACATCTCACATAGAAGCCCACACAGTTCCAGCCAACTGATTTTTGACAAAGCTGCCACAAACATATGAAGCAGAAAGGACAGTCCCTTCGATTATCCAGGTGCAGAAGACGAACTCAACCCCTCTGCACCCTATGTAAAAATCAACTTGAAATGGATCAAAGGCCTAAATGTGAGACCTGAAACTATGGGAGCGCTGGAAGAATCCTGAGGACATCACTTCAAGACATTGACACAGGCCAAGATTTTATGGACAAGACCCCAAAATCGCAGGCAACAAAAGCAAAAATGGACAAATGGATTTTTATCAAACTAAGAAAATTCTAAACACCAAAGGAAGCAATCACAAAGAAGAATGCAAAGAAAGAAAGAAAACAAACGATCCAAGTTCTACATGGGCCAGTGACCTAAATAGACATTTCTCGAAAGAAGAAATACAAATGGCCAGAAGTACATGAAAAACGATCGTATTTATCAGCCATCCAGGAGGTGCATATCAGAACCCCGATGAGATGGTGTCGCGCCGAAGTGAGAACGGCTAGGAAAGAATAAGGGGCGGTGGAGGGTGTGGAGAAGAGAGGACGCTTCCACACTCTCGGCGGGATTGCCACTGCATACAGCCATGAGGGAGACCAGCCGGGAGGTGCCTCAAATAACCGGAACCGTATCGGCCGTGCGCCTAGCAGGTGTGTCACCCGGAAGTGGAATCAGCAGCTCCAACAGACCCGCGCTCACCGTGACAGACGAGAGCCCGGGCACCACTGGGGGATGGTTGCAGAAAGAAAACGTGGCTTAGACACACAGCGGAGGGTCGCTGTCCTCAAATGGAAGGAAGTCGGAGGCTGCAGCCACGTGGACGGGACTGGGGGACATCAGGTGACGTGAATGAGACCGGACACAGGACGGCGGGCGCCACGTGGCTTCTCGCCTACAAGGACGCTTTAGAGGGTAGAATGTTCTGAAGACGTGACTGCCAAAGGCATAGGAAGTGAGATGACAGGCGCCAAGACACAGCGCCCCAGAGGCGAGGGGCCTTCCTGCTCCGCAGAACGGCGGGTGGTGGTGGTGGGGCTCCAGCACGCAGCCTGTTAGCTGTTTCATCAAGAGCTACAAGAGGGGGTCGCAGAGACTCGAAAGCAGAGAAAAACCATGAGGCTGAAAAGCTAATTCCTGAGACTCGGTCGGTTCGTGCCACAGGCATGTCTTGAGACCCCATGTTACACCCCGTACATACATACGGCTATTACCTGTTAATGTCCAGGGGTGCAACCCTGGGCAGGATGTAAGAACCTTCCATCACGGTAAATAAACCAGGAAGTGAAATTGTCCAAACGCCATGCATCTTCAGCCCCATGGCAGCCACGCTTCCCAGGGCTGCGTGTTGGAACATGGGCGAGAAGACACAGCAAACTGAGAGAGGTGGCGAGCAGGTGCATACGCGTGAGCCAAGCGCTGGCCCTGGACACGGGTCTGCAGAGGCGACCAGAACAGGCACTTTGGCGAGAGTGAGTCTGGGAGCAGAACGTTCCCACGCGAAGGGCTGAGCCAGAGGTGTCACTTACCGGCTGTGACGTGGGACCGGGTTCAGGCTGCATGGCTGCCACGGTCTTTGGCTAAAAGGACCCCACCCCAGGTCAGGACAGCACACGTGAAAGCAGAACTGGGAAACCGAGCGAGATCTGACGTCCAAAGCTTTGTGCCCGTTGCCATGCAGCCGGAACGGCCGGGCCCTGGGCCGAGTCCCCGCAGCATCACAGACCTCCCCCCCCCCCCACCAGGCGACGGCTGGCAAGAGGAAAGACCCTCCAGACACAAAACGCCACTGTTTTATGATGAAACTTTGGGGCAAATACTGCTCTCATGGATCTTCTTCTTTTTTTTGACAGGTGGAGTTAGACAGTGAGAGAGAGAGACAGAGGGAAAGGTCTTCCATCCGTTGGGTCACCCTCCAATGGCTGCTACAGCCAGCGTTGCCACGCCAATCCGAAGCCAGGAGCCAGGTGCTTCTCCTGGTCTCCCATGGGGTGCAGGGCCCAAGCACTTGGGCCATCCTCCACTGCACTCCTGGGCCACAGCAGAGAGCTGGACTGGAAGAGGGGCAACCGGGACAGAATCTGGCACCCCGACCAGGACTGGAACCCGGTGTGCCGGCACCGCAGGCGGAGGATTAGCCTAGTGAGCCGCAGCGCTGGCCTCTCATGGATTTTATATCGGCTGCAGCAGAAGCGGGGCAGGGGCAGGGGAAGCGGGCAGAGTCGGTGCAGGAGGCCAGACGAGGAGGAGAGGCACCTGCTGGGGGGATGGGGGCGCTCAGACTGCGAGCAGAAGGTGATGGCGCCCTGAGGCTTGGCGCCTACACTTAGAGGGAGGGTCTTGTCGCACACACATGGGGAAGGGGCGCAGTTTTCAATGTTTGGGCCCCAAACTGCTCACTGATGTCGGCCTCTGTCACTAGGATCAGGGCATCTCTGGATGCTTCCTTATCACAGGGTCATGGTGTGAGGGTGGGGAGGGACCCGGGACACCATCAGCCAATCAGCTCAGCCCCCTGGTGCTTCTGAACAAATGCACCCAGGAGCCTGTTCTGGGCCGGGGGCGGCCAGCACGGGGCTCCACCTTCTGCCACTCAGAAGAGAGGCACCGCCCTCCGGAGCTGAAACATCACAGAGGTTGGCAGCAAGCCCCCCCCCCCCCTTGGCTGCTGAGAGTGACAGATGCCTGGGCTGCAGCCATGGGCCTTTATGCACGGAGGCATTAAAAGATTAAATATGACTTTATTTTTCAGACAACAGACCCAGTCCCCATTCAATATCCATATGCTGGCATTATTATTATTTTATGAAAACAATAATTCACAGTTTGCTGGGGGAGAATAACAGTATTGATCCTCTGAACAGTGCATTTTATCTTCCATTAGATTTTTATAGAGCATGACATGTGCTGGGTCTGATGTCTGCTTTGCCGACGTGGCGGCGACGCGGGCTGTGGTAACAAGGCCCGCTCAGGGGGGCCTAGAGCAAAGGTAAACATCTCCCTGCCGGGCGCGGCTCGGAGCTTTTCAGGTTTCCAGGTTCGTGAGCTGACCCACAAGGGAAAGAGAGCGCTGTCCCCCGTGAGCGGAGAGACAGAAGTTAGCAAGAATCAGAACGTCTCCCTCGGAGGCTCCGTCACAGCCCCGCAGACGCTCACTTCGGGGCAGCCGAGCGAGTGCGCGCAGAGGCACGGGCACTTGGTCCTCACCTCCAGTGTCCTGCGTGTGACCGCGGCTGTCCCGGGACCAGAGCAGCCCTCGGAACACTGGAGCAACTGAAGTCCCCATTGTGGACACCAACCACAAGTGTGTCCCGGGCTCCCCACGCTGTTGCCCCGGTGACTCCAAATTCAAGGCTACCGTGACCCTCCCCCAGGGCTTCATGGTTTACAAGAGCAACTCCCAGAACTCAGGGAAGTTCCACGGGTGCTGATGGACGACACAGCTCAGGAACAAGTGGGACAAGTCTCCACAGCCGAATGGACGGGTCGTGCAGGGCAGGGCCTGGGGACCCGAGCTGCCCTGACCTCCTGGGTGCCAATCCCAACACCTGCATGCGTTCTCCAAGCTGGAGGCTCCGTAAACACCACCAGTGTTTTCTGGGAGATCCGTCACAGGCCAGGGACCATGGAACTCACCTTTGCAGATCGGGCTAGGGCAGGGTGAGAGCTCTGACCGCTCACTTACGTGGCCAGCATCTGGGGAAACCAGTGAGGTGACTCCAGGGACCCAGCGAGAGCCACTTCGCTGGCGTGAGCTCAGCTGTGACCAAAAGGGTCTTGGCATCACTCGGGAACCCCCAGCCTATGCTAGGGACCAGGGACAAAGACAGAACCACAGGACATTCTTTGCACATGTGAGCCGGAGGGCCAGGGAAAGACAAGCAGCCGTCTCGGCACGCAGTGAGGGGGGCAGTGGGCATCGCCCTAGTGCTACGGAACATACATGCACAGCGCAGTGTAGCCCACGGCTGGACACAGGCGCTGTCGTATTTTACTTTCTCTATCAGAAGGGAGCGTTGCCGTCCTGGGCTCCTGAGGGTGCCTATTTTTGTCGAGGAAGTCATCCATTTTACTGCATCTTCCACCCTCTCGCCTACGTGAGCCGTAATTAATCGGAAATGAGCTGAGCTGATCCCACTGTTCCACAGAGGCCTCCGAGTCACACATTCATTTTTGATGATTATTAAGTTCCAGCTTTCAGGGGACGGTGTCAGGCGCTCTGGACACCGGGAGAGAGTTCCATCCATCACCGCCCAGGCTGCACCCATTCACTGGGGAAGACGAAAACCCTTCCACAAGACAGATGAGGGTCTTTAAAGATGTAGGAGGCAGGGGGATGGGGCCAGTGCTGTGGCTTAGTAGGCTAAGCCTCTGCCTGAGGTGCCCACATCCCATATGGGTGCCGGTTCATGTCCCAGCTGCTCCACTTCGATCCAGCTCTCTGCTCTGGCCTGGGAAAGCAGTGGACGATGGCCCAGGTCCTTGGGCCCCTGCATCCGCGTGGGAGACAGGGAAAATGCTCCTGGCTCCTGGCTTTGGATCAGCTCAGCTCCAGCCATTGCAGCCATTTGGGGAGTGAACCAGGGGATAGAAGACCTCTCTCTCTCTGGGTGTGTCCTCTCTCTGTCTGTAACTCTATCTCACAGATAAATAAATAAAATCTTTAACAAAAAAGACATAGGAGGCAGACAGTCCATGCACTGTGGGGCACAACCCCAATCAGCAACTGGGAGAACGCCCTGCGGACAGCCAAGTCCTTCGCATCCCTGCAGATGGGACTCCGAGGGCCGCTCTGCTGTGCTGCGGCCCTGGCTGAGGCTGGGTGCCGCCTGCCCTCCGCACCCCCTTCCTGGACTCACACCAGAGTCCTCACCGTCCCCTCTGCACCACAAGCTCCCCGGGCTGGCCACCCTCAGTGCTCTGCCCGTTGAATCTCGGTGTTGCCAATATAGAGCTGGAGCGGCAGAGACGTCTGGAAACTGAGGCGGGCTCTTTCCGTCACCATCTGCTGCGATCCCAGGCGCTGATGTGGCTCTGTGACAATACAGACTGACACAAAATAGGTCAGGGCGATGAACATTCTGCTGGAAATTTGCAAGTGTGTACAAAATACCAGCAATAATCAGTTTGGGGAAAACACGGATTTGAAAAACAAACCTAATCTGAAAATCAAAACAATGTTGACTCAGAGAATGAATTTATTTTGGAAGCCAGCAATTCCAGATTTAATTGTGTTGATTTGTCATTTGTCTCCCCCATTCTCTTCCTTGGTGTTTCGCTGGAAAAGGCCCAGAGTTGCCTGGATTTTGATTTATCTTGTGTGACAGCCAACACCAGCTCCCCCCCACCAGCCTTCCAAATACAGACCCCATAGCTAATTTTTCCTTCGAGTGCAATTAAAAGAACTTGAACACCCAATTTGAAATTTCACTCTCCTACTTCAAAAAAAATTAGCCCAATGAGTGATTGCAATACAGTGACGCTAATAATGAAAATAATTAATGCTTGACGATGCTTCACCGACACAGAAGTCGCTTGTGTGTCTTCTCCAAAGACAGCGCCCAAGTCAGACAGGGAGGGGCCAGGAGTCCAAGTTGTCCCTCCCGGCTCCCCCGCAGTTGGCCCGCTTGGACCAGCATCTGTAAACAGTGAGGCCGTTTAACTAAATTCACGTAATTGCTGCAGAAAACACGGCCCGGACTTCGGGAGAGAACACCGAGTGAGGACGAGGGCGGCTTGGAGGGTGTGCGTGAGAAGGAGGTTCTCTCTCTCCATGTCTCATCCGGGAACCTAGCCGCCAACCTCGAGAGCTCGCCTACAGTGCCGGCATTCCATATGGGCGCCGGTTCATGTCCCAGCTGCTCCACTTCCAGGCAAGCTCTCTGCTGTGGCCTGGGAAAGCAGCAGAAGATGGCCCAAGTCCTTGGGCCCCTGCACCCGTGTGGGAGACCAGGAAGAAGGTCCCGGCAAGCTGGACTTGGTGCTTTAGACCCTGCTGATCCCTGGGACATGACCGAGCACTCCAGCAGGGCAGAGGGGCACCTCCCAGGTGGACTCCCCAGGTGGACTCGCCCATGGCCACCCCGGCTGCCACCTCTGGTGGAGGTGGCTGATTCTCACATGGACGGCGGGTCTCAGATTGGGATGCATTTGGCCTCGTCCACCACACCACCGCAGATGCCAGACAGCTCTGGTCCTGTAAGAACTTCTGGCCCAGCGAGCTCCTTCTGTTCTAAATGTCTTTCTCTCCAAAGTCCTGGCCAGCCATGGTGACAGAGCCGAGTCCTTGCCTCCTGACCACTCCCTGATGGTATCATTCACAAGGGCCTCTGGGCCCCCACCTTCTCCCCACAAGCTGAAGCCCTGCCCCCAGTGTAACTGGTCATGGACCCTTCAGGGAGGGAATTAAGGGGAAACAGCCCCAGGGTGGGCCCCTAACGTGGCTGCACTGGTCTCCCCATGAGACAGGAAGAGAGCCCAGACACGCCGCTCTCCACGCACGCTCAAAGGCACAGCCAGGAGATGGCACAGCAGGAAGGCGGCCACCTGCAGGCCAAGAGAGCGCCGAGGGAACCTCGACCTGGGCTTGTGACCTCCAGGACGGTGAGAACTAAGCGTCCGTGGTGGAAGCCGTCCACTCCATGCAGCGGCTGTGGCAGCGAGGGTGGACTAAGCGACCTTCCTCGTGTGGCCCAAGCCCGCCTGGCTTCTTCTGCCTGTTGACTGCTGCCCGTGCGCATCACCCCGCGCCGCCAACGCGCCGTCCCCAGTCCCGCTCAGACCAAAGTCCCTGCCCCTCCCCCGGCACCGGAACCCAGAGCTCACAGCACCTGCAGCCCACTCACCGCCCGACCCTGCATGGCCCAGCGGGCCGCTCCTCCACTTCTCCCCCTGTGCAGTCACTCGGACTGCTCTCCCCAAGGCTTCTGGGGCTGGGCAGAGGGGTCCCTTCTTCCGGCCCCTGTGCAGTGACCCAGGGCCTCTGATCTTGCCGGCAAGCACAGGACGTCTCCCGCTCAGGTGGGGCATTTCCGGCGGCAGGCCTGGGAGACTCCTGCTCCCTTCAGGGGACAAAACCTTAGGATGTTGGCTGCTGCTTGGCCTTCTCCAGGGCGAGATGTGGGTTTCTGGAAAGGAACAGAATGGGGGCTCCTCCAGGAGCTCCCCACTCAGCATGAGCCCGCAGATCTCTGAGCTTCTCCTTCCAGGACCACACAGCCTGCCCGGAGCTGCCCTTTCTTTCCTGAAGCCTCCAGAAGGGGCTGCGTGCTCGCCAGGTCCTTTGACTCGGAGCCCACTCGGGGGCCTCCGGGTGTCTGCCCACGCGTTTCCTAGGACGGCGGGCTGAGGCGGCCCCTCCGTGTCCCTGCCTGGGCACCCATTCAGGGATCTTGGCGCTGAGGACCCCCTCCCAGGGGGGAAGGTGACTGTAGTGGAACCAAGCGCATGGAGCATCAGCCCCAGGATGGGGCCACTGACGCGCTGGGACCTTTAAGAGGCGGGGCCAAGTGGAGGGCTGTTGGGTTCTGGTCTCCGCCCCAGTGTGTGGATCAATGTGGTCTTGTGGGCAGGCTGGGTTTTGCAGGAGTTGAGTGTGTGTTCCCGAGAATGGCTCATTAAAAGGGAAGCCACCGTGTGTGTGGCCCATTCTGCACCCAAGTCACTCCCTTCTACTCTGCCACGTGTGACAGCAGGGGGCCCTCCTCAGGGGCCAGGGCTATGCTGTTTGGATCCTCTGGCCACCAGGACTGTGCGTCTGACACCTCCTTATCAGTCACCGAGACCTACTGTTATGTGACAGCGACACGAAACAGACTCGGAGCCCATCAGTCCACAGAGGGAATTGGCTAGAACTTCCGGGAAGAGGCGACTGCCGCTGTCTGCTCTGGGGCTCTGGGTTCTTCACCATAATGCTGGCCTGAGCCTGGAGCTCTGGCGGTCATTACAGGCCGCTGAACGGCACAACCTGCCAGCGAATAAAGCCAAGACAGGGAGAGCGGACGGTGGAGAGAGAGGGAGAGAGAACGGAGCCAGGCGGGGAGGGAGGCGGGAGGCACCGGGAGAATATTAGCAGTGTTATTCGTGTTCCTGGATCCAAATATGCCTGGAGAAAGATGTTTTCCCACTGACGTCAGCCGAAACGCTCTCATCTTTCTTGTTTAACCTGCTCTGAGTCAGACGTCCCAGACTCACCACCGAGAACCCTAACACGTGAATTCTGTTCAAGAAAAGATCCAAGGTGTCTTTTAAAGAGGCAGAAAATACAGCAACAAATCAGAACTGCAAACCCGTGGTAAAAGGAAAGAGAGAGAGAGAAGAAACAATGAGAGTAAAGTTACACAGGAATCCGGCAGTGAGCGTGAGACGACGCCGTCCAAACTCCTCCACCGTGGCGGAGGGAAGGTGGGGATGGCGGTGCTGAGAGCTCTCCTTCGGCCAACGCAAAGCGGAGCAGCATGACCCACAAGGCTCACAGCGAGCATGGGAGCCTGAGGGGACCACACGGCCGGGGAAGGCCAGGGAGGAAAACCCACGGTCCTGAGACAGACGGCCACCAACTCTGGAGGAAGCCAAGGCCCCCGCTCTTCCGTGTCCTCCCTCGGCCCTGGGCGAGGCCCTGGGTGCACCTGCAGTGCCCTCTGCCTCCTGGCTGCCCTGGGTTCCTGTGCTGGCCTCCTCCTGGGGTGGCGGGCCGGATGCTGTGCTGGGAGGGTGCGGTGTGTCCGTGTCCCTGCCTCGCCTGGTGCACACAGTGGGTCTAGTGGGGGGGTCCCCACCCAGAGCCTGGGCTCCCTTCAAGGCCAAGGTGGTGGGGAGAGGGGGAGAGAGAGAGAGAGAGAGAGAGAGATGGAGTTACAGATGGCCAGCCACGAAGCACCCGCTTCTGGCGATTGTCACCCATGGTGTAGACGCCAGGCTCCGCCGACTCTGGGGCAGTCTAGAGCAGATCCGGTCCCTCTGCGTGGGGTCACCTGGCAGCTCTAGGTGTGGCCTGAACAGGTGAATGAATGACCCCCCCGTGGTTTTCTAGTTCCTGTGGGAGAAAACCTTCCTCTACACCGTCGCCTTCCGCCTTCAGCTCAGAGCGTGGGATAATAAGCACACTGTTGATTATTCAGTCCCGCGACAGTGTATAAGGCACTAAATCATTATTTCATTTAGCTGAGAAAAAACCACACCAGAACCAGAATTGCCAGCGAGGGACGTGAGAGAAGGGTTTACCGCGGGGCTGAGGCTTGAGGCGCGCTCTGCCTCTCTCCTGGCCTCCCCTCTCCGCCGTTAAGCCGACAGGAGTGCTTGTTACAATTGAGATTATTTCCATTAATTATGTTTGCTACATTGTCTGAAGGGCGATTCCGCTATTTGCTGGCAATTAAAGAGCTTTCGTGTGAAGTGTCTGGCTGATGAGGACCCTGGATACCGTCATGGAAATTAAACTTGGGATTGCAAGGAGCGCGCTGTTCGGAGCTCAGGGTACCTGAGCGTCTCCGAGGCGCCGGTTATGAAAGGGCAGCAAAAGACGAATAATCGCGTGCGTCAGTTCTCTGGGCGGCGGCAGCTCGCACAGCTTCCAACTGCTTTCTCCTTAGCATAGAAGGATTTTCCCCTCGTGGAACGGACGTGCGTGCTGTGGGACGGGCTTCTGCAGATGCTTCCTACCGTCAGGAATCCAGAGGTGGAGGCGAAGACACACAGCGGAGCAACGCGCAAGCTCAGGAACCAACAAGGCGTGGGCAGAACAAACTCAGGCTAAAAAAAAGGTGAGCAAGTCCTCCACGAAGGAAAAGGCCCCTGGACACCAGCAGGCCCTCCTCCTTTTTTTTTTTTTTTTTCAAATGTTTATTTATTGGGCCCGGCGCCGTGGCTCACTTGGTTAATCCTCCGCCTGCAGCACCGGCATCCCATATGGACACTGGGTTCTAGTCCTGGTTGCTCCTCTTCCAGTCCAGCTCTCTGCTGTGGCCCGGGAAGGCAGTGGAGGATGGCCCAAGTGCTTGGGCCCTGCACCCCATGGGAGATCAGGAGGAAGCACCTGGCTCCTGGCTTCAGATCAGCGCAGCACCGGCCATGGCAGCCATTTAGGGGTGAACCAACGGAAGGAAGACCTTTCTCTCTCTCTCTCTCTGTAACTCTGTCAAATAATAAATAAATAAATCCTTAAAAAAAGATTGATTGATTTATTTGAAAGTCAGAGCTACACAGAGAGAGGAGAGGCAGAGAGAGATCTTCCATCCAATAGTTCACTCCGAGGATGGCTGCGATGGCCGGAGCTGGGCCAAGCTGAAGTCAGGAGCCAGGAGCCTCCTCCAGGTCTCTCACGCTGGTGCAGGGGCCCAAGGACTCGGGCCATCCTCCAGTGCTCTTCCAGGCCATAGCAGAGAGCTGAATCAGAAGTGGAGCAGTCGGGTCTTGAACCGGCTCCCATATGGGCTGCTGGCGCTGTAGGCGGTGCTTTACCCACTGTGTCACAGCGCCAGCCCTGTAGGCCACCCTTTATACCCTGCCAAGGTGTAAGAGTGATGGCCAGGGTGGAGCCAGGTGGAATACTCAGAAGGGGGCGGGGTTGGGGGTGGGGCTGGAACACAAGCCATTTGAGGGGTCATGGCACCAGGGGCATGACGGCAGTGGGTGGGCCCATGGTGGTTTTGCTCTAATGACCTCAGGGTCATCAGGGCACTCATCCGTAGCCATGCTGGACATTTTCAGCTGGCGCTGGTTGCCAGTCACAACACTGGACCTTGGTGGTTTGCACTGCTCAGAAAGGGGCGGGAGCTCGTGGGTGCACAGAAAGAGAACTTGCGGTTCGGGCCAGGCCAGGCTGTCACATGGGCCTGCTGCAGCTGTCCCCCGGTGGGTCAGCCTCCACAGTCGAAACAGCTGTCAGTCACCAGTCCGTGGTGGACAAGAAACCGTCAGGCCTTGCTCCTCCCCTGGCTGCCTGCATTCCCACGAGCTGTCTGTCAAGGAGGACCAGAGGGGTCAGGAGGAGGGATTTCACAGGCAGTGCAGACTAACCCGGTACACACGGAGTCAGTACAGCATGCCAGTCTGTGCAAGCTTTGCGGTCATGGACACTGTGTGCGAGGGGCGGGGGGAGGGCTTTTTAAGCAGTTGCCATGGTTAACATTGGCAAGGGTTAGGCACGGGCCAGACGTTCAGGGTCCTTCAAGCAGGAATGAGAACAGCTGGTGGGCCGGGGCAAAGTGTGTGTGTGTCGGATGCGTGAGCCACGTTTCACCATCAAGTTCAAAGGCGTTGGCAGTTCAGATGTGGCTTCCTCGTGACCCGGGGACTAGTTAGAGGGCAGTGGATCAGTTTCTAGGCAGCAGGGGGTTTGCTGCTGATTCCTAGCGCCACTCTGCCGCTGTCATCAGAGGGTCGATCCCTTTAATCCTGAAGAATTGGAGAGGCTCATCGATGGCCAGTCTTGGAAAATGACCCTGGACACTTGAGAAGGAAACGTGCGTTCTGGTGTTCCGAGAGCGCAGTTTCCTGGAAATCAGTCAGGTCTTGCACTAGTTGTCCTGTTCAGACCATTGTCTTTTGTGATTTTTTAAGCGTCTTGCTGTATCGTTACTGAGTTCGTTCAAATCCCCCGTGGACTGCAGACTGCCTGGCTTTTCCTCAGTTCTGTCCATCGCTGATGTAGCTGCTGTTGGGGTGGGCTCGTCTCTAGGATGTGGCCTCTCTCTGATGGATTGGCCGGTGGAACGTTTTTGAATGTCTTTGTGGAGACGTCTGTCACCTTACCATTTACTTTGTATAATGTAGCTGTCACCACGGCGGCTAATGTGTGCCGCGGAGCCGCGCTCTCCCGCGAGCACCACACAGCGCTGTCTCCAGTTTGGTGATCATAATCTTTGCAGACCCGAGGCACTGAATCCACGTATGTGTTACGTGGTCTCCGGCCCAGCTGTCTGATTCTTCCATCTCATGATTCACACCCTCCTTGACCCAGTGGTTCGAGTCCTTGTTTGTCCTTGTGTGTTTTTAAGATGAACCAGACACTGTTAGTTCTCCCTAAAGCACTGTTAGTTAATAATGAATGATGCGACACATCGGGGCTCCCGAAATACCACAAAGAGGGAATTTCTATTCTTAGATGTACCAGGAAAGGAGAAAAGATTGAGAAGTCAGAAATCCAAATTTCAGATGAAGAATATAAAAGAGAAGATTGGGAACAGGGTAGGTCACGGAGCTTCTGTCCCCATTCGGGACAGCCTCACCCCACGCTGGAGAGGCTGTGGGAGCCCTGGCGCCTCCACTTCCAGTCCAGCTCCCTGCTGCTGCACCTGGGGGCAGCGGGTGATGACAAAGTCCTTGGGCCCCTGCCACCTTGTGGGAGGCCCAGAGCGAGGTCCAGGCCCACCAAGGGGACCAAGGGGAACAATCCCGCGTGTGAGAGGAGAGAATATTGCACCGGCCCGGATGCCAGAGAGCGACCCAGCGGTTAGGCTCAGGACTTTGTAATGACTTAATATTCAAGCGCAGACTCCGAAGGCCCCGAGAGCCCCCAGCAAGACCAACTGATGTTCCCTCGGTCCCACTGCTCGAAGCTCTCACCAACTCCCAACATCACCACCCTGGCTCCTAACACGCGAAGCCCCGTGGGACACACTCAAACCACATACAAGCCACAGCATGCCACAGAGTTACCTCCAGTTCAACACCACGCCCATCGGAACCCCAGCTGACTTCCCTGTAGAAATCGACACGTGGCCCTAGAGTTAATACGGAGACTCGAGGGAAGCCATACGGCCGAAGTACCCTGAACGAGAAATGCAGCTAAAGGTGCCACTTCCATGGCTCACGAGAGCACCAGAGCGGTCAACGGATCCAGCGTGGTACCAGCATGGTGGACGGGCAGCCCCGCGAGTGGACAGCGCCGCACAAGCCTTCCCGTGTTCAGTCGACTGACTTTCTTTTTTGCTTTCCTTTTTTTTTTTTTAATTTGACAGGCAGAGTTAGACAGTGAGAGAGAGAGAGAGAGAGAGAGAAAGGCCTTCCTTCCGTTAGTTCACCCCACAAATGGTACCACGGCCGGCGCTGTGCTGATCCGAAGCCAGGAGCCAGGTGTTTCCTTCTGGTCTCCCATGCGGGTGCAGGGCCCAAGCGCTTGGGCCATCCTCCACTGCCTTCCCAGGCCAGAGCAGAGAGCTGGACTGGAAGAGGAGCAGCCGGGACTAGAACCCCGTGCCCATAAGAAATGCCAGCGCTGCAGGCAGAGGATTAACCAAGTGAGCCACAGCGCCAGCCCCCAGTCGATTGACTTTCAACAGGGATACCAAGACAGACAGAAAGAGGCAGAATACCTTTTCAACAATGAACAATCACATGTAAAAGGCCGATGTCAGATTGCTCCTTCACACCACGTGTAGCAGTTCACTCACAATAGATCAAAGCCCAAAGTGCAGGAGTTAAAACCATGAAACTCTCAGAAGAAAACATACGTCCAAATCTGCATAATCTCGGATTAGGCGATGGTTCCTTTGATACGTTCCCAGAAGCAACAACAAAAGACGAAACAGGCAAAATGCACTTTAGCACCATTCAAAGCTCTTTGAAAAACGCAATCAATGTGATTAAAGCAACCTATAGATTGGAAGACAGTTTTACAAACCAGAGTATCTGGTAAGAGAAGATGCTGACTTTCGCCTTAGCCCTGCATTCTCTGGAAATCGCGATGGTGAGGATGCCCCAGCACCCTCTGTGGCCTGGGCGATGTCTTACTGCCCAGAACCATCTCCCCCATAAGTGTGGGGAGGACTTGAGTGTAACCCGCTTGCTTATCTGCAGCAGGTCAGACACGGCCCCCAGCGCGCCCCTGCCTTGTCCCACGGGTGGATTGCTCGCTGTCTGTCCCCATGCACCTCTGCGGACGTGGTGGCTACCACCAGACTGGGCTACATTTTAGTTAAGATTCTCTGCATCCCAAGTTACCCCTTGAGCCTGAACAGTCATTGGAACACAGGACATACCTCCCAAGGTGAGGTTGACCACGGACACCTGTTCAGTCACACCACCTGCTGGCCCCACCCCCTACACCTGTTCCTCTGCCCCTGATCATCATCTCTATGAAAGACGATTTCTCTCTGCCTAAGATACTTTCGTATTCTGTGGGTAGAGCATTTTCCCATTGTAATAGCAAGATTAATAGTCGCTCCTTCCAACACCTAGACTTGGCATTGTTTTAGACAGATAGTCACATTAGAATATACAAAGAATTACACAACTCAGTAATAAAAAGACCAAAATAATCAATCAAGAAAACTGGGCAGAGTCCAGGAAGACGTTCGCCACAGAGGAGACACAGTGGCCAATAAGGACACAAGCAGATGCTGGAAATCCTCAGTGAAACGCAAGTCAGGAGCACGCTGAGATGGCACGGCACAGCCAGAGAGGGCGGAACCAGAGAAGAGCAGTGTGGGAGAACAGCTCCAGACCCTCGCACCCTGGTGGTGGGAGTGAACATGGCACAGCCAGCTGGGAAAATGGTCCCGTAGTTATTCAGAGTTGAACGTGTAGTTACCACTCCTGTGTCTGAAGGCATCACTGCACACAAGCACCTGTGCTCATGGCAGCGTTACTTAGAATAACTAGAAAGCAGAGGGGCCGGTGCTGTGGTGCAGTGGGCAAAGCCGCCCCCTCCAGTGCCGGCATCCCATGTGGGCACCAGTTTGAGTCCCGGCTGCTCCACTTACAACCCAGCTCTCTGCTGTGGCTTGGGAAAGCAGTGGAAGATGGCCCAAGTTCCTGGGCCCCTGCACCCACATGGGAGACCCGGAAGAAGCTCCTGGCTCCTGGCTTCTGATCAGCACAGCTCCGGCTGTTGCAGCCAATTGGGGAGTGAGCCAGCGGATGGAAACCCACCCCTCCCCCCGCCTCTCCTTCTCTCTCTGTATAACTCTGACTTTCAAATAAATAAATAAATCTTTTTTTAAAAAAGTAGAACCAAGCCGAATGTCCATCACTTGATGAATGTATGAATTAAACATGGATGCCATGGGATCTTAAGCTGTGGCCACGATGGGATACTGCACGCCAGTAAAAGCAGGTGAGGAGTGGATATACACACAACGTAGCCACCTGAGGACATCGCGCTGTGGTGAATGAGACGCCAGTCACAGCGATCGCGCGTCCTCGCATTCCGTTTGCGGGAAGCGTTTGAAAAGGCAGTCCACAGCCACAAGACCTGAGGTTGCCTGGAGCTGAGGCGGGGGTGAGCCCAGTGGGGCAGGGAGGGGGTGGAGCAGCGCTGTGGGTACAGGGACCCCCTCTGCCCTGAGGCAAATGCCGATGGTGGATTATGGTTCTCCTTGCACAACTCGGGAATACACCAAAAACCAGGGCGTCTCGCCCAGTAAGTGGGCATGCTCTGTGCATTGCATTTCTACAAAGTTACTACAAAAGTGACAAAGAAAAGTGATAGAAAACAGAGCCCCTGCGTGCGGTGATCAGAACGGAGAGTGGCCTTGCTCCTGTCAGCCAGCCAGGCTCCCGGAGGGGAAACCATGCCGGAGCAGCCCCGGCACGGCGTGGAGATCGGCGGCGACTCACAGCGCGCACGGGAAGCTCGCCTCCGCCCGTGTCCAGGCACGAGCTGCAAGGCCTCCTGGGACGCTCGGTGAAGTGGCGTTGCTGCCGTGTCCCTGCCGTAAGCCGGGAGCGCTCACTGTTGCTTTTTTTAAAATTTTTTTGACAGGCAGAGTGGACAGTGAGAGAGAGAGACAGAGAGAAAGGTCTTCCTTTGCCGTTGGTTCACCCTCCAATGGCCGCCAAGGCCGGCACGCTACGGCTGGCGCACCGCGCTGATCCAGTGGCAGGAGCCAGGTGCTTCTCCTGGTCTCCCATGGGGTGCAGGGCCCAAGCACCTGGGCCATCCTCCACTGACCTCCCGGGCCACAGCAGAGAGCTGGCCTGGAAGAGGGGCAACCGGGACAGAATCCGGCGCCCCGACCAGGACTGGAACCCTGTGTGCCGGCGCCGCAAGGCGGAGGATTAGCCTGTTGAGCCGCGGTGCAGACTGAATGCTCACCATCTCATCATGAGGTTTGATGTTCGCAGGAGGCGATGTTTACCACAGAGAGGACTTCCTTTCCGCCCCTGCTCTGCTGAGCGCCGTCTTATCAACGGGTGTCGCGTTCATCAGGAGCCTTTTTGTATCTGTTGAAATCTGGATTTGAATGTCGCTCTTCATCTGTAAATACAGTGCGTTTTAGGGATTTTTAAAATGTTCTATTCATGGCGTACAACCCAGTGGGAGGTGGTGCTCTCTCCTTTCTTACATAGTTCTGAAGTCAATCTGCTCTTGTTCAGTTTTGAGTTTTTCTGTCCATGTATTTTCCTTTTTTAAATTTTTTTTCCACATCTGCTGTCAAAGTCGTGCTGACTTCATAAAAAGAACAAGTCCGTGTTCCCTCGTTGTTGTTTGGAAGACTATGCACAAAGTTAGCATTATTTTTTCCTTAAGCGTTTGGCAGCCTGCACCAGCGAAGGCAGAGGTGGGAAGGATCCTCTGAGGGCAGCGGCCAGATGACGTGTTCAGTTTCCTTCATTGGCACGGCTGCGGCGCAGGCAGAGTCCAGTTGAGGTTACCGGGGACAGCACGGATTGCAACCCCCACCTGACTCCATGCGCAAAAGTGAATTCCGAGTGCAAAAAGTTGCAGGCTAAACATTAAAGCATGTGAATGAAAGCATAAAATACTGTCTTCCTTTAAAGATATTTATTTATTTGAAAGGTAGAGTGACAGAGAGAGAGAGAGAGAGAGAGAGAGAGAGAGAGAGGTCTTCCATCCGCTGGTTCACTCCACGGATGGCTGCAACCGCCAGAGCTGAGCCGATCCGAAGGCAGGAGCTTCCTCCCTGTCTCCCATGGGAGTGCAGGGGCTCAAGCACTTGGGCCATCTTCCAGTGCTTCCCCAGGCCATAGCAGAGAGCTGGATCAGAAGAGGAGCAGCCGGGACTTGAACCAGAGTCCATGTGGGATGCCAGCACTGCAGGTAGAGGCTTAGCCCACTATGCCACAGCACCAGCCCCATAAAATAATATCTTTATGAACTTGAAACATTCCAAGATACCTTTAAAAGGAGAAAACACACACTAAACTTAGGGGAAATGTGAGAAGTTATATAGCACTAAGATTAAAAGAGCACCTGTTCATGGGAGACATCATGTTGATTAAAAAAACAAAAACAAAAAACTTCAGAATGGGAGAAGACGGTTACAAGTATCTTTCAAAGGACTGAAGCCCAGGATATATAACGAACATTTACACATCACCCAGAAAGAAACAGACAACCCAACGGAGAAACAGGCATCGGCAGGCCCGTCCCAAGGAGAACATCCCCGCGGCTGACAAAGGTGCTGAACTTCACTCATCCGCGGTGACAGGCACAGGCAGACGCCCACCAGCCCGGCTAAACCGAAAGACCCAGCAATGCCGACCACCGCCCAGGGCACTGCACAGCAGCCCTGTTCCCCGCTGACGGCATCACAAACCCAGGCTGAGGCCACGCATCGCCTGCACCTACCCACTTCTCAAAGATGAGGTTTGTGTAGCCTCTCTGGAAAAGTCTTTGTCGGCATCCGCAGAGCCCAGCGCAGAGCAGGTTCGGCTCAGAATCCTCATCTGCAGGCATGTCTCCCTCCCCACTAGCAGGCCCTGTGGCTCCACAGTCAGTGTCCACGTGGGTGCCGTGTCCCACGGCCAGTTCATGCCACGGCTTCTCCTAGCACAGGAATTTCTCCTCTGTTTCTTCCGGTGACTTGCAGAGCCCTGAGGAGAATCTCATGCGGAAGGAAGCCAGAATGCACTACCCCAGCCTTTTCTACACCACTATGTTTGCGGCAAATGGGGGCCGGCGCTGCGGCATAGCGAGTAAAGCCACCGCCTGCAGCGCCTGCATCCCTTATGGGCGCTGGCTTGTGTGCCGGTGGCTCCACTTCCAATCCAGCTTCCAGCTGGTGCATCTCAGAAATCAGTGGGAGCCGGCCCAAGTGCTTGGGTCCCTGCAGTCAAGTGGGAGACCCAGGTGAAGCTCCTGGCTCCTGGCTTTGGTCTGACTCAGCCCTGGCCATTGCGGCCATTTGGGGAGTGAACCAGCAGATGGAAGATCTCTCTCTCTCTCTCTCTCTCTCTCTCTCTCTCTCTCTCTCTGTAACTTCATCTTGCAAATAAATAAATGTTGAAGAAGAAGAAGGAGAGGGAGGGGGTGGGGGATGCACATGGAGGCAGTGCTACCTCCAGTCCCACCCCCTTTCTGACTGGAGACAGGAAGTCGATTTTCGTCCACTCTGGACAGCTCCCACCAGCCCAGAGACGGCTCCAGAGGAACTGGCAAACATGCTCATCGCCGCCACTGTGTTCCCGGCTACAGCCACGTGTCCCCCTGCTGTGACGTGCTAGGCGACTTCATCCTGGTGTGACGCAGCAGAGTCCCCGACGCACTCCCGGCAGGTGCACCTGCACAGCGGCCCTGGAGCTGGGCGGTGCTGCTGTCCCCAGCACAGAAGAGGCGCAGTAAAAGCCCAGCGTGAAGTACAAGACGGGGGGAGCTGCTCAGGCCTCTGGCCAAGCCGGAGCTTGCAGGACTGCATGTGGCTGTGGGAGGGCCGCTGGGTGCCGAGCAAACAGGAAGAGAGGGCTTTCCACCATCGCCAACGCTGGGCACCTCGGCCACAGGCAGTACAATCAAGCTCTTCTCCTCCAGGGATGGACTAAGCTGCGCTTGCTCTAACGTTTACTCTATAGACACAATGTATCTTTACAACGCTTGGGCACTAACACTTAGCTTAAAATGCGTGTTATATAAAGGGGCCAGCATGGTGGCGTAGCTGGTTAAGCCTCCACCTGCGACACCAGCATCTCGTATGAGTGCTGGTTCTAGTCCTGGCTGCTCCACTACTGATCCAGCTCCCTGCTGATGAGCCTGGGAAAGCAGGGGAAGATGACCCAAGAACTTGGGCCCCTGCACCCATGTGGGGGACCTGGATGGAGTTCCAGGCTCCTGGCTTTGGCCTGGCCCAGCCCTGGCCATTGCAGCCATTTGGGGAGTGAACCAACTGATGGAAGACCTCTTTCTGTTTCTGTGTCTCTCCTCCTCTCTGTCTAACTCTTTCTATTAAATAAATCTTTTTTAAAAGGCTGTTATACAACATACAAAAATAGTTTAAGGTTTATTTTATTTGAAAGGCAAAGTTTTTTTTAAACTCTCTGTTAACATAGTTGTGTCTCTATGGCTACAGCGTGGTGTCTTAACGCACGTGCACAGAGTTAAGGGACGGAGCCGGGTAAGGAGCCCGGGCAGCACCTCTGTCTCCATGTCTCGAGCCCCTACGCAGGGCACGGATCACCTTCCTGGGGCTGGAGTCGCCTGCTCCACAGTGCAGCTCTAGAATTTGTCCGCCCTGTCCCGCCCTCCCCAGCCTGCATCCTCATAGCCCAGGATCGCAGGGGCCTGCCCACCGCATCCTCTCCTCCCAGGAGAGAGGGCATACGGTGATTGTCTTTCTGGGGCTGGCCTATTTCACCTCACACAGTGACTTCCAGCTCCATCCGTTTGCCAGACTTCACAGGATTCCGTGCCTATTCGGGGCTAACACCCCAGGCTGTGTCTCTCCCGCGTTTGCTTTATTCGTTTACCCTTCCGCGGGCAGCAGGGACACTGTGAGCCCTGATGCAGGAGTTACGGGAGCCAGGTGTCTCCAGCACGTGTTGGCTCCATCGCTTTATTTTTTATCTTATTATTTGACAGGTAGAATTAGACAGGTGAGAGAGAGAGACAGAAAGAAAGGTCTTCCTTCCATTGGGTCACCCCCCAAATGGCTGCTACTGCCTGCACACTGCGCTGATCCGAAGCCAGGAGCCAGGTGCTTCCTCCTGGTCTCCCATGCGGGTGCAGGGCCCAAGCGCTTGGGCCATCCTCCACTGCCTTCCCGGGCCAGAGCAGAGAGCTGGACCGGAAGTGGAGCAGCCGGGACTTGAACCGGCGCCCATGTGGGATGCCGGCGCCGCAGACTGAGCTTCACCCATTGCATCAGAGCCAAGGCCCGCCCCAGCCGTTCTGCTGGAGGGGAGTGACATCTCACTCTGGCTTGGATCTGCGTTCCCTGGTGGCTGCTGGCACGGCGAGTTTTCTGAGACGCGCTGGCCGTTTGTGCTTCTTCTTTCAGGAAAGAGCTTCTGCCCAGTGAGGGAAACGGCCAAGAGGGCGGGGAGAGCCGGCGGCCCCGCAGAGCCCGCACGCGGCCACGTCCCCACACCAGCTAATAGCCCAGATATGGACGGACTCCTCTGCCTTCCTATCCTTGTTCCATGAGCTGTGCCTTATTTGTAATCCTGTTTACTTCTTAAATCCCCTTTCTGTTCAAGCACACGCATTAGCCTAGCCCCACGCGTCAGATGGTCAAGGTCACTGTCTCCACCGCCCCGTCTCCCTGGCAGGTCTTCAGGGGGGGTGACACAGGGTGACCCAGCCTTCTCCGGGGTTACCCCTGAAGGGTCTGCCAGCGGCCTTGTCCGAGGAGGGGCCCCTCGTTTCGGGAGCGCGCCCGCGCCCATTGGCTTGGTTTCTTGGACTTTTCTCTGCAGCCTTCCAGGCAGGCAGAGCGCACCGCGGACCCCGCTCGCTGTCCATGGACGCCGCTCGGCGCTGCCGTTCGGGTTCTCAACCTGTTCAGGGAGCTTCGTGCACCGTGCCCGTCCTTCCCGGCCAGCGCCTGCGGCGACGCTTCTCCCGGTCCCTCTCTTTGCCTGCAGCTGAGCCCTCCCCAGGGCATGGGGGCTGTTCAGACCCGTCCTGCTCGTCCAGGACCCGCGGCCGTGAGTGCAGCTCCTCCTTACGATGCCCAACCGCGTCTGCCTCCCCGCAGTCCCCAGCCTGGGAGCCTGGACGCGTGTCCCTCTGTCCCACCGTTTCTCTAACGGGTCGGTTTGGCTGGCAGTCTTGTACAAGGCCCAGTTCGAAGCCCAGCTCCGAGTTAGCCGTCAGCGAGGTTTCTCCCTCGTGGCGCGCACTGTGCGCATCAGTCAACCTGCTGGTGTGCCTCTCGTTGAGCTGTCTTCTCTGGTAGGTGTCCCAGCTGCAGACCCGGGCAACTCGGGGGGAAACGGTAACATACGGCAGGTGCTCCCTCACTCGCTTGTACTCCGCGCCAATAGGGAGACAGTGACACACTGCCGGAACCCAGAGCTGGCAGCAGGCCCGCTGACCCAGCCTGGCGCGCCCACAGCGGGTCCCCACGGGTCCCCACGTGAGCACTCGGATTGGCCGCATCATGAATGGCTCAGCCAGCGAGGTCTCCCCAGGGAGAGACGCCCCTCCCTCTTTCAAAGTCGGGATGTTTCTGTTAGCGCTGTCAGGATTAAGGTTTCTCTCTGTCTAGACTGGGGCCTCCCGGGGTCCCGCACGTCGATCTGCACTTGAGAAAGCCCCGTGCACTCCGCAAGGCAGGTGCATCGAAGGTGTCCATCAAATCCCGGCTCTTAAGAGCGGAGCTGCTAATGTGGATCAATATGTGGTGTCAATTAGCGTGTTTATTCAACTACCCTCACTGAGAGCCCTTCAACATCAGAGACGCCTGAAGCTACTCAAGTGCAGATACAATGCATGGCTTGTCAGGCTGTCAATCGCCGCTTTGATGCGCACTTCACCTGGAGGGAGGGGGAGAAAGACACACAGCAGGGGAACCCAGAGACAGCAGGAATCGCACCATCAGGACTCGGAGGCCCCAGCCCATCTGCAGCCTCACTGCCCGGCTGTCTCAGCTGGCCGTGTGGCCATGGAAGCGTGGACAGCTCCGCAGGCCCGGGTCCCCAGAGTGTGGCAGGGAGACAGAAACAGCCCCCGTGTCCAGAGCAAACCTGCATGATCACCGTGTGTAAGCGGGACACACACAGCTGGGCAGCCCGCCTTCTCAGGTCACTGTGGGGCATTTCTTCCCACGTCTCTCAGTAGGCCCACTGGTGTGGCCACCAGACACGTGGGCTGCTCAGAATTAAATCCTAATTAATGGAGCTAATTAATTAAACACAACAATGAGCTTAACAACTAATGGAGCCCATGTGATCACAATTCAATCTGCCAATCAGACCAGCCATGTTTCCAGTGCCCTGTGGGCTCCGTGATTCGGGGCAGCCATGTCATGTACCACGGAGACAGGACTCGGGGCAGCCATGTCACACGTCGCGGGGACAGGACTCAGGGCAGCCGTGTCACACGTCACGGGGACAGGACTCGGGGCAGCCGTGTCACACGTCACGGGGACAGGACTCGGGGCAGCCGTGTCACACGTCACGGGGACAGGACTTTTCCGGCAGCACAGAAAGCACTCTGGGACGGCACGGGTCACACATGCATAGCGCCTGCCTTCGCCGGGTCTCCGAGAGCGGCGGGTGAGGCTGCCGGTCTCCAGGCTGCGTCTCCAAGCCCACAGGCAGTGGCTTCACTGCTCCACGGCACGTTAGCTGGTTTTATGTCTGACTTCTCTTATTAGCCTGTAAAGTCTCTGCTCCGTAAATGCTGTCTGAATTAACACAGCTGTCGTCTTGGTCTCCGCAGTAGCTAACGAGTCGAATAAAATCCTCCACGTGTTTCTTCGATATTTAATTTTTGTGCAAATGAGAAAAGCGAAAACTCAGTGGCCAGCGGACGGACATGTAGACATCAACCGCATGATGGGAAGTGCCCACAGCATCTCTTTTTTATTTTTAAGATTTATTTTTATTTGTTTGAAAGAGTTACAGAGAGAGGCAGAGACAGACAGAGAGACAGAGATCTTCCTTCTGCTCATTCACTCCACTGATGGCCACAATGGCCAGAGCTAAGCCAATCCTAATCCAAGAGCCAGGGGCGTCTTCAGGGTCTCCCTTACAGGTGCAGGGAACGGAGGACTTAGGCCATCCTCCGCTGCTTTCCCAGGCCATTAGCAGGGAGCTGGATCAGAAGTGGAGCAGCCAGGACTTGAACTGGCACCCGTGCGGGATACTGGTGCTGCAGGCTGGGACTTTAGCCCACTGTGCCAAAGCACTGGCCTCTGAACACAGCATTTTCAAGGCTTGGGGCTTCTGAGGTCTCTGGGTTAAGCCCTGGGGTCAGCACCCTTGGGAAACCCAGCTGCCAGGGTGCTCTCTGACCCACGTGTGCCCAGGGGTGTGAGGGGGACAGAAACCCAGCCCGTGCCCTTCCTGTCAGGGGCCTGTGTGCGGTGCGACTCCAGCTCCCCCTCTGACAACTCCAGAACTCATGGCCCATCCATATTCCTGCAGCAATTTGTGCCCTAACTCACAGTGACAGGACATTAGCCATGCGCATTCCAAGCACATGGCCACGTCGCCTTACATACCAAAATGTCAGTTAATTCTGATCCCTCACTCCCAGGTACCTTGATTTACACAGAGTGATGGCTTCTGGGGGCGCTGAATGAGATGAAAACGCCCCGTCTGGTTTAAGGATGCAGCGGGATTCTTTGCAAGCCTCGCGGGAGAACAGTCAGACGGGGCTCTGTGGCTTGTGCCGCTGCTGCTCTGAGCTTCCCCCCAGGTCACGATGGCACAGCCGAGACCTCCTAGGTTCTCCCAGGCTTTGCTGTGACCCAAAGGTTCCTGGGGCCAACTCCTGGTCCTCCGGCCATGGTCCACAGGCCAGCGTGGACCTGCCAGGGGAGCAGTGGCTAACACACAGCCACTTCACTGTCCCCGGTGCCGTGTGTTGGTCACATTGCTACTGCCATTAGCTTTATTCCCAATTCTCTGAGAGCAGTCTTTGCATTTCCATTTAAGAGAAGGAAAATGAGATGTTTGTGCAGAGTCGCACACACAGCCAGGAAGCGTCCGATCTGAGACGTAGCCCAGGCTGTTCCCCAGAGTCAGCACTGCTCAGTGGTGGTCTGGACGCTCCCCGCAGGGGCAGGCATTGGCCGCGCGGTCTGTCATGGCCATGTCCCACTTTGGAGTGCCTGGGTTAGGGACCCGGCTCTGCTCTCCATCCCAGCCTCCAGCTACCGTGTGCCCTGGGAGGCAGCGGGTGATGGCTCGGGTAGGCAGGTTCCTGCCACTCACATCTGAGACCTGGAGTGAGTTCCCAGCGCCCGGCTTTGGCCTCAGCCCAGCCCGACGTTGTCAGCATTGGGACAGTGGGCCCCCTCTTTCTTCCTCTGAGCCACTCTGCCTCTCAAATAAATAAGTAGAACTTGTAAAGTGTAGGTAAACCCTGCAGCTGGAGGTTCAGGAGCCCGCAGGGGCACTTGGAGCAGACCCTGGGCAGGCCACGACCCTCGGCTCCATCCTGGTCAGGGCTTTGTGGGTTCTCCACGTCCTGCACAGCCCCATCGGCAGCCCCAGCTGGGCGGCTTCGTTTCCCAGGGTTATTGCTCCGCACTCCGTCCCTGTTATTCTTCCCAAGCCTCCTCTCTCTCCAGAGCCACAGCGGCCTTGTGGGGCTGCCCAGTGCCTGCTCCACTGCACCCAATTTGCTGCATTCAATTGGGACAAAACATCGTTATCTGTGCGCTCCACCTAGAAGATGTGGGGCAGTGTTCTCCAGAAATACATCAGTCACAGTCCATTTAGTGCCAGGAAATCAACTTGGAAGGCACTATAATTATAATTATTGCTTTTGGATGGTTCTCTGCCGCTATATGCAAAATCTATAATTCCCTGGACAATACGGCCAAGCACAGCTTAGAACCCTGAGTCCCCTGAGTCCAGGGGAGGCAGAAGGAACGGCACCAGCCCGGCAGGCGAGCTTTCTCAGCTCCCTCTTCTCTTCCTACGGCTCTCCCTCTGCATAACTCAGTGCACCCGGGCTGGAGGAGCCGAGGAATGGCCACGCAGGATGCAGGTGCGTCCCGGAGGCCGCCCAGCTGCTGTGGAGCGGCCCCTGGCTAGGCTGGGTCCAGCGTTGGAGCCGTCCTTTTATAGAATTGGGGTGGAGTCCGAGGCAGGGCTTGATCATTCAGAGGAGGTGGAGTTTGGGGCGGGGCTTGAGTGCCACGCATTTCTGCACCCTCTTGGGAATCTCAGGAGTGTCTCCTGGTCGTGCACACGAGGGCAGGTGCACACCAGGCCGCAGCACACGCGGGGCTGCCATCCCCAGTCCCGTAACCAAAGGTCCTTGTCTTCGCACAAGGAAGGAATTTCAGGCGTGGGAGAGTAGCAGGCAGTGAGCTCCTGACATTTCATGATGAGAATACGGGGACAGACAGCCCAGGAGGGCTGCCCTGTAGAGAACCAGGAGCCCTGTGTGCATTCAGACGGGACGTCGTACAGATGTGGGGCCCAGGTCCCTCCCCCCGCCCTCCTTCTGGGGCGTCACTGAGGGAGGGATTCCAGGGCCTGGGGTTCATGAAATTCCTCCGGGGACTCCACCGGCACCAGATTGTCGACCCTGGCAGTCCCTGGCACAGGGTGGGGAAGACTCCCCTTCCCCAGCTGCCCCAGAAGAGGGCTGGGACCCACCTCGCAGGCAGCTGGACTCGGGCAGGGCTTGGTGTGAGAATGCTGCTCTGCTCCCAAGGCTACTTCTTGGCGGTGTTCTTCAGGCCGCGTCACGCACACAGGCTAACGTCCAGCCCCCTACCTGGCTCCTCCTGCCGGTCACTGCCCTGCCCACGTCACGCCACGTGTGCAGGTGGAAGGTCTGTGGTTTCCACGTGGATCGCACACTGCTTCCCGGGAAATGCAGTCACCCAGGATTCAGGAAAGGAGTCGAATGTCACGGAAATGTAACACACGCCTGGTGTGGGCTGAGTTGTGTCCTCCGAGAGAAGAGAACATTCTAGAACATTCCAGAGTGTCCCTTTCTTTGGAAGTAGGGTCTTTGCAGTCATAATTAGGCTGAAATGCAGGCCCTGAGCCAGGCCAGAAGTCTGTATGCAGAGGGGAACTCAGGGAGACAGGCGGGGTGGAGGGAAGAGGACGTGGAGAGACGCGAGGAGCAGACGGCCGCGCGAGGGCGAAGCGGAGGCTGGTGGTGCTTCTGTGAGGCGCGGAGCAGCCACGCTGGATGCCAGCCAGCAGCAGCCGGGGGGGCTCATGGAACAGGCCCCCTGCGGCCACCCTGCCTGCACCGCGGCCCTGGGCTTCTGGCCTCGGGGACTGAGGGGACACCCCCGCGGCTGCCCTTCTCCGGTGTCCTGGGGAACTGCTACAAGACCTGACCCCGCACGGCGGGTCTGCTCGCTTGACCCAGAGGTCGTATTTGTCCAGAAGGTTCCTACGACCTGCGAGGTGGCTCCCAGCCCTCTCCTGGGGGCAGCTTGGGGGGAGGGGTCTTCCCCGCTCTGTGCAGGGGGCGGGTGAAGTCCCTGGAGGAATTTCAGGATCCCAGGCCTGGGAAGCCCTCCCCCAGCGATGCCCCAGAGGGAGAGGGGTGAGGAGGAGAAGCGGGTGCCCCCAGCATCGTCCCCGGTGAGACAAAGGGTCACCAATGGCCTGGTGCCCGCTCCGGCCATAGGCAATTCAGCCAGAGGGTGACAGAGGTCACAGGTGCTCCCTGACGTGGAGACAATCGCCCCACACACACCCCCCCTTCCTCGCGGGGGACTCTTGCCTTCTATTAGCGCCTAATCAATTGAACTTGACGGATAATTTGGCTCACTTATTTTTAGAACACCCTCTTCCTTAACCTGTTTTATGAGTCTTCATTTAAATAATCAGTCAAGCTTCCCACACGTGCATCTTCTCTTCCTTAATTATGCCTGCGATGACTCCCGCTGGGTGGAGAGGTGACAGTGACCCTGGGAGCTGCCGCAGCCGTGCCTCCAGGTCACCCCTCGCTGGAGCAGCCTCCCTTTGGGGGTGCCTCTGTCTCACAGGGACCGAGGTATGTCTCCGTGAGCCGCTCATTTGATTCTCGCCCCGGGTTCTGCTCCTGGAGATCAACCAGACTTTCTCCTGGTCCTCCCGTAGCCACAGTGCCGATGGAATAGTTTCCGTCTCGATGATTTCACAATGGCTTTGCTGACTCAGAGCTGGTTCGTGCCTCCCCACTCTGCCCCCGCCTCCCCAGAGGTTTGCCACGTGCCTTGTTGGCAAGGAGGTGTTTATGGGTAGTGTTTGGAACACAGCGCGTTTGGGGGAGGAGGACTCCCTTCAGCCCTTGGAAGCTTCCAGAATGCGTCTGCTGAAGCCGCCTGAGAGCAGACAGGCTAACAGGAGAGGAGACCCCTGCCCTTCTCCTGTGCATCTGGGCACTCGGAAATCTTTCTTCACAGGGGAGAGGGACGCTGGGCTGGAGGCCGCTCTGGCAAACAATGCTTGAGGGAGATGGAGGTCACTTCCAAGGATGACGTCACCTCCCCGTGCCACCAGGAGTCATCAGGGTCACAGTGAAGGTGGAGCGGTTGCATGGTGGGGGAAGCTGGGAGTGATCGTTTAAATCAAGGCTCGTTATGGCCGTGAAGGACAGACGCCGGCCTGGCTCTGGGTGTGGCCCCCCAATCTCACCTCTGAGCTCATCTTCCCAGCTCAGGTAGGGGAGCCTCAGAGACGGCCCCGCCCTGGGTCTCGCGAGAGAAAGAGGATCAAGGGGCAGGGTTGGGGGTGTCAGAGAGACCTTGGGGACACTTCTGTGGGTCAAATGCTCTGCATGCCAGGCTCCGTACCGTGTGTGCTGTTCTCCGAGCCCAGCCTGCGCCCCTGTGTCCCAGTTGTCTCTGAGCTCTGCCCCTCTCTCCTAGCTGTCTCTGCAGCTCTACCCTTGTCTCCCCAGTTGTCTCTGAAGATCCTCCATGGCTCATCCTTGCCCAAAACCACCAGATGTGTTTCATTTACAAAGGGGCTTGGTCCAGACAGATGAGCGCTCCGGACCCAGTAAGGAGGGTTTCCGGTGTGGTTCACGTTACGCGAATTCCTTCTCCACTCTGCCTCCTGCCGTCTGTGCTTCCCCGAAGAGTGACAGAGCAGCGGCCAGCGCGTCCCGCCCAGTGCCTGCCTTCCCACTCCCCATGCCGGCATGTTTGTGCTGGAAATCCCCGCCTGGGAGTTGCGCTTCTGTAAGAACTCACGTCTGTGGCAGGCATTCCTGCTGGGCGAGCGTCTCCCTCTGTGCTGGGAAGAGAAGCAGGAGAGAATCGCCAGGCGCCGCTGCTCCGGGGACTGCTTCGGCCCACCCTGCCAACCTCACCTGCGCTGAGGTGAGAGCCGGTCTCCCCAGACTCTCCTTCTTCTTTGTTTTAAGACATTTATTTTACTTGAAAGTCAGAGTTACACACACACACACACACACACAGAGAGAGAGAGAGAGAGGTCTTCCATCCACTGGTTCACTTTGCAATTGGCTACCATGGCCGGAGCTGTGCCGATCCTATGCCAAGAGCCAGGAGCCTCCTCCTGGTCTCCCATGGGGGTGCAGGGGTCATCGGGCTCAGAAGCAGCCGAGTTCTCCCGACTCTGCGCCAGCTCCACATTCACAGCAGCTGTCCCATGCCCCACCCCTGCCCGGGGCCCCCTGCTGCCCCCTGCCCGGCAGCGAGGTCCCGTTCACACTCCGAGGCGGGTGGGGCGAGCACGGGTCTCCTGGGGCAGAGGGGCGAGGGCGGTGCCAGGCCTGGGTCTCAGATGGGCGGCCTCGGCTTTCCCTTTGGTGGGGGGAGCCTGGCCCTGGGCGCCGGTTCTCAGCCGTGACCCTGCCCATCGTGGCTCTGAGACAGGCAGGAGGGGTCCACCGACCTCGCTACTCCCTGGGCCCTTTGATGCCACGGCTGAGCCGAGCACGGAGGAAGGGGGCCTCGTGATGGCAGAAATTCCACATTTTATTGTCTTCCTGTCTCATTCTCCTGAACTCCAGCTACACTCAGTTAAAACAATTCTGCCTCCTAACACGAAACCGTTCAATTTCCCATTGTCCCCTGCAAGCGCACACTCTTTTGTTTCGAAGCAGGTCTCGTATGAAATCCTACAGCGATGCAGAAGGGGCTCTGCTCTGGGCCTGCGCCAGGCCGCCCTCGCTCGTCCCGGGGGAGGGGCAGCCTCTGCAGCCGCGGCCCGCACGAGGCTCCGTGCACGGGCTCTCGCGTGCGCCTCCGGCAGCTCCTCACGCGGGCCAGGGCCCCCTCCTCTGAAGAGCAGCCCAGCATCCATATGGTGGCTCCATCAGAAATGCAGATGCCACCATATGTCACCGGCGAGGGCACCCCAGCTGCCCTTGGACCCGTGCCTGGTGCTGGCAGGGCCTGTGTTTCTCAAGCCCACGCATTTCCAACTCAGCGGCTGGGAAGCTGGGTGAGAAGTGCCGATGCCATGGGACAGTTCACGCCCCCGTCGGACACCTGAGGCCGCCGCCGAGTCCCTGGTGGCTCGCGTGGATGAGCCCCTACCCTCGGAGCCACGGGCAATTTCAGCTCCGTGGGAACACGTGCACGCGCTCCCGTTCCGGGGCTGTGGCCGCCCGGTGATGCCTTGACGTGCGATGAGTCAGCGCTGCATTTGGTAATGAGTGCCAGTCCTTATGACAGGTTAATTAATATTCATTATTCAACAGGGGAGAAAATGCTGAGTTGTTTATCGTGGGTTCATTAGTTTTAGCCAAATAAAGGATAAACATAATTACTCTCATAAACTATGGTGACAGAGCCTAAAAAGTACCCAGTTGAAGACAGATGCCTTCCGGAAGGCCCTAGAAGGAACGAGAGACCCTGGGGTCTCAGCAGATGGGTAAGAGCGAGCGTCCTCCTCTGCCTGCACCTGCTCGCCAAGACCCTGCCCCTGCCCACCAAGACCCCGCCCTTGCCGCCAAGACCCCGCCCCTGCCCAAGACCCCGCCCCTGCCTGCCACACCTGGTTTTGAATCTCAGGCGTTGGGCACTTGCCATGGCTCTCGCAGGAGCTGCTTCTCTGATCATCAGAGAGCCGCCCGGCCACGTGCACGTGGAGCCGGCAGGGCTGGGCTCCCGGTGAGGCCGCCTCCCGTCTGTGTCATTTCCCTGAGATGCCATCAGCCTTCCCCTCCCACTCCCTTCCTCCCGCCCTGCCCTGCCCTCCGCAGCCTGGGCCCAGGGCTCGGGCTCTGCTCCAAGTGCGCTCTGGTTTGCTCTGCTCTGTGGGCTGAGCTGTGTGCAACCTCCTGGCGGCTGCTCAGGAGATGGGACCCTATCAGCAGGTCAGTAACCTTAGCTGAGGTCAGAGGTCGGGGCCCTGAGCAGCTTCTCAGTGCCATGCACTTCCAGGGAACTTCGTGTTCACTCCCCTAAGCCTCGGCTCCAAAACATTTTTGCACTGAAATAAGCCCTGTAGCTCCATTTTCCACACTGCCCTGGAGTATACGCCGCGCATTTGGGCTTCCAGATTCCGTCCTGCAGCCCATTCAGGGTGACACAGCTTGGTGACCACACCCACCTGCATGTCCACCTGCCTCCGTGGGCCTGAACGCCGGGCAGCGCCCCCTGGTGCTTCTGTTCTGTAATTTACATCTTCACCTCTGGGCTGGGTGAGCTGCCATGGACACCTGCCCCCGTGTCCCACCACTGAACCAGGACGAATGGTTCCATTGCCTGCCGCTGAGCCCGGCCCAGTAAACACCCACACTCACTCTCAGCTGTGCACACGCACCTGGTCCCGTCCACACTCACTCTCAGCTGTGCACACGCACCTGGTCCCGTCCACACCCACTCTCAGCTGTGCACACGCACCTGGTCCCGTCCACACCCACTCTCAGCTGTGCACACGCACCTGGTCCCGTCCACACTCACTCTCAGCTGTGCACACGCACCTGGTCCCGTCCACACCCACTCTCAGCTGTGCACACGCACCTGGTCCCGTCCACACTCTCTCAGCTGTGCACACGGACCTGGTCCCTGGCCACACCCACTCTGTGGTGCACAAGGACCTTGGGTGTCTGGAAATAGCCCCTCCCAGCCCCTCTCTGCCCCCTTCCTCCCCACCCGACCCGCTCCTGGGGATCAATCCCGGACCTGCCCGAGCAGGCCGCCTGAAGCCGGTACCGAGCTGAAGTCGGGGCGTCCGTGAGACTGGGCCTGTGTTCCTGAGCCTGCCTCTTCCATCAACATCTTTGCCTGTGAGTTTCTTTTCTTTCAAAAGGGAGCAGCTCTGGATAATACGTAGCGGATGCTGCGGACAAAGAGAAAAAAGAACAAAAACCCAATCTCCTGCTTTCCAAGGCAATCAACATAACAATTGTTACAGTAAGAAAACGAGGAAGTGAGCGGAACCAGAACAAAACAGTCCATCAGAGCAGCCCAGGCAGGTGCTCGGGCAGCAGCGTGGAAGGCGGGGCCTCCCTGCCCAGGGCACCTCCTGCGCAAGGATGTGAGTGCCTGCCTTCCCGAAATCCACCGGAAACACCCAAGGTGGGACGATGAAAACCCATCGTTCAAAACCCACACGTGGTGGGTTCTGGGCCAGACGCCCCGGCACTGGGTCTGTGAGAGCCCGAGTGTGGGCCTGAGCTGAGCGGGAGGGGCCTGGGGTGCAGGGACAACTCTTGGGGTGCTGCCCGCCCTGTCTGAAGACTGGAACAGCGATGGGCCTGGTGTGTGGGTGTTTGCCAGGGTCAGACAGTGAGAGCCGAGCCCTTAGCCCAGGGCCTGGGCTGCGTACAGAATTCTGAAGGTCTGTGGAACCGGAAGTAGAAGCAAGTGTATTTTTGGTGTAAAAACAAATGGAACTGGATGCAGTTTGTCATAAAATGCACTTTCCACGAACCACACGCTGTGTTTCAAGAGACCAAGCTGCAGGGTCAGAGCTCTCCCACTCAGGGCTCATTCCCCAAATGCCTGCTGGGCTGGGCCGAATCCAGGAGCTGGGATCCATCCAGGGCCCCCGTGTGCGTGGCCGGGACTCTGCTCCTTGAGCCGTCACAGCTGCTGCCTGGGGTCCCCACTGGCCGGGAGCCGGAGTCAGGAGCCCTCACCGGTCCAGAGCAGGCACTCACGCACCGTCCCCACGGCGAACCCAGCGCCCGCCCCGCTCTGAGGCGCCTGCTACAAACAACGGCTGCTGCGCGGCCAGGAAGCAGAAACGCTCTAGAACTGCGATAGCTGATGCCGATGCTCACGACCTGGCTGCCCCCAGGGAATGACATCAGGATTCTCTCCAGGTGGGTGGAGAAGGAGCCGTAACCCAGCCGTGACAAGTGAAAGTATGAGTACGAATAGTTATTAAAACGTGAGCTGCAGTACGAAAGTCATCGTGACCTTGGTTCCCTGAGGAAAAACAAATCGGCGCTGTTGTAATGTTTAGTGCTCCCTCCGAAAATAAAGTGGCGAATGCGACATTTTTGGAATCATTTTTATCCCAAACGCCACCCAGAAATCTTCCCCCGCTGCCAGCTGAATTGCATCAGCGTTTTCCCCAATTTCAGTCTTCGAGAACTCAGCGGAAACTCCCCGGGACAGGTGCGTCCGTCATAAAGCCTGTGTGGTTGACGCCGGCTTAGAGGAAGTTGAACAAAGATCCTCCTGTAACCAGACCCGGTGTTTCCTCCTGAAAGCCACGGGGAGAGCTGGGGAGACATTGGCAGAACGTTTTGCGCTAATAACGCAGCAAGGAGTTACGGCGGCTGAGGTCCCAGGGGTCAGCTGAGGTCCCAGGGGTCAGGCTGAGGTCCCAGGGGTCAGCCTTGTGCAGGAGTCCCTCGCCCAGGGCCTGTCGCCAACTGGAAGGCGGTGGCCCAGCAGTGCAGGATGTGAAAGGCGGTTTAAGAGTCACAGGGGAGGGGCCGGCGCTGTGGTGTAGCGGGTAAGGCCACCGCCTGCAGTGCCAGCATCACATAAGGGCGCCGGTTTGAGTCCCGGATGCTCCACTTCCGATCCAGTTCCCTGCTAATGCGCTTGTGAAAAGCAGCCAAAGATGGCCCAAGTCCCTGGGCCCCTGCACCCACGTGGGAGACCTGGAGGAAGCTCCTGGCTCGTTGCTGCCATGTAGGGGAGCGAACCAGAGGGCGAGAAGATCTCTGTTTCTCTCTCTCTGTAATTCTGCCTTTTCAATAAATAAATCAATATTTAAAAACAAAAGGAAGAGAGAGGAATAGGTCCGGGGTTTGTCATCCTTCTCTGAGTACCCACGTCTGGGGGCCGCTTCACAAGACATCACCTTTACCGTCAGCTGTAAAACAGGGAAATGGGCACCAAGTTCAAGTGCAAAGACCCCAAGAGAGGAGCCGTAATTCCCCGTTTTAAATCAACGGAATCTCATTTCTGCGTTTTCGGAAGAGAAGCAGTCTGGAGGAAACTTGTCATAGCCCCCGCACAGCTGGCTCACAGGGACAGCGCCACGGGCAGTGCTCGGAGCAGGTGGCCGATGCGTGCCAAGTGCCTGCTCCCACGAAGGGGTATAGGGCACTGGAGCGGCCGGGCCCTGGGGTCTCGTGGTCGGGGTCAGGGGCACTGGACCAGGAGGGCTCTGGGGTCGCATGGCCAGGGGTCAGGGGCGCTGGACCAGGAGGGCTCTGGGGTCGCATGGCCAGGGGTCAGGGGCACTGGACCAGGAGGGCTCTGGGGTCACGTGGCCAGGGTCAGGGGCACTGGACCAGGAGGGCTCTGGGGTCACGTGGCCAGGGTCAGGGGCACTGGGCCGGGAGGGCTCTGGGGTCACATGGCCAGGGGTCAGGGGGGCTGGACCAGGAGGGCTCTGGGGTGCATGACTGGGGCCAGGGGCACTGGAGTGGCCAGGCCCTGGGGTTGTGTGGCCAGAGTGAGGGGCATTGGACAAGGAGGGCCCTGGGGTCTCGTGGCCGGGGTGCACCTGGCTTGGCACTTCTCACACGCGTGACGTTGTCTGGATCTCCTGAGCAAAACCAAAGTCCAGACACTTCCACACTTCCTGGATTCCTCCTGCTGGCATCGCTGAGTCCGTGGCTTCTCATCCCTCTCTGGGAGACCCGTGACTAAGCCACGCTCCCAGCGGCGCCTCCCACAGGCCGCCCCAGCGCCTCCCCGCCCACGGCCTCTCCTTAGTGAGGCTACTGACCACGTTTCTGCAAGTCAGATGCGGGAGGTGGGTGGCGCCGATCCATCTGTCACTACGTGCCGGGGGCGGTGTCCCCTCTGCGGGCTCCCCCCGCGGTCTGGGCCTCACTGCTTTGCTCGCTGGTCCTCAGAGCCCCGAGGTTTGCTTTCTGTGCAGGACGCCAGGTTCCAGCTGTCAGGACAGCCGAGCGGAAATGGGACGGGAACAACCGGCGATGGCTTCTTCCTGCTACCTCTGCTGTCCAGGCACAGTCGGCATGGCGGGAGGCTGAGGCTGCAACCCACATGCCCGCTCCCTGATCGCCTCAGCCGGCACCCCTCGTCCTCCACCACCTCCTGTCGGGGCCTCCAGGCGTCTCTTGTAAACACTGCATGTTGCTAGCAGCCATTAGTTCCAGCAGGGCTTCTCACAGGCAGGAAAACCGGACGATCAGCATCTCCTGCTACTCGCTCCTGGGGGGTCATCCAGCCTGGAGAAGCTCCCACCTGCGACAGCTGTGCTGGCATGAACATGGCCATCGCCATCTCCCTCGTGACACTGCCGCCACCACGTGACACACCACACACTGGCAGTGAGGTCCCTCCCTGTGGGTGAGCTGCGGCCCCCACCATGGCCCCGGGGGTTTGCGCTGGACTGGGGGCCCTTTGTGTCTGCTGCGAGCACCAGCCATTTCCCAGGAAGCGCTGGTTCCTGAGACGGTCCCCTTGCGGGCATCTTGGCCACCCCACCCAGGTGGAGTCGCCCGAGCGCGCCTGCCTGAAGCAGGCTGACCAGGGCACCCGGCAAGGAACTTCCGGCAGGAGAACGAAAATTCACGCTGCCAGCCAGCCGAGAGTGGGCTAGAACCCAGGGTCAGAATTCCTCCAATGTCAAGGCTGATGGCGGGGCAGGCGGAGAGCAGTAGCTGGACCAGTGCTACAATGTATCAGCCTTACTGAGCAGCGAGCCTGCCCATGGGCACCTGGCTGGCCGCCTCTCCTACACGCTTTCTGCACCACCATCTTTAAACAGGGCAGCCGTCTGCTTGCTGGGGGGGGGGGTGTTCCCTCCCCAGCAGGCACTGCTCTTCCCCCTGCAGCGTGGGGACAGCAGCGAGAGAGGGTGGGAGGCGGGGGCTGCCCTGCTGGCCTCCAGGGTCCTGGCAGGTGCCGAGTGCGGGTCCCGGCACAGGAGCAGGCTGCATCTCAGCAGAAAACTGACGAAGCGAACTAACAAAAACCTTAAAGGATGCAAATATGCACACACAAATATGCTCACCTAAACACGTACATAAACACATGACTAGACATATACCCAAATACACGTGCACATATATGTACACATGGCTGCACATATACCTAAACACACATGTGCAAATATGTGCACACATGTCTAAACACATATACAAACATAAACACGCATGTCTATATGTGTACCCGGACACATGTGCACATATATGTATACATATCTGCACACATACCTAAACACACATGTGCAAATATGTGCATACACATCTAAACACATAAACACACATACATACCCATGTCTACACACATGCCTAAATCCGTGCATAGACACAAATGCATACACATATGTCCACACACATGCCTAAACATGTACATGAACACACATACACACAAATACATATGGACAGTACCTAAACATATGTATACACATGTGCACGTATTTTTCACTTATTTGAGAGGGAGCTGGGAATTCAATCTTCGTCTCCAAGTAGCTGGCGGGGCCCGAGTGCTTGAGCCGTTGCCTGTTTACGTGTCTCCCAGGACGCGCATTAGCAGAAGTCAGGCGCTGGATCCGGGAACCAAACCCAGGGGCTGTGATGTGGGAGGCGCTGGCGACTTCAGTGCTATTCCAGAGGTTGTGTTTTTGAGGCTGAGGGAGAAACAGCCCCATGTGGCTGATCTAAGATGCAGGATGAGAGCAAAACACGGTAAATCTAAATGAACACTGAAAACAGAAAATAATAATAGTTGCATCCTTTCGAAATATGTAAAGTTGGTGAAGAATGGAACATAGGCCAGTGCCGTGGCTCAACAGGCTAATCCTCCGCCTAGCGGCGCCGGCACACCGGGTTCTAGTCCCTGTTGGGGCGCTGGATTCTGTCCCGGTTGCCCCTCTTCCAGGCCAGCTCTCTGCTGTGGCCCGGGAGTGCAGTGGAGGATGGCCCAAGTGCTTGGGCCCTGCACCCCATGGGAGACCAGGAGAAGCACCTGGCTCCTGGCTTCAGATCAGTGCAGTGCACTGGCCGCAGCAGCCATTGGAGGGTGAACCAACGGCAAAGGAAGACCTTTCTCTCTGTCTCTCTCTCTCACTGTCCACTCTGCCTGTCAAAAAAAAAAAAAAAAAAAAACAACGGAGCGTGTCCGAGGGCTGTTTTGAGGCTGCCGTGAGAGGAGGCAGTGCAGGGCCCGCGTCCCAGCCCCAGCCCTGGCCCTGCCCCAGCGCTCTGCTAACCCACACCCTGAGGGGGTAGAAAACGGATCCTGGACACCCACACAGGAGACCAGGTGCATCCCCAGCTCCGGAGTTCAGCCTGGCCCAGAGCCAGTATCACAGGAGCAATTCAGGACCAGGGAGAAGACCTCTGTCTCCGTCCGTCTGTCTCTCTGCCCGTCTCTGTCTCACGCTGCCTCTCCACCTTTCAAAGCCTAAATCAACCAATCAATTTAAAAGACAACAGAAAAGTTATTGATTACTTTATAACTTGGAAATTGAACTACATATGCTATAATTTCTGTAAGAATCACTAAAATAATAACTTTAAATCATGCAGTTTTCAAAGTAAGAGGAGAAAAAAATGAAAGTTGAGGAAACAGATTGATTAAAACATGTGATAAGAAGCAAGGCAAGAAGACACACACACATGTCACAACACAGGAACAACACATGGTGTAAATAGCATGAATATCCAATAATGAAAACTGGCACGATGGAAATATTGTCCAGTTTAGTATTCGCAAGGGACACGTCTGAAATAAAAGAGTTCAGTGAGGTTGAAAGTAAAAAGGCAGAAGCAACACGTGAGAAATGTTAACACGTCCACGTCAGTGCCACTGTCTCCATACCCAGAAAAATAGACTTGGTAACAGAACTCATTATCCAAGACAGGGGTCCCTCCAGAGACGTGGGGTCAATGGACCAGGAGCGTATAAACACATACGCCCTTGATAACACAGGCCCTAACACACAAAGCACGTTCTGGCCGGGAGGGGAAGAACAAACACAAATCACGCTGGGAGACCCAGCACAGCGAGCTTGGAGCCCACAGACAATGGTGCAGGTGCAGCCTCCTTCAGAGAGCTGATTCCAGACACATGATCTTCTGAGCACACAGCACACGGTGCCTGGAGAACACGGCCGCACCAGACCCCCCACACGGCCACAGAGGACTCAGCATGTGACAGGACTGATGGCAGACGCTAAGCTCCCAAGTGAAAACGAGTATTGCAGGGCAATTTTTAAAGAAAGCTGAAAACCCTATACGCTGTCGAACTCCAGAATCACGCCTATACGCTGTCTGGACCCCAGAATCACGCCTATACGCTGTCGAACTCCAGAATCACACCTATACGCTGTCGAACTCCAGAATCACACCTATACGCTGTCGAACTCCAGAATCACGCCTGTAAATGTACTTTGGTTATAGCATAGTCATAACAGAAACTAGATATTGTGATGGTTCACTAAGGTTTTCATTTATTTTTTGTAGGTTTGATATGGTTTTCAAAACTTAAAAAATAGTATGATTTAGGCACCTGCAGTGCCAGCATCCCATATAGAGCACCGGTTCAAGTCCCGGCTGCTCCTCTTCCGATCCAGCTCTCTGCTATGGCCTGGGAAAGTGGTAGAAGATGGCCAAGTCCTTGGGCCCTGCACCCACATGGGAGAGACAGAAAAAGCTCCCGGCTCCTGACTTTGGCCTGGCCCAGCACTGGCTATTGCGCCCATCTGGAGAGTGAACCAGCAGATAGAAGATTCTCCCTCTTTCTCCTCCCCCCCCCCCCGTCTTGTGCTCTCTCTCTCTCTCTCTCTCTCTCTCTCTAACTTGCAAAACAAAATATTCTTTGCAACAATTTTTGCCTGACCAAACTCTGAGCAGTGGGAGGTAGCTGAGAGGCTGTGAGATTTATGCGTTCAGGACATGCATTCTTCATATTCAGTTTCTGCCATCAGCCTGGCCACGTGACCCCGTGGAGAACCCAGCAAAGGGTCCTGTGAAGAACTCCGATGAGGCAGCCACCTGGTGGGGGTGCAATGCCACTTGGGGTAGTTCCTTCCCCTAGCGGGGTGCCTGGCTTCAAGTCCTGGCTCCCCTCTCAACTCCAGCCCCCTGCGAATGCCGAGCTCTGGAGACGGCACGAGACAGCTGGGAGACCTGGGTCCCAGCCATCCGCGGGGGAGGCCTGGGCTGAGTTCCCAGTTCCTGCCTTCGGTCTGGACCAACCCCAGCTACTGCAGGTATCTGGGGATGAACCAGTGGACGGAAGGTCTCTCTCTCTCTCTCATTCTCTCTCTGCATTTCAAGTCATTTGGAGAAAGAAAAATTCAATAAAGAACTCTCTCTTCTTGACTTTGCTTTCCGGAGCGCCGGCCACACTTCTGCATTACCTGGGAATGCTCTCTTCCAGGGCGCCTCACAGACGAGACAGATGGGCTCCCTCGCACAGTTTGACAACGCTCAGAAGACACATAAACAGAAAAGCAAAAACACCTGTCCTGTCTGTGCCTGTGTTTGCAAACCAACCGCTAAATCCTTCCGTTGTTTTCATTTATTAACCTGATTCCTAGGACAGCGGTGTGGCACCCGGGCAGCCACCCAGCAAAGTGGCAAAGACGGTCTCTGCTCAGGTGCGTGACCTTGGAGAATGACCTCCAGGCAAGCTGAGGCTCATGCGCCCTCCACCCAGCCCCCACTCACCTCGGCTTCTAAATGTGCCGTGGACGGCCAGGCTGTCCTCGCAGGGAGCCCCTGGGAACGTGGGAATTCTGACTTCTACACCCACAGCGCTGTGGACACTGGCGAGCTGCTGCCCACCAGTGGGCCGGTCTGCGGTCAGCTCGTGCATCCTGAGCCTGTTCAGAGACCACAAACGAGGCACCCACTGGCACCGGGAAAGCACGACAAGAGGCATTTTTAAAATTTATTTTTTAAAGTTTTATTTATTTGAAAGGTAGAATTACAGAGAGAGAGGAGGAGACACACAAAAAGAGGCCGTCCATCCCCTGGTTCACTCCCTAAATGGTCACAATGGCCTAGGTTGGGCCAAGCAGAAGCCAGCAGCCAGGAGCTTCTTCTGGGTCTCCCACGTTGGTGCAGGGATCCTAGGATTTGAGCCGTTTGCTGCTGCTTTCGTAGGCACATCAGCAGGGAGCTGGACCGGAAATGGAGCAGCCGGGACACGAGCCAACGTCCTTAGGGCATGTCAGCATTGTGGGTGGAGGCTTCACCCACCACACCGCAGCACCAGCCCCATTTTCTGCAAATTTACATCTCGAAATAAACACCCAGAGTCGTGGCTTTCCTTGGGGCTACAGACGCAGCGCCTTCCGCTCCTGTGCACCGAGCCTGCTCCTCTGCTGCATGGCTCCGTGCAGCCTCGGTGACAGCACGGCCTCCGCTGTAGCCGCCCGTGTGAAAGGGGCTGGGGCCGTGTGCAGGGGTCTGGCCCCCAGTGCCTGCGGCCTGAGCGTGAGAACACATGGAGTCGCACCGTGCTGCGGTCAGCTTCCTCCACCTCCCAAAGTCTCTGCAGAGCTGGAAGGTAGGGGACAGGGCGGACCCTGACCCAGGCAGGGCGTGCTGTGTGCAATGTCATTCCCCGTGGAACTTCTGTCCTTAAATGCACGAGCCACTGGCGGCATCCTGGTGTGCGGAGGAGGCAGGATCCTGGCGTCAGTGCGACCGTGGGGGGCCGCCTTGGAGGCATCGTGGTATCCGCAGCTGTGGCCTGTGCTGGCAGCCACGCTCACCGCAGGGGCAGCGGCAGGTCGGGCTCTGCCCCGAGGGTTCGGATCACACGCTGTGAGTGCTTCTGGTCCAAGCAGGCTTATCTGCAGCCACGTGCTTTTGCGAAGTTGACCTTGTGTCTGCAGGATTTCACGGCCGGGCACGCGTCCAGTGTGCTCACTTCGCCAAGCGAAACGGAACCAGACTCTCTCCTGCGCAGCTGCTGGAGCAGGTCTGCGGGCAGCATTTCCACCAGCCATGCGGCGTCCTGGTGAGCACCTGTGCCGCGCGGCGTCCTGGTGAGCACCTGGCTGGTCGTGGCTGAGGGACAGAGGGACTCGGCCTCTCGGCACCTGCGTGCTCTGCACCTGTGTGCAGCAGCAGGGTGGTGCTGACCCAGCACCGTGGGTTCCTTGGTTCTGAAGTTGGATTTCCCTTCTGTCGCACACACCTGCACCGCCCAGTGGGCAGCTCTCTGCTCTGGTGCTGAGTCATGGTCCACGGTGTGAGTACCCTGCAGGTCATGGGTTCACACTGAGTGCTGAGTCATGGTCCATGGTGTGAGTGCCCTGCAGGTCGTGGGTTCACGCTGAGTGCTGAGTCATGGTCCATGGTGTGAGTGCCCTGCAGGTCGTGGGTTCACGCTGAGTGCTGAGTCATGGTCCCTGTGGTGACTGCCCCGCACTGCTGTTTTGAGAAAAGCCTACTCTGTTGACGGATGTGGGGCTGATCTCCTGGTTGAGTGATTGAGAACTGAGCTGCCCCAGATGTCGCCAGATGCCAGCGTGGGGACACGGGCGTTCGTGTCTCCTCAGTACTCGGGGTGGCACTGCTGTGTCGAGGACGGCTTTAGCCACAGTGGAGCCGTGGTTTCACACTCCTGCTAGAACAGCTGTGAGAGTCCTTGGGATTGCCTGTGCACTGACTTCAGGCATTGAGTTAGGGCATTTGCTCCTGCTGTGGTTGGGGGCAGCCTTGTGGCACAGCGGGTTAGGCCACTGCCATGCGGTGGTCACCCCATAACAGACACCAATCGGAGTCCTGGCTGCTCCGCTACGATCCAGCTTCCTGTGAGTGCAGTGGGTGACGGCTCCAGTCTCTGATCCCTGCCCCCCACATGGGGGACCTGGATGGAGTTCCCAGCTCCTGGCTCAGCCTGGCTGTTGTAGGCATTTGTGAAGTGAACTGGTGGATGGAGGATCTCTCTGTCTCTGTCTCTGTCTCTGTCTCTGTCTCTGTCCTTTGCCTTTCAGATAAAGGAATAAAAATAAACCTCCAAAAAGAAAGAGGAGGCCCTGATGCCTCCCCACGAGTTCAGCTCTCCCTTTCTCCGCCCAAAGGGTCCCTGCCACCAAACACTGAGAGCCCATTAGACCTCAAAGCTGGAGCCAAGGCTGCTGGGCTGGGTGGCGGCTGGGTCTGGGCATGGCAAACGCACAGCTCCACAAGTCTGCAAAACCCTGGATCTGTAGCTCAAAATCCTGAGGCTCCCTTCTCTGTTCTGGTCAGCCTTTACCCTCTCAGCGCAACTGTCATGGAAGACCAAGGGGAAGAGATGACCCTAGCAGCTGGGGGTCTCCAAGTTCAAGTCCAGTGGAGAGGTCGCATCTGGCCACCTTTCCCCGCCACCCCCGGCTGCACCTGCCCCTTCAGCAGGCTTCTCTCTCTGGGTCTTGCCGACCTCCAGCCTTGTCAGTGGCCTTCTGTCCCCCTGGAGCTGAGTCCTCTGGGATTTTTGTCCTGTGTGTTCGCTCTTCAAATGGCTTAGAGAAAACTTTGATTGGGGTGATTTCTCATGGCTTCATTAGAAATGAGCCCATCTCTCAACCTCCTGTGCACAAAATGCGAGTGGAGCCCCTGTGATGGCGAAACAGGACAAGTTCCCCAGGAAGAGAGCCACGGGGGCTGGCGCCGTGGCAGCAGCTGGTCAAGCCATGGCTTGCAACATCGGCACCTCAGACGCCCCGCCTCCTACCCGGCCCCTCCCGGTGCACCTGGGAAGGCAGCACACAGTGTCCGAGGGCTCGGGCCCTGCCGCCCGCGAGGGAACCTGCATGGAGGGCCTGGCTCCTGGCTCTGTCTGGGCTAGTCCCAGCTGTTGCAGCCACTTGGGGAGTGAATCAGCGGATGGACTCTCTCTCTCTCTCTCTCTCTCTCTCTCTTTTCCTGCCTTTCATATAAACCAAAGAGAAGAGGATAGGAGGGCAGGGGAGAGGAGGGACGGGGCTACAGGAAGCTCTCAGAACCCAGAGATGGGGTGCTAGCAGGGCCGGGGGTGGGGGCTCCCAGGCAGACACGTCCAGCAGGAAGTGCCCAAATGGAAAGAGGGGCACAGAGCAGGGGAGTGGGCGGAGCCAGGGCAAGGCCAGCAGAGGGTGCAGTGGCCGGTGCTGCCCCGCCCCGCTGGGAGCCCCGCCCCTGCAGCGCGGCTGCCCCGGCGTGGGCTGGGTCGTGGCCGTCACAGCAGACTCGATCGCAGACGGAGCGAGAACATGCAGAGCTCAGGTGCCTCGCAGGCACTTCTACGTTGGTCACACGTTGAAATGACATTGTTTGGATATGTCGGGTTAAATAAAACATGTCGTTAAAACTAACTGCATCCATTTCTGTTTTTACCCCTTTCACTGTGACGACTGGAAAACTCAAAATGGCACCTGTGGCCGTTCCCTGGGATCGTTCCAGGGACAGCTTTCAGCGCTGGGTCCTGCCGGCCCCAACAGCCGCCCCGAGGAGTTGGGACGTCGCACAGACGGGGCAGGAACGAGGCGATCGGTGGCTGCGTCAGGGTGTCGGAGCCCCGACACCCATCTCCTGTTTTCCCGAGTTCTGAATCCCGGGAGAGTCAGCGGCAGAAGTCGGACAGACGGAAATCAACCTGCCTGCTCTGCTCCTGCCTGGAGCCGGGTCGGGGCCAGGATCTCGGATCAGTAACCGCAGGAGCTTGTTGATCACTTACCATCGGGCGTCCAGGGGACAGAAGTCCCCAGAGGGCAGAGGGAGAGGGGAGAGGGCTCCGAGGGGGTGATCCTCTCCGGACCTCACACATCGGGGAAGCCGCTCTCCTCCCGCAGGGGCGAGTGACACAAGCCAGACCTGGCGAAGTTTCCAGAACTTTCCCGAGGCGGCCGTCCTAGGATCCTTCTGCTGCTGTCACCAAGGTCACAGCCACATCAGGCCCCCAGCCCCCGCTCTGGTCCTGTGAGGGGCGGAAGCCCAGGCTGGCCCAGCGCTGCCTCCGCTCAGGACCAGGAGGCCTCCGTGCCGCTTGGGGAGGCCCTGCCCCCACGCTCGTCCCGCTGCCGACGGAGTCTGCTCCTGCAGGGCCGGGCACCCAGCTCCCCGCGGCCGCCGCTGGGGCCACCGCCAGCTCTCGGGGCCCCTCCATGGCCCTTCCCGCGGGCCTGGGTCTCGGGCTCCACCTCCTCCTTGCAGCCTACGCCTTGCCCAGTCTCTGCCCGTTGTCCCCTCAGACCCTCACCCCCACCCCACGTAGCCCAGCAGGAAGCCTGTATTTCCAGGGGACACTGCAGGGCCCCCTGACCCAGTAAGGTCATAGGTCAGGGGTTAAGACGTTCGTGTCTTCTGAGGGCCTGGGGACCACGACTGCTCTGTGAGCTGAAGAGAACCACGCGATGCCCCGTGTTGGCCTCCATTTCCCTCCTGCTAGTTTCTTGGGAGGTAAAATTCAAAGTTATCCGCTCCCTTTTTAAAAGATTTATTTACGTGAACGTCAAAGTGACAGAGAGAGGGAGAGATATAGGGAGAGAAAGAGAGAGAGGAAGACAGGGAGCGAGCAAGCTTCCATCATCGGCTCAGTCCCCAGCTGGCTGCAACATCTGAGGCGGCTGCAGGTCTAAGCCAGGAGCCAGAAGTCCGCCTGCGTCTCCTATGTGGGTGACAGCGGCCCAGGCACTTCAAGCATCATCTGCCGCCGTCCCAGGCACACTGGCAGGGAGCTGGATCAGAAGTGGAGCAGCCGGGACGAGAGTCAGCCCTGTGATGTGGGTGCCAGTGTCACGGGCGGCTTGGCCCACGGAGCCACGACGCAGGCCCCCAGCGCGGTTGTCCTTGCTAACGAAGAAGAGAAAATACAGAAACCTCCCTCCTGAGGCTCAGGGTCCTCGGCCACCTGCCAGGAGCAGCCCCAGAAGGAGGCGTGCCCGGGGAGGCACCAGGACGCCCGTCACACCGCCTGTCTCCCAGGGGCTGGTTTGGTGTGGACCCAGTCCACGTGGACATGCTACGAGACGTATTCTAATCCGTGTTCTAGAAAGGAGCCCAGCACGGCGGGCGGCGGCCACCAGCACTGACCCTCAGACCCTGTGCGAGCCGGGCCGCTTCGGCATCAGCCCCCCTGAGCTCCAGCCTCCCCCCGGTTGCCCCCACCAGCGGGCCCAACCCTCCCCCGCATCTGTCCAGACCTCTGCCCCCGGCTGCACTGGGTTCAAGGGCGTTTTTATCGTCACTAGGAATTAAACACCTTTGCCGCTGTGCAGAGGAAGTTTGAGAGCTTTCATTACTTGTTTGTTCATTATTTTTCTGATGCGCTGGCTGCACAGTTGCGCCCTGGGGAGCCCGTGCGGGGCCCCCTGGCTCCTGTCCATCAGGCCTGGTTTTTGCTGGGTGCCTCTTTTCCCTGGCAACGTTCCTGGGCTCAGGTTTCTGGGACTCCGTCTGTAGGGCTGTGAGCCATTTGCCCAATGAGCTTGTGAGCCCTCTCCACAGACGCCTCGGTGAGACGAGGCAGGGAGACCGCCCCACCCCGCCCCTGCCACGCTCGGCCCTCTGATGCCAATCACAGCTGGCGGAGCTCAGAGGCCCCTCACCTGGCCCTGGCTTTCCTCTTCGGGCTGTTCTGCACCCGAGACGTGACAGCCAGCCTGGGGAGGGCCAGCCAGGGGGACACACAGAGGAGAGCTGCAACCAGCCCAGAGCAGCCACAGGGCACCCACGGGAAGTTAACGCTGTGACCGGGCAAGACGCGCCACAGCCAGGTGCACACGGGTCACTGGGAGTCTGCACTGAGTGACAGCCCGGGACAGCCGACCCCGGCTCCCCTGCACCCTGCACGTGGTGAGCAGTGGGCACAGGGTTAGGGACGGCATCGTGTCCGGCCCAGATGCTCAGGTGGAAAACAGAGCCCCAGGGTGGCTGCGTCTGCACACAGAGCCACTGAAGTTCACCGTGGCCATGGCCAGTGCCCGTCACAGCAGAAGAGACGGCGGCGCCTGGGCACAGAGGAACGGCCACACGAGGAGGAGGCGGTCATCAGCACGGCGGAGGCTTCTGGCCAGGAACCGGCCCAGCTGCCACCTGGCCTCGGGCTTCCAGTTCCCGGAAAGAACATCAGGTGTCTGCCACTGGTGCTGCTCTCCTGTGGCTGTCAGGAGACGGTGGGAGCCGGGGCAGGGGGGCTCCAGAGGAAGAGAGAGGAGGAGGGGGCACTGGCCACGCCCAGCTCCTTCCCTGAAACACACTGCACACGGAGGTCCCACTCCCCTCCCAGCTGCACCGGGCTGGGCTGTGAGGGAGAGAGCAGGGGGACACCGGGGCTTCTGCTCTGAAGTGCCCCCCCCCCCGATGGCAACACTGGCGACAGGGGCCAGGCGGAGAGCACCGTGTGGCATGCACTGGGAGAGGGCGCCCGGGCAGGAGCCTGTGCTCGGAGGAGACGGCTTCCCTCCGGGACACACAGAGCTTGAGGCCCCCGTGGATCTTCCCCGTGGCCACGCTCCATGGCTGGGCGCACACAGGGGCAGAGACAATGCGGGGGCCATCTTGTGACTGGTCTTCCTGGGAGACGGCCTCCCCAGCAGGCAGCTTGCGTCCGAGGACTGGGGGAAGCCCCGAGGCAGCTCCCTGGGGCTGCCCTGCCCAGGACTCTGGGCGGGGCTGGAACCCGCTTGCCCGTGGCTCCCAGTGCTGGGATCCACCATGAAGGTGATGGTGGCATTGGGTCCCGCGAGGTCTCTCCTTGGCTTGCGGGTGGTGGGCAGGTCATCCCTCTGTGCGGGACAGCGTCCTGCTCTCCTCTGGGCTGGGGTCCGCGCCCATGGCCTCCCGGGGTGCTGGGGATGGACTCCAATTCGCCCCCAGGTAGGCCCCCTTCTGTCCCATCCAGTGCTGTGGCCCACTCCTGGGGGCCATGGTGACAGACGGGGCTGCCGTGGATGGAGAAGAGGCCGGCGCACGGCTGGCCGTGTGTGCTGTGACCTCCGCGGGTGACCCCCGCTGCCAGTCTGTCTGCTTCTGCAGCCTCACCTGGCCCACCCCGGGCAGTGGACACATCTGGCACTCAGGGGGCAGCCTGGGATGGACACATGGATCCGAGGTCCTCAGTGACTGGGAGGGAGATCAGAGCTGAGAGGAGAGGCAGTCGCCCGGCCGAGGGGCACCGGCCCAGAGTGAGGGGAAGGGGCCTCTGGGAAAGTAGCAGGAGTCAGGGCTGCCCAGGTCTGTGCTGCGACCTCCCGTGAGCCAAGTGCACTTCCTGTGCCGAGACGAGAGCCGGAGCAGGTTTCAGAGGCGTGAGCTCTGCCCCTGGGGCCAAGGGGAATCTCAGCAGATGGAGGAAGCCTGTGGCTGATGCGGAAGAAGCACCAACACTGGGGTCTTGTTAAGGTTCTGGTCCTCAGGCTGGGGGCCGGCATAGCGGGTTAAGCCTCCACCTGCAGTGCCGGCATCCCACATGGGCTCCGGTTCGAGTCCCAGCTGCTCCTCTTCTGATCCAGCTCCCAGCTATGGCCTGGGAAAGCAGTGGAAGATGGCCCAGATGCTTGGGCCCCTGCACCCGCGTGGGAGACCTGGAAGAAGCTCCTGGCTCCTGGATGGAAGATCTCTCTCTCGCTCTCTCTCTCTCTCTTAGTAACTGTGCCTTTCAAATAAAATATAAATAAATCTTTTTACAACAGAGACTCTCACGCTGGCAGGAAGTGCGTGTTGAAAAACGCACGGGCGTGAGGTTAACAAGGGACTGACGTCCAGGAGAAGCGGCCGGCAGTGGAGAAGGAAGGCCCGGACGTGAGAGGGGCTCACGGTGGCTCCGGAGCAGCCAGAAGCAGGCCCAAAGGGATGGAGGGTGTGGGCGGGGACAGGAAAGGGGGCTCCCCGTCACCAAGGCGTGGGGACCACAGGATGACGAGGTGGGCAAGTTTATTTACTTGGAAGGTAAAGTTACAGAGAGAGAGAGAGAGAGAGAGAGAGATCTTCCATCTGCTGGTTCACTCCCTAAGTGACTGCAGTGCCCAGGGCTGGCTAGGCTGACGCCCAGAGCTTCTTCCAGGTCTCCCATGTGGGTGCAGGGGTCCAAACACCTGGGCCATCCTCTGCTGCTTTCCCAGGCAGGGCTGGATGGGAAGTGCAGCAGCTGGGACTCGAACCAGCGTGCTGTGGGATGCCGGCATCGCAGGTGAGGGCTTTGCCTGCTGCAACACGGCGCAGGCTCCACGTCTTTGTTGTTAATGAAAAGGACTCGGGGCTTTCACGTCTTGGTTTCTCAGAAAGCAGGGGCAGATGCGTCCGTCCCAGGCAGCCGGAAAGAGGCTGCTTCTGAGCCGAGCGCTCGCACGGCGCCAAGTCTGGGGTGGGTATCACCTAGACCTTAGCGAGGACAATACAGAAACGACACAGAAACGGCTCTGCTGTGAGACTGGCGGAGCCGCCATGCAGAGGCAGCCGCGTAAATCCCGCCATGGGAGGCCCGGGTTAATAGACAGGTGCCGCCTGGCCGCCGCCGTGGGAGGGGACAGCAGCATCTTCCCAAGGCTGGTTTCTCCTGTCCCCCTCCCGTGAGCGTCTTCCGTGTTGCGTGACGCTCACACAAGGCTGTGTCACGCAAGCTACAAATGGGGTCACAGTCTCCAAGTGAAATGTTTTCTCGTCGTTCGGCTTCATCCCTGGACAAGCCGTGAAAACCTAGAAGAATGAGCGGCTCACACAGGTGATCTCTCTGAAAACAGCGGACGCCCCAGGTGAGCGATTTCTAGACAGAACGCCGTCTATATTTCAGGCGGAAAGTTCTGGAAATGGGCCAAAGGCACCAGCAGCTCCCGGGCTCCACGTGAAGGGACTGGACACGCAGAGCCTGGCGGGCAGCTGAGAGGCCTCCAGGAAAGGCGCCTTGACCTTGGATCTCATCGGGAGCACAGGGATGCAGGTGCCTGGGCCCCAGCAGAGACGGGGCGGCTTCTCCCGGCGGTACCACTTCCTGTGGGGGAGGGGGTTGGCGCGGGCGGCTCCGAACCCTTTTCCTGAAAAGGGTGCACTCTCTTGGGAGTGGATCACCGAGGGGCAGGGGAGGCATTTGGGCAGTAGCTGATACGGGGACCTTGGGCGTGGGAACTGGGCTGACCGTGCCTCCCCCAGGTCAGCGGTGTGGCTTGGCTCCGGTCACTCCATTGTCCTTCCCTGTGGTTTCTCGGATGAAAGACTTCCACTGTCAGCAGCTTGTGCTGCTGAACGAGAGGAGCTTCCCGTGACGCCGGACACCTGGGCCGCGCCCTTCCCCGCCCTGCAAAGTGGCCCCAGCAAGCGGCGATGGCTGTCGGACTGCACGGTCCACGTGGTCTGGGGAAGTTGGTGCCGTGGGAGCAACATGACAGTGACAGTGGCTACTAGCCGCAGGGGGCGGTGCCACCAGTCTGGGTTGACCGGAAGTCTGCACAGGGTCTGGGGGTGCCGATGGTGCAACAAGAGACAACAGCCAGACTCCTGGAGAACTTCTGCTAAGAGCTCCAGTGCCCCTCCCCACAGGCCGCCGGGACCCAGGCCCCTCCGGGGACAGGCCCCTCCCCAGGCAAATCTTGGCTTCCTCTCCCAAATGGCAAAACCAGGCGGGAATGGGTTAAGCCGAAGCCTGGGCGTCCACTTCTCAGCCCCTCCCAGCCCTGGGCAGCAGGAGCGGGCGGCAGTGGAGGAGTGGAGTGAATTCTCACGCCGGGCCAGCAGGAGAGATGTGCGCGGGAAGAGATTTATCTCCCCCAGCAAACATGACCCAGAGTATTTTTCTTGCAGGCCGCATTCATTTACCAGCGCTGAGGAAATCGTCCCCTATCACGGCGCCCGCACCATAAGTCACATCCGAGCGTTTTTATTAAGACCACGAAAGGATCAGGAAAAACGAGGCACCGAGCGCGTGAGGCCCCAGGTCCTGGAAGCCATAATCGGGTGGGAATGGCGTCAACGGCGCAGCGAACGGGCTCGTCCTCAATTTCCTGCAACAATGGCCGCTCCCAGCACCTCTCCATCAAACCCGAGAGAGGGCTCATCCCAAGACGGGAGCCATTTCTCGCCCATTACTGTACAGCACTGCTGATGTATTCGTTTCTCTTAAGGCAGCATCACCCTTAAAGCTTCTAGAATTTCTGTAGGAGAGGGGGGTGAGGGCGGGGAAACCCCCCCCCAGAGAACCGGCCCCAGATTCCCGGCGTCCCTCTCCGCCGTGTCAGCCGAGATCCGTTCTCCTGTTACTCTACAGAACCTCCCCCCTTAGGTCCGCGTCCATGCTGGCAAAGGGCTCCACCCGTCCTCGAAACACTCGCCATCAAGAAGTCACTCCGTCTGCTTCTCCTGTTTTTATTATGTTCCAGTTGTTCCATCAAAAACCAGCTACCGGGGCCACAGCTGGGGCGTCGTGGGCAAAGCCTGTTCACCAACCATGATCTTCCGGGGTCCCGAAGACCAGGCTGAGGCTGCCTGGCCAGCTCGCTCTCTGTCACCCCTTCCTGGCCGGCAAACCTCAAAGTCAAGGTCCGCACCTCCCGGCACCTCCCGCTGTGATGCCTCACAGCCCAGGGCTAGATCCCTGTCTGAGCTCTGGGTCCCTTCTCCACGCGGCTCCCACGCGAGGACTGGGGGAGGGGTGTCCAGACGGCGTGGCCATCGCACGTGTGGGCACGCATCCGCCCACGTGTGCCTTGGAGGGTGTGCCCTGGGGAAACCCCACACTTAAACAACCTCTGCCCAATGAGCTCAGCCCTCAGTCGGTTTCTCCACGGAAACTTCTGAAGCCCTCGGGCACCTACCGCTGTCAAACTCCAGCTCGACAGGGGAAGCCCCATTGTCCACTCCCTGCCCCGTCCACGGCCTCTACCCCACAGCTGCTGCTGTCCCCAGTGGCAGTCATGGTGTCTGCTGCCTGCAGAGTTTGTCACAGCCTTGTGTAAAGAGCACTTGGTTTTCCTGCAAAATCCCATTTTAGCCAATTCACCGGAGCAGCCCCCTGCCGTCCAGGCAGAAAGCCCCTTGGTCCTGCCTCAGCCCAGCCCGTCGGTCCCTTCGGGAGCTGCCTGGCCTCCTCCGTCAGGAGGACCTCCCTGATGGATGCCCTCACTCCACTTCTGGCCGCCCTCTGGCACAGCCCACCCACCCCGGCTCATGTTCAAGTGGCCACCAGTCACAATGCCGATGCTCCTCAGAATCACCAGGGGGCCTGTGAGGGCGACCCAGACTCAGAACTGCGGCCCAGGCATCTGCATTTTTAGAATGTTCCAGAAGATTCTGCCACCTTGGAGGGAGGAGACCCCCATGTGTGGTGCCGGCCACTGGGTTCCCCAGCTCCAGGCACTGGAATCTTCTTGGTCTGTGACCGGGGTTTGCCTGGGAGGACTCTGAGGGTCTTCCCAGGAGACTGGGTGGGGAGGGGAGCAGGGAGACGCTGGCTTTGGTCTGACTGCAACAGGAGCAAGTGTTTGCTGTCACGAGCGGCCAAGGCTGTCTTTCCTGAGGAGCTCGGAGTCGTGGGGACCAACTCACCCACTCCCTGTGTCTCCCACTGCCGTGTTCCGCACTCCACACTCATCCAACCCTCATCTCCCCAGGCCGGATCCGGTCGAATGGGGCCTCGTGGATCTGCTGCTGCTGGGTGGGAGAGATCCCTCACAGCCTGGGGTTAGATCCCTAACAGCCCAGGGGTTAGATCCCTCACAGCCCGGGGGTTAGATCCCTCACAGCCCGGGGTTAGATCCCTGACAGCCTGGGGGTAAGATCCCTCACAGCCCGGGGTTAGATCCCTGACAGCCCGGGGTTAGATCCCTGACAGCCCGGGGTCAGATCCCTCACAGCCCATGGCCGAGTCTGCACGCAGACCCACTTAGCTGGGCATGTCCTCTGCGGCGGGAACAAGGCCATGTCCCTCACCCCAGGGCTGTTCCCGACCCTGGACTGCATGAGGACGTATTTCTCCCCGAGTCACAGCCGAGGAGAGCTCTGGAGATAAGGTCATTTATCCCCCAGAGGATGCACCGGCCCGGCGAGACGCATCAGCCAGAATATATGGGATGCGTTTTGCGGGGCCCGTGACAGTCGTTAGGAATGGGCCTTGGGTGCCATTACCCGGGAGTCATCTGGTGAAGTATGTGTCCTCCAAGAAGACAGAAAACACGCACGTGCCCTGAGCCGAATTGGTCAGCCGAAAATACTGGAGTGCTTTCTCCTCGCGGGGAAATTAAGCCATTTGTTGGAGGACAGAAGTTGAGGATGGTAGTTACAGCTCGCTGACATCCCCATAAATCAAGGCGGCACGCACGCCTGGCGCAATGCACGGGTACGTGGCTCTCCCCTCACCGTGGCCCAGCAGGAGGATTCTGGGGCAGCAGGGAGAGGTGGGAGCTGGGGGCCCTGGGGGCAAAGACGAACTGCCCTGAACCTGCCCATGCACCACCGCCCACCCTCACACACTTGTCCCCGGCTCACTCTCACGCTCATTCCCCCACACACAGGTTTTCAGGGTGCAGCTCCGATCTTGCTCACGTTCCACGTCGCCCCCCGACTCTTGTGCTAAGTGCGCAGCCGCTGATCCACAGGCCTGGACTGACTGTGATCCAGGATCAGACACCTCCTCTCTGCGATCTGGGCTCAGACTCCTCTGCTGTGCGATCCAGGCTCAGGCTCCTCTGCTCTGCGATCCAGGATCAGGCACCTCCTCTGCTCTGTGATCCAGGATCAGGCTCCTTCACTCTGTGATCCAGGCTCAGGCTCCTCTGCTCTGTGATCCAGGATCAGGCTCCTTCACTCTGTGATCCAGGATCAGGCTCCTCTGCTCTGCGACCCAGGATCAGGCTCCTCTGCTCTGTGATCCAGGATCAGGCACCTCCTCTGCTCTGCGATCCAGGATCAGGCTCCTTCACTCTGTGATCCAGGATCAGGCTCCTCTGCTCTGTAATCCAGGCTCAGGCTCCTCTGCTCTGCAATCCAGGCTCAGGCTCCTTCACTCTGTGATCCAGGCTCAGGCTCCTCTGCTCTGTGATCCAGGATCAGGCACCTCCTCTGCTGTGTGATCCAGGCTCAGGCTCCTTCACTCTGTGATCCAGGCTCAGGCTCCTCTGCTCTGATTCAGGCTCAGGCTCCTCTGCTGTGTGATCCAGGCTCAGGCAGCTCTGCTCTGTGATCCAGGCTCAGGCTCCTTCACTCTGTGATCCAGGCTCAGGCTCCTCCTCTCTGATCCAGGCTCAGGCAGCTCTGCTCTGTGATCCAGGCTCAGGCTCCTCTGCTCTCTAGGTGTGAGGCCCTCAGCACAGTCGCCTTCTGTGCATCTTCCCAGTCTCCCCACTCCGCTTCAAAGAGAAATGCAGACTCCATGCATGAACCGGGCTGGACAGCCGAGTGCGGCTCCCCCTGGAAGGCCCTGTTCACGCGGAGGCCTGGCAGGCACCGAATGGTGCCTCCAGTCCCTAAGGGACTAGCTGAGTGTCCTGAGCCTCCTCATCCATCAGAGGGGAATGACAAGGGTGCCAGCCGTACCAGGATTAAATGATTTGACATCTTCAAAGACTGGTGCCACACCTGACCCCATAGTCTACATCAGTCCAAGATTGCAGCTGCCATCTGGTCAACCTGCAGCTCTCAGAGCTAAGAGACGAGACCTGTGGACCACATTGCTTCAAACCCCTTTCCCTGGAGTTCCCGGCAGCTGCTGTCCAGGGGACAGAGGCTTAGTGAGGGCACTTAGCAGTCACGCCCTCCACTCATGTGGGCTGATCCTAGAGCAGTGAAGGGATTGACGGCTCCGTGGGGAGAGACGGAGACGGTGACAGCAGCGGAACACTGCGTCCAAGCCCAGAGAGAGTGAGAAAGACGCAGGTGATGTCTGCAACCAGCCCTCGGGCAGATCATCGCCCGGTTCTGCACCACTGGTACTGAGGGCCAGGCGGCCGGCACAGCCCAGGACAAGCACCCCTTTCATGAGAGCTCACAACGGAAGGAAGGATGCTGGCGGGGGGGCAGCATGTCCACTCGTTCCCCCCGAGTGTAGGATCCGGTTGGGCGTTGACTTAGGTCAAGGTCCCGAGGGGGCAGCGCAGCCATCATGGTGTCTGCTCTGGATGCCAAACGGCCTGGGCACCCCACAGCCGCCCCGCGTCCCCTGCTGGCCCATCCCTCCACGCCCGGTGGGCTGCAAGAGCTCCCCGCAGGTGAGGCCCTGGGACAGGACCCCGGAGCTGCTGGTCCTGCCTCGAGCAGGTACCTGGGAGAGGACGTCAGGTACCACATGGATGATGAAACAGGTGGCATTGAGCACTGAGCGCCAGGCTGTCCGCCACGCCGAGACCCGGTGGGACCCACAGGCGCTGGTGAGCACAAGGCTCGCAGATGAGCCGCAGCAAGAATGTTCCAGTCAAAGGACCTCTGCATTGCTGGTCGGACAGAGTGTGACCCCAACACCCCGGGCAAGGGGCGGGAAGTGGAGGGGGGGGCTGCGTGGTGCAGCCGGGAGCTAACCCAGCATTGTTGAAATGTGTTTTCAACCACTAAAGGACAGGACCTGTGTGTGTTTAAAAAAAAAAATTCAAAAGCCCCCGGAGCTCCCAAGTCCACATTGCATAATTGTCATTGGCGAGGAGACGACTGAAACACAAACCGAGCTGGTGTGGAGCTGCAGCCGCATCCGGATGGATCTGCCCCCCCCCCCCTTCCTGCTGAACACGGATCTCAGCGTTTGCTGAGCCTCCAGGCCAGGGGCCAGTGCCAAGCCTCCCGGTGAGCAGGCCGGAGTCACCCACGAGGCCCCCAAATCTGGCTCTTCTCTCCCTCCGGATGGTGCCCGAGACCCAGCTGAGCCTCCCGCCTCCAGCCCGGCCTCCCCTCCCCTAGCTGCCGTCTCCGCGGGATCCACACCGCTGCTTCTCCAATTTCCAAACGTAAATCGGGCATCTGGGCCCGGGCTTCCTGCTGCACTGAACCCCACTGCAGAGACTCGGCCTCCTGGGCACCTCCTGCCCTCCTCTCACCCCCCAGGGCCCCACGACGGCTGGAGCTGGGGAGTTACTCCCGAGCGTCCCCAGCCCTTAGGAGTTCAGGGAAGGGAGACTTGGAGCTGGGAGTCATGGGAGGGGGCTGTCGGGTTGGATTTAAGAGTAGGAATGAGGACAGGCCTTCCAGTTGGAGAGAAAAATTGTAGGACCACGTGCCGAGGTGAGGGTCCCAGCCCCCAGGAGGGCTTGGATGGAGGGTGGTGGCCGAATGATGGCGCCCCCACCCCTGTAGCTCCCCATGCTGCCCCCTACCGGGACGGGGTCTTTCCAGATGCAGTCTGAGCAGATGGGGGGTCCAGAAATGGAAGATTGCTCTGAACTGTTGGGGCAAAATCTACATGCAGGAGTCCTTGTGAGACATCAGAGGTGGGGCTGGGGCGACACAGCTGGCACCGGCAGCTGGGACAAGCGGGGAGGGCCCCTGTCCCGGTGCCCTGGAGTGACCGTGGCCCCGGCAGTGCCTCCACGCTGCAGCCCTGGTCCTGCAGCATGAGGCAATCTGGCTACCGCAGCCCCAGGGCACCCACAGTGGGGCAGAGGAAGAAAGTGGGGGCCGGGGCTGAGGCCCGGAGGGGAGGGGCGTTTGGGGTCCTGGAGCAGCATCTGCAGTCAGCACCAGCCTGGCTTGGTGGGGTGGCTCTTGGCAGGAGTGTGGGAGACAGAAACAATGGAGGGAGGACGCCCCCCCCCCCCCGGGGCTGAGAGAGGAGCTGATGGCGTGGCCTGGGCTGCCAGGGCCAGAGCCAAGGCCTCAGAACTCACGGCATCCTGCAGGACAGGGGAGCCGAGGGCAGGCGATGCGGAATGGGCGGGGCTCCAGGACAAAGGTCTACTCCTGACCGAGAAGCCGCCGGGGTTGGTGCTTGGTCACATGAGGTCAGCTCCGAGGCCCCCGGGCACCCAAGGCCACAGCTGACCCTGAAGACCCTGTAGAAGGGGTGTGCTTCGGGCATGGACTCTGCCTTCCCCATCGCGAGGGTCTCTGAGAAGCTGCTTGGGGCTCCCCACACCCGCTGCAGCGTGGAGACGCTGTGTGTGTGTGTGTGTGAGAGAGACCTAGAGAGAGCGAGAGAGAGCGAGCTGCCTGCCCTGGTGACGGTGACCTTGCCCACCAGGGTCCTGGCACGCAGCCAGCCCAGAGCAGCCCGTCCGGGCCGTGCGTGGACCGACCGCTGTGCTTCTCGCCGTGAACTGAGCCTTCCAGGGCGCAGCCTCCACACCCGCAGGGTGGAGCCGGGATCTCACCCTCTACCCTCGAAGGCCGCACCTGCTTGTGCCACTTCCACCCGGGGTAGGGTCCGTCTCTCACTCGGCAGATGCTGGGCAGAGGGGCACTGAGGCTGGAGCAGGTGTCAGGGAGCTGGCGTCCCGCCTTGAGCGGGGGTGGCTGTGGTCCTGTGACGTCGTGCAGCTCGGGGTCATGATCCTGCCGCTGACTGACTCGGCGCCCCTCCCCAGCCACAGCCCCCTGTGCTATGACGAGGTCACCGGGAGGGCCCCCAGCCTCAGCACAGCCATGGACAGAAGTGCTGCAGACACAGCCGGGGACGCCCCTTGAGGGCTGAGAGCTCCTGAGCCGGCCCCGGGCTGTCTGACAGAGCTCCTCTCCCAAGCTGCCTGACGGTCCGGGACCAGTGCAGGGTCCCGGGCCTCTTCCCAAGCGCTTCTCCCAGGAGGGCAGCTTATCAACCTGTTCCTGACCGGAAGGCACGCATGGGGGGGTCGCCTACCTGGTCCCCAGTTGTCTGAGTGTCCGGTGCCGGCCAGCTGGTGCCTGTCCTCCACCCTCTGCTCTTCTAGAATATAAGGCAGGGTGAGCGTTTGCCCAGCGGTGAGGTCTGCTGGGGGCAGCCACATCCCACGTCCGAGCGCCTCGGCTGAGGTCAGCCACCTCCGCTTCGGATCCAGATTCCTGCTGACGTGCACCCTGGTTCACAGCCTGGGAGACCTGCACTGAGTTCTGGGCTCCTGGCATTTGGCAAGTGAACCAGCAGGTACAAGAACTCTCTCTCTTCTCTCTCTCTCTTTCTGTTCTTCTGTCTCTGTGTCTTTCAAATATAACGAAAATCAATACATAAAAGCTTTTTAATTACAGAGGCGAGATAGCGCCTTATTCACCCAGGGTTGTCAGAACCAGAGGAAGCGAGCACAGGGAGTCTCCCGTGAAAACCCTTTGCACCTGCTACTTCTGGAAACTTCTTCCCTGCCCCCTCGTCATTGTCAGCTGACTTGGTGCTTTTACTGTGCACCCCGTTTCCCGTGCGGCCTGGACCCCGCCTGGGGTGCCTCAGCGAGTTGTGTGTTTCTCCCGTGCCTGCCCGAGCGCGTGCACCCCCCCGGGGCTGCAGGCGGCACCAACATCACCGAGCCCGGCACGGTTTGTGTGCGGCTTCCTTTCAAATATTTTACAAAGCCTCTGAGTCACGAACGAGAGACGGAAAGCAGACTTGGCTTCTGCCCACGGCAGCTCTGCCAACCTCATAGCCCACGAGAAGCAGAAGAGCCGCGTGCATCTGATGTGGATAACTCACCCAAAGCAAGGAAAGCCAGGAGTCCTTGCGGAAGGTCCGCTGAGATAGCGCAATTCGTTCTCTCCAGGGCGGGGGGCGGCTGAGAGCCTGGCCGTCCGCCGACACGGGCCGGAAGCCAGGGAGCTCCCTTGACTTGGGAGGGCCCCAGGAACCCCAGAGGCCCTCTCCCCTCCACGAGGGCTTCAGAACTCCCAGGCAAAGCCGCGCTTTTCTGATGACTCACATGTGAGAGTGGAGCGCCAGGTAACCCTCACCGCCTTCTGTGCGCCTTTCTGAAGGGTAACAAATGTTTGATTTTCTTCTAATGGATTTGTCATTTTATTTCAAGCACCCACTCCTGTTGACCCACGGAACCTCAATTTCAAAGCCATTAAAATCTAATTTTCCACACTGTGCCCCCAAGAGATTGACTAACTTTCAAAGAATAATTCATTTTCTTTAAGAAAAAAATGCATCTCTCTCTATATATCTTTTTTCTTTTTATTCTCTCCAGCCGGGCAGGGAGCGTGCTGTCCATGGTGCTGCCACGGCTCTCCCACGGCTGCCTCTCCCGGGAGCGTAAGTGCTCCTCGGGCAGCGCAGGGGGCGGGCACTGCGGAGCCGGGCTGTGTTTATCCAGAGAACCACCACTTACTGGTCTGCTAGGAAGGACCCGCTGTCATGCTTCGCCACCAAGGCAGCAGGACAGGACGCTCGGGGTTGTTTGGAAAATAGTGGAGGTGTCAGACGGAGCTGAAGAACGCTTCCTGAGAGGCCATCTTGCAGATTCCAGGGAGTCCACGACCTCCAGAAATCTAACTTTTCCCCTGCAGTGCTAAGCTAAAGCCCCCGTTTAAAATTCTGGGCTCGGAACACCCAATGAGAGGCCACTCAGGGAGGTATCCAGAAATCCCCACACAGAGATCTGCACCAGCCGGCAGCAGAAATCACGTGAGTCCCATATGGAGCCGCCACACCTGCCCCATCACGTGGCTCCCACCACATGGAGCCGCCACACCTGCCCCATCACGTGGCTGCTACCACACGGAGCTGCCACACCTGACCCATCACGTGGCTGTTACCACACGGAGCCGCCACACCTGACCCATCACGTGGCTGCTACCACACGGAGCCGCCACACCTGACCCCACCACGTGGCTGCTGCCACACAGAGCTGCCACACCTGACCCCACCACGTGGCTGCTGCCACACAGAGCTGCCACACCTGACCCATCACGTGGCTGTTACCACATGGAGCCGCCACACCTGCCCCATCACGTGGCTGCTGCCACACGGAGCCGCCACACCTGCCCCATCACGTGGCTGCTACCACACAGAGCCGCCACACCTGCCCCATCACATGGCTGCTACCACACGGAGCCGCCACACCTGCCCCATCACGTGGCTCCCACCACAGGGAGCCGCCACACCTGCCCCATCACGTGGCTCCCACCACAGGGAGCCGCCACACCTGCCCCATCACGTGGCTCCCACCACAGGGAGCCACCACTCCTGCCCCTGCATCTGCGCAGGCAGTGCCAGGTCCTGAGCTGGGAGGCACCTTTGTGGGGAGGTTGGGACTGCCCGTGCTGAGCAGGCGATTACACTACGCTTAGGTAAGATGCCACACCGACAGGAAGCAGCTGAATCTCAGGTCTGTGGGAGTGGAGTTCGCCCTTTTTGCAGCTTTTATGTTTGTTTCACGACAATCACTTAAGCGGGCTGCAGCCCATACATCCCGAACACTCGGAAGGCAACTTGGAAGACAAGAGGGTGACCAAGGTCACAGGCAGGAGACTTAGCATCACCGTGCGCCTCCTTCCAAAGCTCCTTGGCGAGGAGGTCCTCGGGTCAGGGGGCTGGAGCTGCTCCACCGAGTGCCACGGTGCCCTGCACTGAGCATCCGGACTCGGAAGCAATGCCCATGCCCGTATCGACAGACACGCTGCCCACCAGTGCCTGGATGGGGTCACAGTGGCGTGTGTGGCCAAGGGTCAACGCTGTCTGCCGCAGGTGCAGCCCCACCTGGTGAACCACACCCAAGGGTTACAGATGCCAAGTCGAAGGGTTGAGTCTACAAGTCAGGGAGGGTGTCCAGGTTGGTCCTGAGCAGGTTTCCATGGTCACGGCTACAGTGCCCAGGTGCAGGATCTATGTCTGGGGGACCAGGAGTGGGGACACCCAGCAACACATTTCAGACCCCTTGAAACAAGGGCACATCTGGCGGGCACCTGGGACACCTTGCTGAGCCTGGAGTGGGACAACATGGCCAGGGAGTCACAGCAGCTGGGCCAATGTAAAGTCTCCTATTCCCCAGCGGGATGCTCACTGCCTGCCCCCTCACATCCAGCCTGGATCCCAACAGCACTGCGCTCCTCGTTGTCATGAGGGTAAAGCAAGAGGCTGGGCACAAGCAGCCTGCAGCTCGGGGGGTGACAAGCGCTCGTCTGTGCTGGGAGTGTCGTCCATCTTCCTGATCCCGGTACAGACAGCAGGGACCTCACAGAGTCTGCGAAGGGCACATCTTGGGGCTGGCGCTGTGGCATAGTGGGTAAAGCCACTGACTACAGTGCTGGCATCCCACATGGAAGCCGGTTCGAGTCCTGGCTGCTCCTCTTCCCATCCAGCTCTCTGCTATGGCCTGGGGAAGCAGAAGAAGATGGCCCAAGTCCTTGGAACCCTGCACCTGCGTGGGAGACCCAGAGGCAGCTCCTGGCTCCTGGCTTCAGATTGGCACAGTTGTGGCCATTTGGGGAGTGAATTGTCAGATGGAAGACCTCTCTCTCTCTGTCTCTACTTTTGCCTCTCTGTAACTCTGCCTTTCAAATAAATAAAATTTTTTAAAAGCCACATCTTGCTGCACACCCAGCTCCACGCAGAGCAAACCACCCCCCAGTCCCCCCACAACCCTACTCTCCCACACCCGGGCAGTGAGAGGACAGGGTGGGGCCCACAGAGCAAAGACCCAGCGAGAAACAAGAGGCAGGGCCAGGACATGAACCCTGCAGGGCCAGGCGGCACTCAGGACATGGGCATGGCCTCCTCCCCTCCTCTCCAGCCCGCCCACCTGTGCTGTCAGCTCCCTCTCCGAGAGCCCTCTGCCTCCAGCCTGTGAACATAGAGACCTTCAGGACCCCTGGAGATTTATAAACCTCCTTTGCAAAATGATTCCAAGAGGTTTGCACTAATAAAACATAAGAATCAGAGGCCTCAGAGCAAAGATGTGGAAAAGTGCTTTGAAATTGCTCGGGAACGCTCTCCAAAGCCGTTTCCACAGGACGCCTGCACCCGGCACACGTCACTCCTCCTTCGGGCACGAGCGCGCCGCTGACAGTGGCAGCCAAGTCAGGAGGGCTCGCTACGTGGCGGGCCAGGGCCGTGTGCTGTCCATGTCTCGCTCCTAGAGCCCCTACAGGAGTCTCACGTCACAGACACAAATGTGGGGCTTCAGTGGGCTCAGCGGCGGCAGACCCAGGGCTCCCAGCTGACAGCGAGC
>CM027388.1:1982376-2078333 GCA_015711505.1 Sylvilagus bachmani
TGGCACAGGCCCCTGCTGGAGTGCCCTGGGCACAGAGGCCACAGGCTGTGAGGTCACCAAGGGGCCCTGCAGATGTGGGGGGCAGGCAGAGAAGACACCGCTGTCACCAGGGAGAGCTGGCAGTGACTTGGGCGGGGAGAGAAGCTGACTCCCTGCTGTCACAGGGAGAGTCGCCCCGCCCCCTCCGTGCCCCCCAGCTCCCTCCCTCCCAGCCCCCCTCTGTCAAAGGCCCTCAGGAAACCCAGGGGGCCCTGCAGGGGACTCGGGCAGTCCCGTCCACCTAACTGAGCGAGAGGCTGAGAGTCGAAGCCGATTCACGGCACCTGTCAGTCTGTTGTCATCTTCAAGCAGTGAGGAACCAAGCTGTGGACCCCCCCCCCCCCCGGGATTCCAGACCCTTATCGGTCACCGCTCTTGTCCTGAACTTGGCTTCAAGACCAGAGGCTGGGTAAACCCCGCCCTGCAAGCTCACCTGCTTCATGCAAAGACGACCCCGGGGAAGTCTGCAAGGGGGGGGGGGGCTCGTGGTCCCCAGGTCGGTCTCCAGCTTCCCCAGCCTCACACCGACACGCTGAGCCTGAGGCCTCCTTCCACCCTCAGGGGCTTGCTAGGGACTTAACCAGCATCAGGAATCCCGAGAGAGGTCTGGAGGAGACCACGGCTGCAAGACGTTCCGAGCACCAGCGGGCTTCGGGGAGAAGCCATCACGCCCGCTCCGCATAGGGAGAAGCAGGATCCACACCAGCTGAGGCTTCCCTGGGGAGGGGACATTGAGGTGGGATTTGTAGGAAGTGACAGGCGGGTGTGACAAGTGATGCAGCACTTGGGGCGCCCCCAGGCGACTTCCCCGTCTGAAGTCGGAGCCCATGCAGTCACAGAGGCATTCTGTTGACAGGAATGCGAGTCCCTGCGGCTGCTTACTCAGAGCCCCAGCCTCAGGGTGAGCACAGTGCCACAGGAGCCCGCCTGCTCCTCCTGCGCGTCCCAGCTGCCCCAAATAAGTGACAAGGTTCACTCTGTCCTCGATGGGCCTCAAGGTCAGCAGAGGAGCAATCACGCTTCTGGTCTGGAACACCGAGGCTGGCAGGACGGGTCACGGCGGCGGCCCCCCCACAACGTGTGCACCTGCAGACAGCTGCCAAGAGGCGTCTGCACGGTGTCTTTGCACCGGGAGCTGCTGGAAGCAGCGAGCCCTCGGTGAGCCAGGTCCTCTCGCCTGCCAGGAAGCTGCGACTCAAACTCCACGCTGCAGTCACAGTGCGTCCCCGCCTCGGGATTTTCAGACACAATTAACTTTCTTCCTTCCCCTCCCTGCCCCACATCAGTCACACAGATTCCATCGTGCGGCTGTTCTGCTTTCACTCTTTTAATTCACCTCTAATCTAGCCAAAAGCGAGTGGGGATTTAGGGAATTAATTCAGCGGTTTCTTATCTCTGAACTCACGGTGACCACTGCCCCATGGTGGAAGATCACTCCCGTGCAGACACAGTTCAGTTGAGACATGAAGACGTGGGACCCCGGAGTCCATCAAGCAGCCATCGCACGGTTGCCCCTGCAGATACCAACCGCGCCGGGAGGGAGACGGGGGTGACGGGAACCCTCCGCGGAGCAGACACCCACCAGCCCCTCAGCCTCATCTTGAGAAAACAAACACGAGCTGCGCACACACACAGAGAGAAATGGCACCTAAAGGTTAACGCAATTATTCCTGGGACCCGGGATTAATCGTGATTTAAATCCCCCTTTGACATTCGATTTTTCTCTTCCACGCACGCATGTTCTTGCTTGCCTGCTGAGATTCGGGTCTGGTGTTCGCCGTCGCTACAGTGGATCTGCGTCATTGGTGGGAGCTCCCAGATGCCCTTCCGGCCCCGGAGCCACACGCGGCAGGGGCTCCTGGTGGTGCTGGTGGCCGTCCGGTGGTTCCCAGTCCCCCAGCCTCACTGAGTTCTGCTGGAGCTGGGGGTGAAGAGGCCCCAGCGACCTCCAGGATAGCAGCTTGAGAAGTGCGCTCACGGGGCCCGCCCAGCACGCCCAAGCAGAGCTCCACCGTGCGTGCTCTCTTGTCAAGTCTGGGCTGTTCCTCTCTCCAGCCTGTGACAGGTGCAGGGCGTCGTCTCAGTGTGGGACGAGTCGGTGCCAGGCTGCAGACGAGGCCCAGCTTCCACCATCGCGTGCACGTCCACCACGCCACGTGCGGACTGGATCCCCGCCCCCAAGCGATGCTATTCCCACATGGCGTCTTTGGGAGGACCTGAGGGTTGGGCCCTTGGGAACTAGATTGGTGCCCTCATAAAGGAGATCCCAGAGACACCTCTTCCGCCATGGAGGACCCAGCTCCAGGGCGCCAGCGATCAGCCAGGAAATGGGCTCTCGCCATGGGTCGGACTCCACCTTGGGCTTTCAGCCTGCAGAACTGTGAGGAGTCGGTTTCTGCAGCCCGTGGGTCGCTGGTTGAAGGTATTTTCTTACAGTGGTCCAGATAGACTGAGACAGTGTTTTTCTACGTGTTTTGCTTTCTGAGTTTGCTCATAGACATCTCTACCACGTTTTCCGACCACGTACTCATTGGGTTATTTGCACGGCTTGTACCGATTCCAGGAACGCTCCTGTTTGGAACGATGACCGACGTGCAGGATACTAACCCATCTTCCCTCGTCACGCGTGTCGTTTGTTAATGCGTGTGCTTCCCGAACACGCGTGGGTCGCAGCCTGAGTTCATTAACAGCCCGGCCTCACTGCAGATGCGCACATAGAAGGGTGATCGCGGGGCAGCAATGTCAGTACCCGAGTCACAAAGCCACCACGTCCACAGAGAGAGAGAGAACGGGTTCCCGCACCCCCGACCCCCCGGCCCGGGCACCACACGGCCGCTCATCACTGCTCATCGCCGGCATTGTGTGGCTCGGCCCTCGCAGCCACTCGGATCCGAATGAGATCGCTGCGCCCTCACGTGGTTCCGCTGGAGGGGGCAGGGGTCTGGCTTAGCTCGAGGCGTCCTCTCCTGCCTGCTTCAAGCTCACAGCTGCCACGGCGCCTTCCCTCGGTCTCGCGGGCGGGAGCGACTCTGAAGGCCACAGGAAGAGTTCCTCCTTTGGGCGCTGCAGCTGGCCCCGGGGTGAGGTTGAGGAGCCCCCCTCCGTCTTCTGCACCCTGCTCAGGAGTCACAACACCTCCCGGTGTGGGCCCCGCTCCATCCCCACACAGAGAACCCGCTCTAGAACTGCGCTGTGTTTTCCTTCGTCCCCACGCCGACCCCACACCTACCTGCTAGGGCAACAGTGGCTGAGCTCAGAGGCTACAGGCTGCACCTGAGGCTGCTGGCCCTGGGCGCCGGTGAGTGCCGTGGGCCGTGACATCCTCAGGCTCAGCCAAGGGGGGTGCGCAAGCTGCAGACGGGGTGTCTTTGTGCTTACTCACGGGCCACACGGCAGGATGGCGGTTTGAGCAGCACTGACTTTATCACAGGCATTCGACGCGTGCAGGAGGGTGTGTGGGCGGTGTGAGGAGTTTCAGCACCCACAGGCCTCGGTGTCTGTTGGGGGTCCCAGCCCGAGTTCCCCACAGACACCAAAGGGTGACAGCGGTCAGGACCTCTGCCCTGTGGGAACTGCTCGCGCCCGGGGCACGTCTGCATCACGCGTCCTGCACTGGCCGACCTCACGAGCTGTGCCGTTCTCTGCTGAGCCTCGGGCCTGAGCTGCCTTTGGGATCTCAGGCGCGTGAGACGGGGGCAGAGAAGTGGCAGGAGCCCAGGAGCCCCCGCGCTCAGGAGAGCACCAGGAGGCAGGGCTGGCCGGGAAAGGAGGGGAAGGGAGACTGAGCGGAGCCAGGATCTGAGCGGAGGCTGGGGCCGCGGGGGAGGAGAGCAGTGGGGCACGGAGGGCGGGGGCAGCCCGCGGGTCCTCTGGCCGGGGAAGAGGGCCCAGTGAGTCAAGGCATGGACCGCTTGCCGTGCGGTGTCCTGGAGACGTCGCAGAGCGGGAAGGAGGCAGAGACGGAGGCCCAGGAGAGGCCGGGAGGAGAGGCCCGAGGACAGGAGCCTCCTCGGGGGCTCAGGAGAAAGCCTCCGGCCGGCAGATAACACTGGGGGGCGGGGTGCCCACGACGGGAGCAGAGGGCGTCTGGCTGCCAGCGCCACCCTGTGCAGAAATCACCAAGACCATTTCCCGAGAATCGGCAGTTCTTGTGTTAATGAAGGCTGAGGTCTGAGGGACGCATTCCTGTGGAAGACATTGTTTCTGGTTGTTTCTGTCCTAGGTCTTTAACTAATTACCATGAGAACCGTCCGTGTAGACTCCGGCTGCAACTCCAGTGCCTGTTAGTGTGGGAGCACTGCCTCCTCGCCCCCCCTACAGTTTATTCAGGGCTGAAGCGGTGAATCTCGGCTTTGTCACAGCGAACAGACGCTGTTAGGACTGCATTGTGTGCGGCGTGAATGGGCCCTGAGCGATTCGCCAAGCAGGAAGTGCGCTGACAAATGAATTTTGAATTTTAAACGAAACTCCTTGCTGATGCTTAGGTGTCCGACTTTTCTTTTGTCTTTGAGTTCTGTGGCCCTGAGCTGGCCATCGGCTGAGATGCCAGAGCAGGACCCGGTTCTCAGTGTCCCTAGTCGCCACCGGAAGCCACGGGGTGGCCATCATGCTGGCCTGCAGACCCGAGCTGCTTCCACGCGTCTGCCTCTCGTCCACAGACCCGCCAGCCGCCTGGCGTGGGAATCTGCAGCCACAGGAAGCGCACCCCGTGCGGCTGCAGAGCCCCCTGCTTGGTCGCCGCTAGGATTCGGAGCAGCGCTGCCGGAGCCGCCAAGCGGAGCGGCACAGCTGCGGGGCCCAGGAAGGATCACCTCTCCGCAGGCACCGGAGACACATATGGAGGCCGACAGATGCGCGTGATGGAGGCGGCCGGCCCCGTTTGCCACTTCCAGCTCTGCAGAGACACCATGTTCTGTCATTAAAAATTCATTTAGGGCCTTCGCCATCGGGAGCCGTCTGAGCGAGCCAGGCACCTGGGCGACAAACGGTGCTTTTTGTACATGAAATATTAAAGCGGCAGCCACTAACGCCCCTCCAGCCGACCCTTCCTACTGAAGGGGTTGGCTGGATAGGAAAGTTCCAGTCCCTCCAAGTTCATGGAGGTAGACGCCCGCTGCAGGCTCGCCGCGTGCCAGAGGCTTGCTGGAGACGAAGTGGGAACGACAAGGTACAAGACACAGGGTGGACAGACGCTGGAGCTCCCCGCAAGACGCACTGAGCGCTGGCCACGAAGCAGGATGAAGAGGGCTCGCCTCGGCAAAGGCAGACTCTGCCGTGGGATTCTCTGTGCAAGATTGTGTGGGATTCTTCAGAACCTCGGCTGCTAGTTCAACTTCTCGAGTGGATGGGGTATTTCTCTGGCTATAACCAGCGCCATTTGGAAAGCGTTCTATATCCACTACACTTCATAAAGCTCTTTCCTATTCAAAGGCATATTTAATTAAAACCCAGTTTTATGGAGCATGAACTAATTATTACTCTTGGCTGGAAGGCTCGCGTGGAACCTGCCTTCCTTCTGTGACTCGCATTCGCTGCTAACATTTTGGATGCCTGGATGTTTTCAGAATAATGCAGCCGTCCCCGTAGAAGTTACTTGTTGGGTTTTATTTTGTAAGCATAAAACGATGAATAACTAGAACACCCCAGAACTCGTTGTAACGCAGCCCCATCAGGAGCGACGTGGCCTGCTGCAGCACCATGCTCAGGTGAGACACGCGCCTTCGTGTCGCGCGAGGCTGTGGAACCAGGCTCGGAAGCCGCCATTCTCCTGCCACTGTACGTCTCGGGCTCTGCTATGGCCAGCGAGCCGCCCGGCAAGCCTGCACCGTTCTGCTAAGAGGCCGTGTGTGTGGCCACAGCAGGAGGAGTGGAAATCCCAAGAGGGTCGAGAGAGTCTTGCTTCGGGGTCAGCACTTGCATTTCAGCAGCGCCAACCAGACACTGGCCATCCTGCCGCGTGTCACGGCCCCGCCACTCGTGACAACCTCCTGGACAGCTTGCAAGGCACACGACTGCCCAGACCCCTCCTGGGCTGCCGTAATCGAATGCCACACACTGGAAATGTGTTTTCTCCCCGTGCTGGGGGTCAAGCCCAAACAGACGCCGGCAGGAGCGGTGTTGGGCGAGGGCTGCCTCTGCAGCAGGCAGGCGACCCCCCCCCCCCGTTTCTCTGCGTGTGCGTTTGTACCCTTGACTCTCCCTCTGCTCGCAGAGATGGGGCTCGTCCGACAGCGCTGGACTCCGACACCCTCCTTGTGAGCTGGGGGCTGCGGGCTGATGCAGTCGATTTAGAGCTGGGCTGCAGCCCGAGGAACTTTGAAGGGGACACTTTGACCCCTAATCCCCACCCCCGTCCCTACCCCCACCCCTACCCCCACCCCCACCCCCGGCAAGTTAAACTAGAACCTGCAAGAGTAGGGAACCAGTAAGGTTCTAACGACTTCACTTTTTTTTTTATTTGAGAGGCAGAGATACAGACAGAGAGAGGGAGAGAGAGAGAGAGAGAGAGAGAGAGAGAGAGAGAGAGAGGTCTTCCATCCTCTGGTTCACTCCCCAATGGCCGCAATGGCCGGAGCTGGGCAGATCCGAAGCCAGGAGCCGGGAGCTCCATGACGTCACTGTTAACTGTGCTCATTCGGGTGCAGCTGAGGCTCGGCACCCAGCATGCAGAGGTGTGCGACGTCCCACGTTCTCCCGTGTACGTGGCAGTGAGATCATTCCCGTAAGAAGGGCAGGAAGACACCTTCCCCCCGCCCCGCCCCAGTGAGCTCGCGCCTCCCCCAGCCCTCGCGTCAGCCAGCCAGCAGGTCCCCCGTCCCGCGTCGCTGAGGTCTATGGAGTTTCTGCTTTCATCTGTTTCTGCCCAACTTCTGCCGCCGCCCTTCTCAGACTCCCCCGCGCCGTGCATTTGCTCTTGGCCCGTGTTCCTGTGGTCGTCGCCCAGTAGGATGAGGGCACTCGGAGGGTTTGCGGAAAACGGAGTGAAAAACGCGCTCATCTTGCTGTGATTCTGAGGTCCATGCAGAGCGTCTTCCTTTGTTTAAGGTTTTATTTATTTATTTGAGAAGTAGGGTTACAGAGGCAGAGAAAAAGAGACACACACACACACACACACACACACAGAGAGAGAGAGAGAGAGAGAGAGGAGAGAGAGGTAGAGACAGAGAGAGAGGTCTTCCATCCACTGGTTCACTCACCAGATGGCCACAATGACCCGAGCTGTGCCAAGCTGAAGCCAGGAGCCAGGAGCTTCTTCCGGGTCTCCCAAGCGGGTGCAGGGGCCCAAGGACTTGGCCATCCTCCACTGCTTCCCCAGGCCACAGCACAGAGCTGGATCGGAAGAGAAGTCAGAACTGAACTGGCACCTGTATGGGATGCTGGTCCTGCAGGTAGAGGATTAGCCCACTGAGACACAGCACCCGGCCCGATGGAGAGATTTTTCGTGAACATTTTCCATGAAGTATTTGAAGATGGCTCACGTGGATTCCAACAATTTTTACACCGAAGTCAGTGAACCTCTGAGTTCCGTTTTCCGTGAGCTCGCGCAGCACCCAGCGCGTCCTGCTGTGGTCTGGGTTAGCCGGGCACGTCCTCCTCCACCCCTGGCCTTCGGCTTGTCCGTGTCTCGTCGGCCGTGGGGGCTCTCGCGGGCAGCTGGCTGTTAGGTCCTTGCCGCCTTCGCATGTCTGAGCTGCCACAGCACAGACCTCAAGAGAGACCTAGTCCTCACGGTTCTAGAGCCTTGAGACGGGCCAGCATGGTGGGGGCCGGGTGGGGCCCCTTCGGGTTCTCTCCGTGTCGGCACACAGAAGGCAGGGCTGGGAGCTCCTCTGACCCTTTTATAAGGGCATTAACACCAGTCAGGGGAGCTCCACCCTCCAGACCCAAACGACCCCCAAACGACCCCTAAACACCCCAACCTCCAGCACCGTCGCATTGAGAGCTGGGACTTCAGCATGAGCCGGGGAGGGGCTCAGACATTCCGTCCTTGACATGGCAATCCTTGCCCTTCACTTCGGGTGTTTAAGCCACTTACGTTTAATAGGATCATCGAAACGCTTGGGTTCAAATCCAGGTTATTTTTTGTCTTTGTGCTTTCTTTCCCATTTCCTCTGTCTCGAATGAATTCTTCTCAGCGTACTGTCATCCCATGAGCCTTGACACTTCACTCCCAAGCATTTAAGCGTCCGATTGGGTGTGTCTCTAACTCAGGACCGTGTGTTTCTGAGCCCCGGGTGCCAGGTGCGAGGTAAGACACTGTGCTCGCCTCGCCCCCTCCTGGCTGTGATGCTGTTGACGTGTGTATCTTAGTCTGTCACTATAAAATGCACGGCCGTGGCGTTTAGGGCAGTTCTCTTAGGTAACACAAGTGCACGCTAACTCACACGGTTTCCTCCCTCGCTCTGCATCTCTGGGGGGATCCAGACCTCCATCGAGGGTCGGCTTCCTCCTGTCCTAAGACATCCTCCTTGCTGAGGGTCTGCCGGGGATGAGCCCTTCAGAGTGCAGAGCTCAGGGTCAGGGTCTCACGGGACAAATCATTCCAGGGCGGGACTTCCGTGATGCCGCCCCGTGGGCTCCTTGCTTCCCTGTGATTGACAGGACTCCGCTGTCATCACTCCCTGACTCCTTCCCATGTGTTGTTGTGTCCAAATTTCCCAACCAATGCACAAGGCACAGTCCCGGATGCAAATGCTGAGGTTTATTTGTTACCAGCCGGCTGGGACCCCCTACCCACACACAGCCCTTTAGCCACGCGCACAGGCAGAAGGCCCCTCGTTGGCGTAAGAGAGGTTTTTATAGCCTCACACTTGCAAGGGTGCAGGCCATCCCCTAGGCAGGTTCCCTTCTCACTCTCTAGATGGCAAGGTATTGGGACCCAGCACGTTCACTGGTTCATTTAAACGTAAAGGCTGTATGTGTTACGTGGCGGGAACAACACACAAAGGGGCTGGCATGGGGAGGCACTGGCGGGAAGCATCAGGCCATAAATCCCAGGGGAGCTGGTGGGGGGCAGGTCGTAAATCCCAGGGGAGCTGGGGGGGGCAGGTCGTAAATCCCAGGGGAGCTTACTCTCTTTGTTCTCAAGGACCCAGCCTGCCCCCTTCCCGGTCCAGGATGAGGCCTGTCATGGCGTTACAGCAGGCAAGCCAGAGTACAGAAACTGAACCGGCACTTAGCAAGCCAGGGGCTCCGACTCCCACAGTGTGTCTGCTTCTTTCTCTGAGTGACTTTCATCTTTTCTTTACGTTTTCTGAACAACCAGATTCTGGTACAGTATTTTTTAACTTAGCTTCTTTAGTCAATATGCTTCCTAAAAAAAAAGATTTATTTGTTTATTTATTCCAGAGGCAGAGTTACAGAGCGAGAGGTCTTCTGTCTGCTGGGTCACTCCCCAAGTGGCCACAGTGGATGGAGCTGGGCTGATCTGAAGCCAGGAGCCAGGAGCTTCTTCCAGGTCTGCCACGCAGGTGCAGGGGCCCAAGCACTTGGGCCATCGTCCACTGCTTTCCCAGGCCACAGCAGAGAGCTGGATCAGAAGTGGAGCAGCCGGGACTTGAACCAGCGCCCATGTGAGATGGCGGCACTGCAGGCGGCGGCCTGACCCGCTGCACCACAGCGCCAGCCCCATCAGTACGTGTCTTGTGCTGCTTATTTTCCCGAGTTTATTGTGCTTCATGGTTCTTTGAGTTTAAATTTTTCATCAAGTGTGGAGAATATTTTTAACTGTGTTTCTTCAAATGCTTTCTTTTTCATCTGTCTCTCTGCTATCTTCAGGGCTTCCAGCTGGAGATGTCTCAGGGCCACTTACAGCTGCCTGTGGTCCACTGATGCCCTCTGCTTCGCGTTCCTTTCTTCTCTGCGAATCTCGTTTTGGATGGCTTGTGTCGCCGGCTTCAAGTGCACCAGCTTCCTCGTCTAATGGATTTTACGTTTTTCCCATCCGGCGGACGTTTTATCTCTGACACAGCAGGTCTGCTCTCTGGACGTTTCCGATGCGTCGCTCTTTGTGTCTCCCACGTCTTACTTGTTGAGCGTCCTGTGGACTTCTAATTGGTTTCCCGCACTTGGCTGCAGATTCTGCCGTCTACACAGCTTTCCGTCCGTTTCAGTCCTTCCCCGTGCATCGTAGGTTCTACTCCTCAGTCACTCGTGACTGAATTTTAGACACCGCCAGCTTTCCCGTCTGGGCGATGGACAGGTAGTCAGAGACGGCTCAGGCTTTGCGGCCCTGCCAGACTGCACAGGGCCGCGCTGAGTGCAGAGCTGTTCTTCCCACGCTTGCAGGAGGCCCTGCTGAGCGCACTGCCCAGCTCCTTGGGTGGAGAGGGCGCCTGTCTGCCTTGTGGTAGGAGGCACTGCTCCCCCCGCCGCTGGGGGCCCTGCTTCCTCCTCTTCCTCTTCTTCCTCCTCCTCCTCTTCTTCCTCTTCTTTTTTTTTTTTTTAAAGATTTATTTATTTACCTGAGACGCAGAGTTACAGGGAGAGGGAGTGACAAATGGCTGGTTCACTCCCCAAATGGCCATCATGGCTGGAGCTGGGCTCACCCAAAGCCAGGAGCCAGGAGCTTTTTGCGGACCTCACATGTGGGTGCAGGGGCCCAAGGACTTGGGCCATCTTCCACTGCTTTCCCAGTCCATCAGAAGGGAGCTGGATTGGAAGTGGAGCAGCTGGGACTCAAACCGGCGCCCATATGGGATGCCGGCACTGCAGGTGGAGGATGAACCCACGCCACAGCGCCGGTCCTGCTCTGATTACCCTCCAGGAGCACTCCAGGTGTTTCTCAAGCTCAGCGGGGGGTCACCTGAGAGCAGATGGGGGTGTGTCCCGTGGGAGGGAGGCCTTGCTTGGACGGTTGCCCTGCCTGGGGGTTGAGAGCCGGGCCGTGGGCTCCAGTCTCCCTGGTTCCGTGGCACCAGATTGGACTTGCAGGATCTTGGTTCCTGTAGCACCGAGCGACCACGTGCGTCAAAGGACAACAAGGAAGTGGACTCTCCGTCCATCACGGAAAACGAGCTCTCAGCATGACGCCGTGTGCCTAGGGGAGACACACGAGCCGGGCAGTCGGAGGGGAGGTGACTCCGCCCCCGGTGTCCCCTCCGTGCCTCGGGGAGCCTCGCCTGTCGCCCCTGCCCTGCAGTGCCTCCCCGTGGCCTCCAGGGAAGCTTCCTTCCGTGAGAGTCCCCTCGGCTACTCACCGCTCCGCTCTCTCCGGACGCCGACACGGCCGCCTTCAGCTGGTGGAAACGAGAGGCCCTTGTCACTTTAACAGCAGAGCATTCGTTCTTTGAGTCTTAATATTGGGACAGTTTGTTGGTTGCCTCCCTAAAGGATATGTCTATTGATTTCTTTGTTCAGCACAAATTTGTCAAGCACCTATAGAGCGCTGTGTAATTTGCTGTGCCAGGGTTACAATAAAAACTCAGCCGAAACTCCCTTCCTGCTCGGGGAGGGGGGCAGCCTCACGCTGGGAAGGGTCTGGGAGGCTGAAGGAACACACAGCGTCACTTACTCACTCAACAAACACTGGGCGTCTGCTGCATGGCAGCAGGGGGCGGGGCCAAGCCTCCGGGAAGTGGTCACAACCTCTGGGGCGTGGTGGTGTGGGCGTGGTCACAACCCATACCACAGAGCAGAGGCCTGGTGTGAGCTCCGTGTGGAGCGTCCCAGTTCACCCCTTTACAGTCACTCAGGGGCCATGCTGGGCCAGGAGACCAAATCCACACAACATGGCAGTAATCGCTCCCCAGCAGGCAGGTGAGGAATGGGGAGAAGGAAAAATATTACAAAAGCGGAATATTCGTCACAAGAGTGAATTACGGGCGGGGAGGGAACCCTGTGCGTGTTAGCCCGGTCATCGCCCACAGGCCTCTCGAGTGTTCGCGTTGTATTAAATGGTGATGAGTGACCGCGCTGATGGATGTCTACAGCCTGACTGACTGGCGGCTGCTCTTGCTGGGTTTGTGCGATGTGTCGGTCGCCTACCACGCTCACAGGGGCAGCCGGGGTGACCCGGGAGCATCACGTCCCTGGGAGGACGTAGCAAACCGAACCCAGCCTGGCCACCATCTTCTTGCTTGTTCAGCAAACACGGGGTAAACTCCTGGGGCCTCCTTGGCACGGGACAACGTGCTCCGGGAATCCCAGAGACCAGCCAGGCAAAGATCCGGCCCCAGGATCGTATGCAGCACTGGAATGAACGAGCGGCCGAGTGTGCGGACAGAAGAGATTTGAGTCATGTGAGTGGCGGGGGCAGAGTCCGTTTCAAAGGACAGGGTGTCGGGACGTCTGGACTTGAGGAGGAGGACGAAGTGCCGTCCCCTGGGGTCTGGGGGTGCACAGGGCGATGGGAAGTCACATCCGGGTCCAAGGCGAGGGGTCTCCAAGCAAGACAGACCCCGAGTTATCGGACACAGACCCCTGAGAATTCCCTTCTGGGGTGACAAATGATATCGGAGTATGGCGTGCCATTGATGTTACCAGTTGGGAATATTAATAAGCCTGTGGGTTCTTGTGTAACGTTCAGAGAATTCTGAATCCTGGCACAAATTAGCGAGGCAGCATGATAGGGTTTAAGGATTTTATTCAGTGGGAGAAATGGACATGGGAGTGAGGGCTCTGTCTAGGAGAGAGAGAGAAATCTGGATCCACACGGAGCTCCAGGAGCAGCCACGGGGAGGGGCACGCACGCCGGGACGCATGGCCGGGGGTGGCCCGAAGGCACGGGGGGCGGCAAGCGGGTCCAGGGCAGAAGGCAGCAAAGGCCGGGCAACACGTGTTCCAGGCCTTGATCCACTTCCAAAGGGGAGTGGTTAATTAGCCTGATTGGCAGGTGGGCGCAGGTGCGGCCAGGTAGGGGCGTGAGGTCACACAGGGGCGTGGTGAAGGCGTGGTCTTCCAGCTCTCAAACCTGATCAATTTTACCCACATCACCGGTCCCTGGCGGCAAGGAGTCACCAAGGACCTGAGCAGCCGTGGCCGTGGCCCCACTCGCGCCACACGCAGGGCGCTGTCCACGCTTCTGCTCCAAACTCCCCCTAGATTGAAGGTTTTATGCATGTGTAGAACCGAACAGTAAAAATAAACAAATGGAGCCAACCCAGTCTCGATCCAGCCTCGGCACGCTCCACGCTGACCCCGCTGCTCATCACATCCGACTTGCCCTGAATCTGGGTCACACCGCTGTGAGGTCCTGCCGAGTCCCTCCTAAATCCACCTGCTGTTTAACCTCCATAGAATCGGTTGACCCCTGGCCAGCCACAATCCAATAGCTGCCAAGAGCGGGTTCCCGTCTCACTGCCGTGCTTGGTGGGCAGCTTCCCCCGGGCTGCCGGCTCTGGCCCACTCGGAGCTAACACTGGCTCCGTGCCCAAGCTGCCAGGGCACAGCCAGGGCTCGGGGCACGGCCAGCTGCACCTCTTCCCATCGGGAAGCCAACCAGTCCTCCAGCCGTAACTCCTGCCACTCCGTCTCCTGTGCCCGTGGCTTTTATAGATCTTGTTTTTACTGCTATGGATTGATCTTTACAAGGCTACTCCACTGTGGCTATGGATGCCATATCTTCTGGAATGTTCCCCCCTCTGCGGCATCAATAATCCTCTGGGGGAAGCGCTGGGGAAGAAGAGACCCATTCATCACCTGCTAATCACGTGGAGGTAGGATCAGTCTCAGGCAGCTGGTGAAATGCGCACGGCAATAAAGATGATTTCAGATTTTAACAGCCGGGCTGGCGGAAGACCCAAGCCGGAGACCACAGGGCTTGGCTGGCAGAGCGGCGCTGGGGATGGGTCTCAGGTGGTGTCGGTTGCCCAGGTGTGGGGAGGCGTGGTTGGTGTCTGTGGACGAATCAGACTCGGAAGCCCTGGACGGCCTCCAGCACAGCCCAAGGACAGCTGGAGGACACCAGGTGTGCACAGGCCAGAAGGGGCTCAGCGGGGCTGGAGTGGGGGGCGGCTTGCACTTGGGCTGTGTGTTTATTTGGGGGTAACCTTGAGGGCTGGTGCAGCTGGGTTGTCATCAGGACCGTTTGCCAAGTGTGGCTTCTGAGCCTCTCGCCAAGGGCTTTCCTCCACAGCAGCCCCCACGCCTCCTCTGAAGCCGCCCCTCGCTCCACTCCTGCCTGGACCCCGGGCTGCCCTGCGACAGACACCTCCCTTCCCCACGGCTGGGAGGATCCAGCTTGGGAATGACCAGCCCCGCCACCCTGGGCCAAGAGGCAGGCACATGCCGGGCTTGGGGGGCAGCTGGCTCCCTGAGATCCCCGACGGCAAACCTCGGCGGAGGCGGGGCTGGCCCTCAGCTCAGTGACCAGGAAGCCCCGTGCTCAGCTGCCGCTCCCCCCGCTCCGTGCATCCACCGCACGCCCATTCCTGACGGCCTTGCTCCCGGCGGGCAGCGTCCCCAACGCCCTTTCTGCGGAGCCGGGGTCTCCGCTGCTCCTGCCCCCTCCCTTACAGAGTGGGCGTGCCCCTCCTCTGACTCGGGGAGTCTTCACACAGGAGGTCCCTCTCTGCGCCCCTCAGTGGTCTCCATCTGACCGTTCCCCATAAAATGCGCTCTGGCAGCTGCTTCGTACTAACAATGGTGACAGTGCCTGTCCCGTGGCTCTCACTCCCTTCCTGGCCGCGCCCTGGGGAGTGGCGTGGGCATCCTCTCTCCCACCTTCTCCCCAGATTCTCTCGGTGGAGAGGGAACGTGGCTCCCGAGCAGAGTTACCCAGTGCAGGACACAGCCCTCCCCCCCAGCCCCGCTCCTCCTTGGGGAGCCAACGTCTCTCATGTTCCCCCTTCTCTGCCATGCCCACGGGCGCCCCCACTCTGGTTTCCTGGCCCTGGTCTTTCTCAGGATCTCGTTCCTTCTCCATAACCCTGGTGACAATCTCACCCCAGGGCCTTGCAAAATATCCTGCTTACAACAAACCCGCATTTTAATCCCCACCAAACCCCCTCTCTCCACAGTGGCTCCGGAAACAGGAGGAGTCCCAGTGCACGTCACGAGGACCGGCTGCGCGGACTTTACCGTTTTCTAAAGGTTTATTTATTTTTTATTTGAAAGTGGGAGTTACACAGAAAGAGAGATGGAGAGAGAGGTCCTCCACCTGCTGGTTCCAGGGGGCCACTTCCCAGGTGGCCTCAATGGCCAGGTCTGGGCCAAGCAGGAGTCAGGAGCCAGGAGCTTCATCCAGGTCTCCCACGTGGGCACTGGGTTGTGTCCCGGCTGCTCCGCTTCCGATCCAGCTCCCTGCTAAAGCTCCTGGGCCGTCTTCCGCTGCTTTCTCAGGCCATGAGCAGGGAGCTGGATCAGAAGTGGAGCAGCCGGAACACAAACCAGTGCCCACATGGGATCCCGGTGTCTTGGCGGCTTTACCTGCTACGCCACGACACTGGCCCCAGATCTCACTATCTGGCACCAAAACAAACTTATCTTTCAACCCACTTTCCCATGAACCTGTGGAAGTCCCCCTGTGTGTCTTGTTTGCCATCTCTTGGGCACCTCGAAGCCAGGGCTGGGCCGTGGGTCCTCAGCCTGCCTCTCACCCGCCCCTCACCTGCACGCCGCCTTCTCCATCACACACAGAGACCCGACTCCGGGTCAAACTCTCAAGCCAGAGGCCCAGAGTCACCCCTGAAGGCTGCTGTCCCTCCTGGGGTGCCCTCTGCCCGGCCACCTGTCACTCATCCTTCTGCCCCACGTCACCTTCGCGACAACCTCGGCCTAGTCCAAGCCACCTCTTTCACTCACCCAGACGCTGCCAATGCTTCCTTGCTGTTCCGTCTGCCCCCACAGGTCACTTCCTGCCACCGTCACCCCCAGTGGACGTTTCAGCACCCACATGAATCCGTTCTCCTCCCGGACCCCCCACCCCCCAGTGACAGGCGCTGCACTCCTGGTGAGAGCCAGACCTGGCCGCCTGCCCAGCCCCACCCGGGGCCCTCTTCCTCTCACCACCGCCATCCTTGTGGACCTGGACTCCCGTCAGCTCCACGAGAGTCCACGCCTCCTGGGGCCCCCGTGGCTGCTCCGTGCCCACACCTCTCTCCACCCTCAGCCCCTCTCCTCATCCGCTCAGGGCGGCCCCACCCATGGGGCCCCACTGCTGTGTTCCCACCACTGGCTCAGCTCAGCTCCATGTCACAGTCTACTGCCACCCCTGGCTTAGCGCTCAGTCGTCCATTGGCTTTCTGATGGGACAGTACCTGTCATCGTGAGGCCACGCCCCTGGCCTGCGTCCCCAGGTCCGCAGTGGGGGTCCTGCGCCTGCAGTGGGAGTCCTGTGCCTGCAGTGGGGGCCCCGTGCCTGCGGTGGGGGTCCCGTGCCTGCAGTGGGGGCCCCGTGCCTGCAGTGGGGGTCCTGTGCCCACAGTGGGGGTCCTGTGCCTGCAGTGGGGGTCCTGTGTCTGCGGTGGGGGTCCCGTGCCTGCGGTGGGGGTCCCGTGCCTGCGGTGGGGGTCCTATATTTTCCTTGCCACCTCCCCCCTCCCTGGCCTGGATTCCCAGCTCCATCTGCTCAGGAATTTCCCTCCTGGGCCCCCCAGACTCCTGAGCGACACCTCAGTGAGACGCAGCCACAGAGCGCCCTCCTCCAGAAGGCACTGGTGACCCCCCCACCAACCCCACCGCTGCCTGAGCTCCTCCCAGCCCCCGCTGTGTCCCGTGGCCTTGGCTGCACCGTGAGCCCACTGGAGCGAGCAGCTGGGTTCCCGCAGGGCCCAGGCCCCTCCCTCCATCCCACCCCCACGGCCCCAGGCCGCAGCCCCAGCACGCACAGCCCCTGGCCCTGGCCCTGGCCCTGTTGCTTCTGCAGAAGTCTGCACAGGTCTCTCCTCCCAGCAGCCCAGCAGCCCAGCAGTATTTCCTGTCCGATAACCTGCGCAGCCTCCCAGATAAAGACCCGGCCTTATCTCCTGCACCTTACATGAAGATTGGGTTTGGCAGGTGGAAACCTGGCTGTATCTTATCTTGCATCTTCCATGTTATTCCAGGTTTACAAACGTCCTGGGGGGCGCACAAAGTGGCCACAGCGAGAGTTGTAGCCTCGGGAGCCTGATTGAATATCAAACTAGAGCCTTCCTTGGCCTTTTATTTATTCATTTATTAGCCATTATAAGCCAAGGGCCCAGCCGGACACAGGGAAATCAGATGAGCAAAAACATGGCCGACTGGGGCTGGCGCTGGGACGTAGCACCCCCTGGCTGCGGGGTCACGTCCTGCTGCTCCTCTACAGACCCAACTCGAGGCTAATGCAGCTGGGACAGCAGCAGAAGATGGTCCAAGTCCCTGGGCCCCTGCAACCTGCACAGGAGCTGCCGGCTCCTGACATTGGAATGACCTGACAGATGGAAGATTTCTCTCTCTCTCTCTCTCTGTAACTCTGCCTTTCAAACAAACAAATCTTTCTTTACAAAGAGGACATGGCCATCATCCTGGGGGAGAGCTGGCCAGCACCGTCAGGTGCTCTTGTCCCATCCAGAGGGGATGCGCTTGTGCCCCGGTGCACACGCGTCGGGATGCTGGGGGAAGACCCCGGCCATCTCAGCCTCTGCCCTCTCGGTGCCGCCACATTGAGTGTTAGCAAACTGTTTTAACTGACTGCGCAGCTTAGTGCCATTCAACGGGCAGTCTGGGGGGCACTGTGCACCCCCCCAGGTGTTGGGGGTCAGAGCCCATCACCCCTGTGACACAGGAGCATTGAGTGGGCGTTGTGGTGCAGAGGGCTAAGCTGCTGCCCGGGACTCCCCCATCGCACGTCAGAGAGCCTGGGTTTGCATCCCAGCTGCTCCTCTCCCAACCCAGCTTCCTGGGAGGCAGCAGACAATGGCTCAAGTGCTTGGGCCCCTGTCACTCACACGGGAGACCTGGGTTGAGTTCCAGGCTCCTGATTTTGGCCCGGACAAGTCCTGGCTATTGGGAGCATTTGGGAACTAAACCAGCAGATGGAAGGTCTCTCTCTCTCTCTCTCTCTCTCTCTCTCTCTCTATCTCTATCTCTATCTCTATCTCTATCTCTCTGCCTTGCAAGTAGATAAAAATAAGTGAATAAACTTTTTACACGTAGGGTGTCATGTTCTGTTGGGACCAGTCACGGGGAGAGGGGTTGAGCCTTCCATCGCAGAAGAGATTTAAGGTTTCCTGTTACATTTGCTCAAATGGTGAACTTGCTGATTTCCTGATCTTTTTAGCTGCCCTGTACAGACATCTGGGTCCATACGCAGGTCCGTATGTGTGCCCCGTACACGTGCCCATGTCCCTCACTGCCAGGCGCCCCCAGCACAAGTGGATGGGGCACGTTGCACACCCGCTGGTCCCTGCAGCTTGCTCGCGACGATCTCCTTGTGTGACTGTGCCCTCGCTCCCACGGCCGCCTGTCACTGTCAGGAAGCACCGCGCACGGCTAACTTGACCTTGCACGCGAGCTCTCCCGGGACTCAGGAGAGCAGCCCGGCCCTCGGCACTGCACTTATGTTGCCATAGTGTCGCAGAGCACATCTGTTTCCAGCTGAGCTGCTTTGGTTTGAGCTTCAAACCCTTCCTTCTTCCTACTTGAAAGCAGGTTACCGCGAGGCAGAAGGATTCAAAGTGACATCTGGGTCCCCCTCGGCACGTGCGTCGCAATTTCCTGCCTTCCATCCTGTAATTAAGCCGATTAGATTTCCAGGAATCCTCCCTCAGCAGCTCTGGAACTCCCGGCCAACACCAGCAGCCCCTCCCAGCTCTGCACAGCACGGGGCGGGGGGCGCAGCCTGTCTGCTGCAGCACAGCCAGACACCAGCAGCCGCTGGGGCCCCCCGAGCCCCGACCAGCTGCACGAAGACGAGCGGCCAGGCCCAGGCTCTGGGGTCCAGCTCGGCTCGGGGCTCCCCGGCCTGTGAGCAGTGGATCTGCTCCAGCCCTGGTCCACGTAGCAGCCGTCTCCTGGGCGCCACTGAGCCACGGAGAGCTCTGTGGCCGTCCCTCCCAGCTCTTGTGCGCGCTGAGAGGCAGCCAGACGAGTGGCTTCCGTCTCGGCGGAGGCTGGAAGTGCGTCCACAGTTTACCCAGAGGCTCTGGAGTGTTTGACAAGCTGCACGCTTGGATCAGCCCGGCTGTCTCCAGTTACATAAAAAATCCACTTTCACGTCTCCAATTCCATTTTCTCAAATACCCATTTCCTGAGCTTCTGAAGAGAGTTCTTCAAGGCGAGGACCGAGCCCTGCCTGTCCACCTGTCAGAGCCTCTCTGCCGAAAGCCAGGCCGTGGTCGTGGAGAGGCGCGCCCGGCCCGGCCGTCCTCGTCAGCCAAGTCCACGTCCCGAGACTGCAGTGGCCACCGGGGAGTCTGCCGGGGCGCCTATGGAAATCCAAACCCGAAACCAGGAGAAGCCTGGACATGTGTGCAAGTCACACACATACATGCACACACACGACACCACAGGTTTCAAATAACTCAGTTCAGGCTGATCCATCCCTGGACATACATGTGCACATTTGCATGCACACATGCACACACTCACACTATGTTGTAGGTTTAAAATGACCCAGTTCAGGTTGATTCATGCCCTGACACACACATGCACACATACGTGTGCACACATGCACATGCAGACACAATACATTATAGGGTTGAAATAACCCAATTCAGGTTGACTCATCCCCTGACATACACATGCACACACACATGCACACATATGTGCGCACCCAGGCACACACTAAACTATAGGCCTTAAATCACCCAGTTGAGAACGATTCATCTCCTGACACACACATGCACATGTACGCACATACATGCACACACATACACACACACACTACACCATAGGGTTAAAATAACCCAGTTCAGGTTGACTCATCCCCTGATACACACATGCACACACACACATACACACACGCATAACCCATTAAGGCTGATTCATCCCCTGTCACAATCAGTTCCAGGTCCCTGTCAGACTTGGGCCACGCAGTCAGTTGCAGCTGAGCGTGGGGACAGGGCTCCCAGTGAGATTAGAGACTCCCGTCTCTGTGAGGGGAGGAGCGAATGGGAGGAGTGGAGAGTGCAGTCCCCCCCAGGGACTCTGATTAGCACAGGCCCTGCGTGAGTTTGACAACTGCCTGGCTCCTCGGCTGCCAGGATTGAAATCTCAGTCGGAATCGACATTCGCTAAAACAGTAACACAGGCAGCTCCTAGCCTCACTCACTCCTCAGCCTTGTCTCTCTCTGGACCTCACGCTGAGTCTCGGTTAAGGACCTGGACGGGCCCAGAGGTCACGGAACCCAGGAACATGCTCCATACTTGGTAGGGGTGTCGCAGTCAACAATCTCAACTGCTGGCATTGAGCTCGTTCCTCCACGCACGAACCCACTCAGAAAATGAACGTGGGAGTGGGCATTTGGCACAGCAATTGAGGTGCCACTTGGGACCCCCACACTCCGTATCCTAGGGCCTGGGTTTGAGTCCTGGCTCTGCCTCTAACCCCAGCTTCCTGCTGGGGTCGCTGCCCAGGGAATGAGGCTTCCGACTCCAGTCCGGCCCAGCCCTGGCTGTCCCAGGCATTTGGGGAACCAGCAAATGGAAGATCTCTTTGCCTTGAAATAAATTAAAAAATGAAAAAGTAATTGTTTAAAGCAGTGTTCGTGGGGGTGGAGCACAGGACCCCTTGTTATCTAAGACAAAGGGGCAGAAATGGGAATTAGGATGTAGCAGTGTCACTGCTGACAACGGTGGGCTACGGTGAGCTGCAGTAAGGCCCTTGTAACCTGGAGCCCAGAAGCCCCGAGGCAAGCAGGGGACCTAAGCAGCCGCCCCCTGCTGGGCAGAGCCTGGACTGGCAGGCAGACGCCCAAGGGCAGCTGTACAGGGCCAGTCCTCCCCCAACCCCCACAAGCTCACCAATGACAGAAGAGACCCAGTGAGGGTCTGGGGCCAGCGTGCCGTCCTCCTGGAGGTCCCTCCTCATTTAAGACAGGAGCCATGCTGCAGTCGGATCCTGGTCAGTGGCAGACGGTGAGCGAGCAAGCAAGTGGATGAGCTGGGTTCTGTGGAAAGGGAAGGCTTGCCAGAGAGAACTCGGCTGGGGCCAGGTGCAAGCCAGTCCCTGCCTCCCACACGGGAGCTGCTGCTGCAGGTCCAGGCTCCAGACCATGGCCTGGCTCAGTCCTGGCTACTGCAGGCATTTGGGGGTGATCCAGCAGGTGGGAGCGCTCTCGCTCTCTCTCTCCAAGAAAATTACAATAAGCAAACAATTTTTAAATAAAAATAGACTTTGGCGGGGACGCTGCTGTGGCCCAGCAGCTGTGGGTCTGCCCTGTGCAGACTCTCCTCCCCCAGTGTGGAACCCAGCAGGTTGCAAGGATGTGTGCTGTGGGCCCGCACACCTGGGGCTTCAGCGCAGCAGGTGGGGAGTCAGACCCAGTGCTGAGGGGCGAGACCTGCAGACCCACCCTCGCGCTGGGGAGCCTCCGGAGGGGGTCCTTGCCAGGCGGGCTTTGGGCACAGGGTCACCCGTGTCCCATATGGGAGTGCCTGAGTTCGCATCCCAGCCCCTCAGCTTCTGACTTGGCTTCCTGGCAGCCCACAGTGGTGGTTCTGGGACTTGAATCTCTGTCACCCATGTGGGAAACTTGGATGGAACCCTGACTGTTGAGGACATTTGCATAGTAAACCAGTGGATGACAGGTCTCTCTCAACCTGTCTCTCTGGCTTTCTTCCTAAAATAAAAATAAATAAATATTTTACAAAGAAAGTCCTTGTGAAAACAGGATACGGGTCGTTGAATTTGATAGGGGGTGTTTGAACAATATGGCATGTCTCACCTGAAGGCAGAAACCTTGCTGAAATTCCAGAGCAAGCCGATTGTGGTGTGTCTGGATGAGGAAGGAAGTGGGAGCAACCCCCTCCCCCATCCCAATCTTCTGCAGCCTTCATTGTGCACAGAGAAACCCCTCAGGGTGAAGGATTATGGAAGTTGGAGGAACATGCGGGAGTGGTGGAGACGCTACAGCAGGAGAGGGGTGACAAGGAGACGTGGACACCACTGTCCGTGACCCACCCTCAGTGGTGGAGGCTTCTGGAGTCAGAGTGAGCCCCACACCCCAGAAAACCACACTCTGTCTCCACACAGAGACCACCATCTGCAGACCCCACTCATGGGAACGTTTCAGCACCAGGGACAGCTCCCCACAACAGCTGCCCCTAGTGCAGTGGGACCAGGGTTCTCCCTGTCTCTTTTTCTTGGACCCTCGACTCCGGAGGTGTTACAGCCCAGAGAGGGGTGCAGCACATGGGAATGACCTCCCATTCTCTCCCCTTACCTCACCACCTCTCACACACAGGCACCCACACTCATGCACTTAGACACAAGCTCCTCAGAGGAAGGCCTGGCCCACACGAGGTCCGGAAGGTTTCAAAACATTTACAAAATTATAGTCTAAGCAGAACGAGAGTAACTTCAGTAACTGACCACAAAGCCATTAAATTTCTTGGGACATCATCAAGAAACAGGAAAGCAGGGTTCAAAATGGCATGGTTAATGAAAGAGACTGGGAGAAAAATTCTGATAGAGGTTGAGACAGGGTGACAAACCAGGTTCACGTTCATGGCCAGTGTTTTATTATTTTTGCTTGCCCAGCATTCTTTGTCTCTGACTTTTCCAAGAGGGAAATATATTCCCCCATTCTCAGTCTATGTGGTGGGGGAAGAGTTGTCCATGAGATGTCTTCCTCTCCTTGCTCCCACCCCCAACCCAGGCATGTGAGTCAGGTCTTGCAAATCAGAATCAACACAGGCATGAAGACTTCTGCTGCAACTCTGTTGGAAAGAGAGATTGTCCTATCATTAAGCTCCTCAGCAGGTGGAACCACCCGACTGGAACTCCAGCTGGTTCCCCCAAGAGAAAACTTGTCCCAATGCAATGGAGAGAAGAGACAAGAGCTGCAGAGCATGAGGGTACAGCTGTACCTGCAGCTAAATACTCCTGAGATTTTCAGTTTTGTGAGCTAATAAACTCGCTTCATCAGTTACAACCTTTTGAAATAGATTTCTATCCCCTTCACTGGAAAATATTTGTTTGATGCAGGAGTTCAAGTCAGTGGGGAAGGCGTGTATGCCAGGGGAGCCCAGGTAGCACAGCAAAGCCAGGAGACAGAAGATGGTAAAGGAACTGATTAGAGACACCCAGGTACCCAAGCGCGAACAGGAAGCTCTACCAACCCTGGCTTGTGTCCCGGAGTCTCAGCAGCACTGAAGCTCCAGAGAGGACTCATTAGAGAACTGCAGGTGCTGAGCCAGGAGTGAGGGGAAAACACACCTAGGACCTCAGCATCCAGCCTTTGGCCTCCTCTAAGTAGCTCCCATTGGCCAAACTCCTAGAAGAAGGAGGCTGAGTGACCCAAAAACCCAGTCAGGCCATCCCCAGAGGAGCAGAGAAGGGTGTAGTGGGGAAGCAGGCGGTGGCTGCAGAATCCAAGCTAAGCAGCCTCTGATCTCCCGGCTGTGTCCTTGCTCAGACAGCAGATTTGAGGGAGGTCTCCCTTGGTCCAGGGATTTGGAGCCCTCATTGAGTTCCCCACTGAGATACAATGGCGAGTAGACATCACAGCAGGTGGGCATGCTGGAACTACAGAACCTTGGCCATTCTTCCCTGAGTTCATGGCAGGTTTCCTCCCTCTGCTGTCCCCTCGATGGTGTGCCCTTCCTCCTATCTCTGAACTCCACCCTCTGTTCCAGATCTGAAGTCTTGTCTTGTCCACAGATCTGGTGCTGAGCTCCCCAATCCGTGGCACCTGTCTTAGCCTTTGACTCGATAGAACTCATCTAGGGAATGGATTTGGAAATTGACCACAAGGTTCATGCTGATAATTTAGCCTTACTCATTTGTTTAAAAATATTTTATTTATTTATTTTATAGAGTTGCAAAGAATGTGTGTGTGTGTGTGTGTGTGAGAGAGAGAGAGAGAGAGAGAGAGAGAGAGAGAGAGAGATGTCTTCCTTCCATTGGTTCACCCCCCAAATGGCCGCAATAGCCAGAGCTATACTGATCCGAAACCAGGAGCCAGGCTCTTCTTCCTAGTCTCCCTCATGGGTGCAAGGGCCCAAAAGCTTAGACCATCTTCTACAGCTTTCCCAGGCCACAGCAGAGAGCTGGATTGAGAGAGAAGCAGCTGGGACTAGAACCAGTGCCCTTATGGGAGACTGTTGCTGCAAGTGGAGGATTAACCACTGTGCCACAGAGCTGGCCCCAGCCTTACTCATTTGAGTCCAGAATTTTCCACCCTCCCTAGTTAGAGTTCAGGGGTTCCATCTCCATCACCTGCTGCCCCACGTTCGTTGCTGCCTACCCTGTACCATGCACTGGGTGTGGACAGTGGGCACCGATGTACATGGATGGATTGGGTTGTTGATGTCTTATCATTGTTGTTGCATGGCTGGGAGCTACGTCCATAGACCCAGAGCCCTAATGTCTGAAAGGCATTGTTTCAAAGAGAACAGAGCAGCTTTGAACCGAGAGGATGAATCGAGCAGTGCAAAAAATCTGCTCCAAGTCAGACTCATGTTCAGAGTGGGTTGAGGGCATGGAGGGCGGGGCTCCATCCAGAGACCACAAAGCTTTCAGAGAACTCACCCACCACCACCTCCATCCTCTTAGAATGACATCAAAGCTGCATTCTCCCCGCTTCTGCCTATCTTCAACCATCTTGTAGCTTTGGGCATGGAACATTCCGCACTGCCTCTTGCCTGCTGTGAGGAGTTCTGCTTCCTTTCGTGGCGCTTGATCTCGGTTCCCTTCATTACCCTCACCGCGTGGTAGAGCGAAGGAGGCCCTCAGGAGCCAGCTGTCGCCTCTCTGCACAGAGAGCTTCCAGCACGACCCAGGGGAGCTCGCACTGCTCCATGCACAGTCCCGTGCAGAGACAGAGTCCCAGTGGCCTGGACTCCAGGGAGTCTGAGAGAGCAGGAGCAGGTGCAGCTGGGCAGGTGCACCCGGGCAGGTATACCCCGCACCGTGCTCCGGCTGCAGAGGGAGCCGAGCCTCCCTGCAGAGCCAAAACCCCGGTTCATTCCCAGAAGAGCCCTCAGTTTCTGCTCACTGATTTCAGAGCTGCTTTCTCCTGGAATTTGAAGTCCACTCCATATTAATGGGCCAGTTGCACTGAAATTGGGCAATTTTGCTGCTGTAGACCGGGGCCTGTGTGAGGGTTGGGGGAACGGAGTGATCTGGTCGGGATGCAAATGCATTACCTTCAAATGCCACTTAATTCTTTATCCACAGCTCAATCGAATGCTACCCTCTTGCTTCCAGAAATGTCACAAATAATGACTTCCAGGTAAGAGTATTTCTGAAGCACATATTAAGTATTTTAAAATGTAAAGCCATTTACAAAATTTGGAGAAAATAGAAAAATGAGTCTGAATTTAAAATAATAGTTGGGGGCCAGTGCTGTGACGCAGCAGGCCAAGTCACACGTGCAGTGCCCACATGCCCCGGAAGTGCCACGCGGAGCTCCAGCTGCTGTGCTTCTGGCCCTGCCCTCCGCTAAGGCTCCTTGGGCCCTGCCACCCTGGGGGGGGACCTGGACGGAGTTCAGGCCCCTGAATTGAGTCTGGACCAGCCCCAGCCATGTGGGCATATGGAGGTGAACCTGCAGCTCGCGAACTCTCTCTTTCTCTATCTCCGTGCTCTCTCTCTCTATCCTTTATCTCTGTCATTCTGTCTTTTCAATAAATAAATAAGTCTTAAGGAATATAATAACAACTGGGGAAAAGTCCTGTGCAAACTCGACCTCCGCCCCATTTCAGCTCACCGGGGGAGAAGCGGGCTGCTGAGCAGATGGTGCCTCTCGCCGACAAGGCTGGCACCAGCCCAGTCCTTTACACTAGGAAGGCGATGGTGGCAAAATTAAACACAGATCTCAAAGAAGAGCCTGGATGGGGCCGGCACCGTGGCTCACTAGGCTAATCCTCCGCCTGTGGCGCTGGCACCCTGGTTGGGGCGCTGGATTCTGTCCCGGTTGCTCCTCTTCCTGTCCAGCTCTCTGCTGTGGCCCGGGAGTGCAGTGGAGGATGGCCCAAGTGCTTGGGCCCTGCACCCCATGGGAGACCAGGAGAAGCACCTGGCTCCTGGCTTCGGATCAGCGCAGTGCGCCAGCTGTAGCAGCCATTTGAGGGGTGACCCAATGGAAAAGGAGGACCTTTCTCTCTCTCTCTCTCTCTCTCTCTCTCTCTCTCTCTCTACTCTGCCTGTCAAAAAAAAAAAAAAAAAACTAAAAAAGAGAAGAGCCTGGCTGGGCTCCCAGTGCCTCTGTGGAGGTCCTGGCTCAGCTGCTAACTGAGCCCAGGTGACCTGATGGACAGGCTGGGGAAGGAGCTGTTACAGCAGCAAAGCTAAGGGCAGCTTTTCCAGCCGCTGCTCTGGGCTCAAAGAAGAGACGTTCACAGTCCACAAGGCAAGCGCACACCCAGAGGAAAGGAGTGAATTTTCTGTATTTCAAAATCAGCAAGAGGCAGACTTCCTGTGGCCACGCGGCTCTCTGCTCTTGTGCACACAGCACGCGGGGAAACATCACCTCCACGCTGGGCTCATTTTCTGCGCTCTGTGGGCAGAGTTCATCTGGCTCCAGCCTCCCCAGCTGGACTGGATTTTATTTGCTTCTCCGGGAAACCAGAGGTTTGCTACCCCCTCACCTCCAGCTCGGATGCTGTGAGCGCGTGGGTGACGAGGTGGTGAGCGCACTGCTCCTGTGTTGCAGTCAAACCCGTGTGCTCCGTGCACACTGTGAACTGCACCTGATCGATTATGCAAGCTCGCAAACCACAGGTGGACACCAGGGTCCTAGCGTAACAGTCCCCGGTGACTCCTCCGCCATGGCATGGGGGAGAGGAGCCCCATCTTCCTCTTTATAAAAAATGTATTTATTTACTTGAAAGTCAGAGTTACAGAGAGGCAGAGAGAAACAGAGAGAGAGAGAGAGAGAGAGAGAAAGAGAGAGAGAGGTCCTCCATCCATTGGTTCACTCCCTAAATGGCCACAACAGCCTGAGATATGCTGATCTGAAGCCAGGAGCTTCTTCCAGGTCTCCCACGTGGGTGCAGGGGCCCAAGGACTTGGACCATCTTCTACTGCTTTCCCAGGCCACAGCAGAGAGCTGGATCAGAAGTGGAGCAGCCTGGACTAGAACCAGTGCCCATATGGGATGCTGGCACTGCAGGTGGCGGCTTTATCCCCTACACCGCAGTGCCAGCCCTGCCCGATCTCTTATAAGAAATCCCACACTGCCTGAGTCAGTAAGAAGCTCATTGACTGTGAACATCCTCTCCTTGCTGTCGTCGACAGCAGGGAACTGCCGATCCAAACATCCCTGCTCCCTAGGGCCCCGCACACACCAAGGTGCACACTCCACTCGGAGCCCAGACACCAAGAGCTAAGGGCCAACTTCAAACCGATTGAAAGTTTTCTTTCAGCTTTCTTTTTCAGTCCATTTCTCTGACAAAAGCCAGTCCCTGACCGAGGAGCCACCATGTACCAGGTTCCACGTGCGGCTCCATCCCCAAGGAGCTTGCGCGCGGATGGGGAGGCTGGCCTGTCCCCAGCGGGCTGTGCTCCCGGTTGCCCTGGTCAGAGGAAATGCGTGTAGCAATCTGGAGTTTCGTCCTCTTCCCTCCAACTGCTCTTCGGTAAGGCAGAGGATCCGAGAAGCGGAGACCCATCTGTAGCTGAGCAACAAAGCAAGAGAAGACGATTCTGGAACACTCTGCCGTCTCGGGCTGTTTCCTGTTGCCAAGGCGAGACCCCTGAGACCGAGTGATCCATAAAGAACAGAGGTTCATTGGCTTTCAGTCCAGGAGGCTGGAAGCCCAGGAGGGCCTCTCGGACACCTGCTCAGCATCTGCCAACAGCTTTGCCACTGCATCCAGGCTCAGCCGGGGCATCCCAGGACAAGGCAGGGCAAGCCAGCCAGAGGGCACTGCACCCCTAGCCCTCCCCTCCCGCTAATGCATGAATGTGCTGATTCATTTGAGAGGGCAGAGACCCCAGCACCCAACCATCCCCAGAGATCCCACCTTCAACCCCATTAACACAGGACTAGGAGGGCCAGATTCCCAACCCAGGCATTCTGCACAGCCATTCAAAGGCAGATGTGCACATTACAGAGAGACATCCCATGCCTGCAGCCTGCTCCCCTGAGCAGCCCCAGGAGCAGAAATTCCACATCCATCAGGTGGGGAGAACACAGGACTGGAGGTCAGAGAAAGATTTAACACATGACCTGTGTGGGCTCCCCACCATGACTCAGCACTCACCTGTGTGGGCTCCCCACCATGACTCAGCACTCACCTGGGTGTGCTGGCCACTGTGGAGTGAAGTACCGCACCCTGAGGCTGAGGATGCTGCCTGTCTATTATCTCGCGGTTTTGACAGGTAGCACTTGGCAGAGCGGCTCTCCGCTGAGGTTCTGCAAGGCTGAGAGCTCTCGTCTGGGTCCCTCTGCGGAGGGACCGCGCTCCGTCTCCCTGGTGTTAGCAGAGTCGGTCTCTGCAGCTGCATTAGCCGCGGCAGCTTTGTCCGGGAAGCGGCAACCCCTCCTGCGCAGAGCGTCTGGCTTCAAGGGACGCCCGGCCCGCTTTTCAGGAGCTCACAAGCCTGGGCCAGGCCCAGCCAGGAGGATGTCCTCGGGACTCCAGGCCTTGATTAAATAGTTCACTCTTGTCACTCAGAGCGCTGTCCGTCCTGTGGCCAGGTCCCTCCCTCGCTCAAGGGGGCGGCATTCTATGGGGCGTGGACAGCAGGGGTGAGTCTCCGTGGGCATCTAAGAACTCTGTGCCCGTGAGCGTGCCTGCCTGGCACACAAGCACCCAGCGCTTCTGGCTCTCCGCTTGCCTCCTCACCAACACCATCGGCTCTCTGTGGCCAAGACCCTGCACCTGCTCGAGATCCCACAGTGAACCAAGAGCAAAGCAGGATCTGAATCCAAGCTTCCAATCCCCAAATGCAGACCCATCCTGCCACAGGATCCCGCTGGTAACCAGGTGGGAGCGTCTGTGTTAGGCGGGTTCTCTGGCTTCCTCTGGCTCTCTGTCTTCACACCAGAGGGGCACCAGCCGCTGCCTCCAGCCTTCTTCACCATGAGAGTCCCGAACCCTCAGCCCTGCACAGACGCTGAGAATACATTGTGCTTCCTCTAGCCCATCCTGGGACTCCACTTCCTCTTGGTCCTTTGTGTCCAGTGATGTCCAGAGTGGCTGATTTGGGCCACTGGGAAAGGTCTCCTTCCTATAAAACAGGATCCAGTGCCTGGAACTGGGTGTCCATCCTGAAACCATAAGGGCAAGTCCAAAGGTAACAGGACATTGGCTGAGAGCCCTGGCCAAGTGCTGACCTCACCCTAGACAGGATAAATGTTCACATGGCCATGGATGTTGCCAGAGGCATTCCAACAGAGAGAACGAGAGGGAAAGGGCTGGGAAGGGAAGAGCTGAGAGACAGAGATGATAGACAGATGATACCTAGACAGATGGCAGATAGATAGGTGATAAATAGGTAATAGATATATATAGATACATAGATATACATAGATGACAGATAGATAGATGAGACATAGATGATAGGTAAATGATGGGTTATAGATAGATGATAGATAAATAGATGCCAGACAGATGATGGATGATAGATGATAAATAGATAAATAGAGATAGATGATAGATACATATGATAAATAGATATCGATAGATGATAGATGGTGGATTACAGATAGATGATAGGTGATAGATAAATAAATGCTAGATAGGTGATGGATCATAGATGATAGATACATAAATAGATGATAGATGATAGATACATATGCTAAATATAGATAGATGATAGATGTTAGAGATAACAGGTAGGTGATAGGTGATAGATAGACAATAGGTAGATGGATGATAGATAGAAGCCCAAATGCCCACCAGGGGGTGAGGGACTCATCTTCTCTCCCCTCAAATGGACCAATGCACCTGCAGCTCACAGGGCAGACGGTGGAGCTGGAGGGAAGGGACAGGACCGTCATACGTCAGTTCCTGCATCCCAGCGTCATCTTTAAAGTTTCAAAGAAAATGTTTCCTGATCAGCAGAGCAAAGCCTTTGAGAATCTGGGGACATCTGTGGACTTACTCACTTCCCACTGACTGCCCTCCCGGAGCTGCACAGTAACCGGGGCGAGGAGCAGAGGTGAGTGTCCTGCAACAGAGACTTCTCCTGTCGGCTGCCGACACGCTCAGCCCGTGAGCCCCTGCCTGTTCCCCTGGGCAGCCTCCACCCCAGCTCAGACCCCGGGGGAGAGGCTTCCTCCTTCTCCCGACGCCGCTTCTCCACACGTGCGAGCGCTGCTCTCTCCATGCTGGGGGACCTGCATAGCTGACAGATGGGGCGGCTCAGAGTCAGCTCTCACTGGTGCCTGGAGCCTTCAGCGTGAGCCTCAGACCCAGCGCTTTGAAGGAGGGGCCTTGAGACAGGACCACGACCTGCTCGATGGCGAGCGGTTCCCTCTGCAACTCCAGATCAGACCCGAGAACTTACAGAGGGCTTTCTCGGGCAGAACATCCGGCTGCAGAGTTAACCAGGCTCCTGCCTTGATCAAAAGGACCGGATTTCAGGACAAAGCATGGGCTGAGCCAGATGAAAGGTGCCCCTGCGGCAGACCCAACTCTGCTGCACCTGTCATTGCCCCTGTTCCAGACTCAGCAAGCTGGTGTCCATGATGGAACCACGACAGGATACACACTCCTTTACACTAGCTGGACCACGGACCCTGCATCAGGAAGCTTACAGGGTCAGTGAGGAGACAGTTTCTGTGAAAAATTACATAATAAGGGGTTTGAGTGTCTTTTCTAGACAATGAGAAGGAACAGATAACCCAAGGCAAGACATGATGAATTGCTGAGCGAATTGATCAGACAGAAATGACGAGAGGTCAGCGTGGAGAGCGACAGCTTCAATCCCAGGCAATCAGGGGCGGCTGCGCCACCTGCAATTAGAAACGCAGCGGCAAGGCAGGCGCGGGGAGGGAGGAGCTTCTGCCATCCCGGCTGGACAGCCCGCAGGGGGTCATCTGTGACCCGGAAACATGATGGGGGCAACAGGGAAGGAGAACGGAAGTGACTCCCAGAGATACGACCCCAGCCTCACACCGTGGGTCTTGGCCCCATGAGCAGGTACTGGCTGGGCTGATGCCTCTCCTGGATGGTCCCACGGTGAGTCTAATGGTGAGCCCCACGGTGAGCCCCACGGTGAGCCCCATGGTGAGTCCATGGTGAGCCCCACGGTGAGTCCACGGTGAGCCCCACAGTGAGCCCCACGGTGGGTCCCACGGTGAGCCCCACGGTGAGTCCCATGGTGAGTCCATGGTGAGCCCCACGGTGACTCCCACGGTGAGTCCCACGGTGACTCCCACGGTGACTCCCACAGTGGGTCCCATGGTGGGTCCCATGGTGGGTCCCCCCGCGCCTGCTCTAAGGATGGCCCAGGAGAAGCAGCAGCAGCCCTGGAAGCTGGGCTGCTGGCAGACAAGGAGAGCCGACCGTTCCCTGGCGCCAGAAACAGCTGCAAATCCGGCACAGTCTGCGAGGCAGTGCTTCCCAGACGTCAGAGGGCAGCCACGGAACGGGAGGAAGGAGAAAGCCCTTGGGCGGCGCAGACCTGTGCTCAGCACCGTCGCCGGGGACGAGGGGTCCTGCTGGCTGCACAGGCGGGAGCGGGAGTTTGGAGCTGCAGAGGAGCAGGGTTTTCTGGGAAGAATGCTGGGGCAGGGGGGCGGCACTGCACTGGACACACGGCTCCCGTGGAGCTCCCGTGAGCACTGGCCAACAGCAGGACTCTGCCCACACAGGCTGCGGCCCCCACATCCTAGCAGAATGGACGCTGAGCAGGGTGGGTAAGACCATGATCAGGTTACCCCCTCCCAGAGTGCCTGGCGTCAAGTCCAGGCTCCTGAGCCAATCCCAGCTTCCACAGAGAAAGGTCACAGGTGGCGGCTGCAGTAGATGGATCCCACGTGCGATGCCTGGACGGAATTCCCGGCTCCGGCTCCAGCCTTCCTGGCCACAGAAGGCGCGAGCTAACTCCACTTGGTCCCAGCAGGTCCTCAGACTTCCCTCTGCTGTACTGAAACTGCGCTTTGCAAAGCCATTAAAAATAAGCCCCAGCACTGTTCTTCCAGTGACGGCAGAGCAGCCACTGTCACACGGTAGCAAGCGCATGCTTCAGAGGGCGCTGCGGGGGCTCCACGGGCCGGCCTGAGCCAGAGGGAACCAGATCAACACCTGAAAGAGCCACGCGGCTCCTAGCGCCTTCCTTCCGGCCCAGGTCAGGCTCTCATCAGAGACGAGGTGACAGAGCTCAGCAGCAGCGCCAGCTCCCCGGCCGAGAGCCGGAGGAAGGAGCCGGAGGGAGCTGTCATGGGGTGAAGGGACTTCAAAAAGTTAGTGGGAAATGGAATTAAAAGATAAACGGATCTCGGTGTAGCACAGTTTGCAATCTGTGCGTGGTTTTCTGTAACAAGCATCCCCATGGGGATTTTTGAAGCCACCCCTTATCTGCATGCATTTCAAATTTTTTTGCACCAGATGAACTTACCATTCAATTCCATTTTCCATGAACTTCTCGAAGCGCCTCTCATCATCAGCTGAGAAGGTGGGAAGAGGGGAGGTTCCAGAAAGCACAGAGGGCAGACAAGGAGCCCAGCTCTGCACGGAGGAGCAGCACAGGCCCAGAGAGGCGTGGGAGGGAGGGCCGGCGGCGCAGGCCGGGTCTGGGCAGGCGGGCTGGGCCCTGGTGTGACCTGCTGTCCGCCCCGAGTGCCCCCGCACCTCGCCAGGATCTGCAGGGTGCTGTGGAGGCTGCTGGGCGAGAGCGCGCGGTTCTCCACGTTCCTGCGCGAGAGGAGAAAAGGCCCAAAGTCAGCCAAGGGCTGAGATTCAGCCTAAAACTGTTGGGCTAAGAAGAGCGAAGCAACCAGAAGGAAAGAAAGAGGTAGAAGAGGAGAAGCCGACAAAATACAGACAAGGATGAAATCAAGCGCTCGGGTTCCGGGAGTCAAAAACTGACCAACTTGTCACCACCTGCGGCATACGCGATGCGGCCCGGATCCTAAGGGAGGGGCGGCAAGAGGAAGTTAACAGCTGCCTTTTAAAACCGATTTAATAACTCAGGAAATGGGCACATTTCTCAAAAATATAACTCAACAAAACCAACACAAATGAAATGGGAAACTCTAACAGCCCAGTGTCTGTTAGCCTAATTGATCGGATTTCTCAATTATCTTCAGACAGACCCAGACTGTGGCCCTGATGGGTCCAGCTGGCAGGGGAGGAGGGAGCCACGCCCCACGGCCACGGTGGGTGGGGGCCTCCCCCATGCTTTCGTGGGATCAGCAGCACGGGGCTGTCCAAAGTTGGAGATGCCCGTCGGGAGAGAAGGAAGCCGGGAGGGAGGGAGGGAGGCAGGATCTTTCTCTTGAACGTAGCAACTAAATCCTTAGCAAACTTGCAGCAATTAGAACCAGCAACCTATGAAAGAGCCCGGGTGTTATGCTGAGTTATAGCGAGAACTCAGGGCTGATTAAACATTTCAGAACCGGCAGACTCACCACATTACTATAATTAAAGAAAAGATAAAACGTTTCGATAAATTCACACAATCATTCGCGAAAGCTGAGGACCAATTAAAGCTAAAACGCGCCCTGTCAGGATTTACAGATCTCTCCGAGCGATAACGGCCACGTGGTCCAGCAACACCAGGCCCCCCGGCCGCCCCTGCACCGCACTGCGCCGGTGGCCGCTCTGCTCCTGAGACACAGCAAGGCAGGTGCGCTCGCCCTCGGCCGGTTCCGCTCACGGTCCAGAGCTGTCCAGCCAGCGGGATGACTCAGAAAGCCCAGAAGCGTAAAGAAAGAAGCATCCCGGCTCCCACGTAGCAACGACTCTGAGTCAGAAGTCCACAGCGTGGCCAACAGCAAGCCTTCACCGACCGGCACGCTCGACGCCCACAGAGCCACCGCCCTCTCCCACACCAGCGCCGGACAACAGCAGTGCAATTCTGAAGATAATCCCACTTACAAAGGGCTCAGAGATGACCCGACGCATTCCGTGAGCGATGTTCCAGAGCTCCAGGCTGAGTCCTGGGGCTGGAAGGAATGAGAGAGGGCTAAGCAGTGGAGACAGCCGAGAGAGGTTCGCTGCGGCTCAGGTGTTAATTCTCCCAGACGTGTCTGCAGATCCCACTCGAGCACGGTCTGAATTCCAGCACGTGTTTATGTAAGACGGGAGGAGCCGAACCTGGAAGTTACGTGAAATGCAAAGGAAGTGGAGCAGCCAAACAACGTCGAAAACAAAGAATAAAATCAGAGGAGCCGAAAGGTCGGATTCCAAGTCACCGCGGCACACGGACACCCTCAGTCCAAGCATCAGATGTCTGACACTCCAAGTGTCAAAATGTTCTGATTGCCGACATGAGGGAGCACACGTGGGAAATCCCACAGCACGAAACTTTCATGTGTGAAGTTCTCCCATACGGGCGCTGGTTCAAGTCCCGGCTGCTCCACTTCTGGTCCCGCTCTCTGCTATGGCCTGGGAAAGCAGTAGAAGGTGGCCCAGGTGCTTGGGCCCCTGCACCCCATGGGAGACCCGGAAGAAGTGCCTGGCTCCTGACTTCATGGCCCATTATAGACATGTGGGGAGTGAACCAGCGGATGGAAGATTCTCTCTCTCTCTGCCTCTCCCTCTCTCTGCCTTGCAAATAAATAAATAAATGTCAAAAATATTGCAAGAAATCATCTCCGGGCTATGTATTTAAGGTGTATGAGAAGCAGAAATGGATTCTTGTTTAGTGCTGGGCCTCATCCCCAAGGTGTCTCATCATATGCAACTATTTCAGAACATTAGCAAATCTGAACTCTGAAGCACTTGCGGTCCCCCGCGTTTCTGATAAGGGACCCTGTGATCGGCACAAGAGCAGACATGTGGATTCAGTCCACAAAGCACAGACCCCCGCAGATTAACGCAGATTTGCCCCTGGATAGCCATGCAAGTCGCCAGCGTATTTCAACAGGGAGACACCGTCCTTCCTAGCTACACACTAGGATCCGGAGCCTTAGAGAGCAGCCAGCGGAAGACGCTGGTGCAGACACGGAGCAAGTACAGCCGTGCCACCGTGTCGGGGCAGTGTGGACGCCACACCTGCCAGGAGAGAGGTCCGGAACTTTGTCGTCTACATTAAAGGCACTGAGCATTCCACGCCTGGGATTGTTTGCCTGAGAAACACAAGCTCACGTCCATGGAAGGGTCTGGGTCCGAATGCCCACAGCAGCTTATCCACAGTAGTCAAAGACTAGAAATAGCCCAGGGTCCCGTGCTTCACCAGCAAAAACCGTTAACAAATACTTTATAGATTATACTAGGATGGGATAGACTGCCACAGGGAAGTCAGCCAGAACTGGAGTGTGCATGCCTGCTACACGTGGATGGACCCATTAAACAGAGAGACAGCAGCAGAAAGAAACCTCACGGACAAAGGTACCTGTTGTGTCGTCCCACGTACATGTTGTGCCGTGGCAGGGGGAGGCGTGGCACTGGTGGGAAAGAGGCGGGGGAGAACCCTCCCCAGGGAGGACGGGTTTGCACCTCGCAGGTCATCGCTTGTGGAGACACCGGCTGATGCACTTAAGACTTGTGCATTTCTGTGTGCAGCATCAAATGAGTGTTTTTCCTTCCGGAGGGCCATCGTCACTTAGAGTTGGCACAGAGTCACAGTGAGGGATCGCCTGTCAAAGTGGCTGTTATGGGAAGGCGAGGGAAGAAAGTGTCGGTGAGGAGGAGGAGTGGGGAAGCTTCGAGAACCGTTGGTAGGAATTCAAAATGGCCCAGCGGCTTTGGGAACCCGTGCAGAGGTTCTTCAAAGAGTTAGAAATCAAACTGCCTTGTAAACAGTTCCACTCTGACTTCTTGCTCTGAGGAGTTGAAATCAAGATTCAAAAAGATAGATGCAGAGCCCGGTGCACTGTGTCTCATCATTCACAAAAACCGGTGCCTGGGAACCGTCCCGACAGGTGAATGGAGGGAGAAAACATGGTTCCAACATGTAAGGGCGTGGCCTTCAGTCTTCAGGAAGACGGCGTCTGACACACGCTGTGACGTGTCCACACTGGAGGGCACCTCGCTCGGTGCAAGACGCCTGGCTAGAAGGACGGATTCTGCGTGATGCCCTCGGATGCGGCACCCGCGTCTCTGACATGCAGCCGGCAGTCCAACTGCCCAGGTTATCAGGGAAACTGAGTCAATGAGGGAGAGAGAGAGATGAGGGGGAAAGAGAGAGAGAGAAGGAGAGAGAGAGGGAAAGAGGGAGAGACGGGGGAGGGAGAGAGAGAGAGGAAGAGAAGGAAATAAAGAAAGAGGGAGAGAGAGACAGAGGGAGAGAGAGACAGAGACAGAGAGAGACAGAAAGAGAAAGGGAGAGAGGGGGGGAGAGAGAGGGGGGAAAGAGGGAGAGAGAGAGAAAGGGAGAGAGGGAGAGCGAGGGAGAGAGGGGGAGGGAGAGAGACATGGGCCAGCTGGAGACGCAGAGCCGATGGCACAGGTTCCAGCCCACGTCTGCGCCCAGGGGAGGACAAGAACCTAGCAGTCAGGCAGAGGGAGATTCCTTCCGACCTGGGCTGGCGTTGTGGCCGAAGGTCCCCGTGGGACGGCCATGTGCATGACTCAGCACAAGGTGTTCAAATAGTCACCTCGTTCCCACCCACATCCCAGACACAGCCAGCAAGCATCTTCGCGGGTGCCCAGCCCCTCACCGCCCATCAAGCTGACACCTGCAGGGAGCCACGGCAGACTCCAGAGATTGTCCACAGAGCTCTCCATCCACGGCGCCACCTGCCCTGGCCGGACACCCTCCCGGCCCCCAGGTGCTCTCCAGGCGATTGCTGCTGGTGCCGCCGCTCTTGCTCCCTCCTTTCCTGGGGCTGTGCCTCGCTCGATGGGATCCAAACTCCGCACCACAGTCTCCTGGCCTCTGTGGGCCTGGTCCCCTTCCCCACGCTCTTTCCTGCAGTCTCTGCTCTAGCTCCATAGGGCGCCTTCATCTGCCACCTGCCCACCCACCGGCCCACCCTCCAAGGCCCCTCTGTTGAGAGCTCTCTCTGCGTCTGAGCCCAGCACCCAGGATAACGCCTGGCACATAGCAGAAGCTCGTTCTAAGTTTCTAGCATGAACAAATGAATGAAACCCTTGATGAATGAATGAATGATTGAAGGCTTCCGTTCTTGCTCTTAGGGTCCTCAGTGCCACCCGTCTTCTCATTCATGGCTTTTCTGTATTTTTGTCTGTTGCCAACCTGGGCGTGGGCATGGAGCGCTGGACCCAGACATGGACATTTGGCTCCATCTTGTTTCTATTATCATTTTTTTTGACAGGCAGAGTTAGACAGTGAGAGAGAGAGAGAGAGACAGAGAGAAAGGTCTTCCTTCCATTGGTTCACCCCCAAATGGCCGCTAAGGCTGGCACACTGCGCCGATCCGAAGCCAGGAGCCAGCACTTCCTCCTGGTCTCCTATGCGGGTGCAGGGGCCCAAGCACTTGGGCCATCCTCCACTGCCTTCCTGGGCCACAGCAGAGAGCTGGACTGGAAGAGGGGCAACCGGGACAGAATCCGGCGCCCCGACCAGGACTAGAACCTGGAGTGCCGGCACCACAGGCAGAGGATTAGCCTAGTGAGCTGCAGTGCCGGCCATCCATCTTGGTTCTAAACGCATCTCAGAGGGGGGGGAGAGGGGGAGGGGGAGAGGGGGGAGGGGGAGGGGGAGAGGGGGGAGGGAGAGGGGGGAGGGGGAGAGGGAGAGGGGGAGGGGGAGAGGGGGGAGGGAGAGGGGGGAGGGGGAGAGGGAGAGGGGAGAGGGAGGAGGAGAGGGAGAAGGGGAGGGGGAGGGGGAGGTCCTGCCTGGTCCGTCTCTGGTTCTGTCACTTGTGTTTCAGGCAAATGGAAATTGAGGAATTAATAGGTATTGACCTCCTCCTAAATGCCGCCATTAGCACACCTAATCTCCAGGAACCCTCAAAGTCTAATTCTCCCAGCCTCCCTCACCTCCATTCAACGGATAAGACGTAGGAAGGGGCCGGGCAGCAGTGCAAGCCAGAGCCTGCGCCCTCTCCCCACCCGGAGCACAGTGCCCCGGCCCCGGCCCCTCCCGGTGCTGACTGCCAACCTGCAGGATGCAAAGCTGGCGGGGGCAGCGTCCCCAGGACCCCTCCTCATCTCCCCTGGGCCCCGGCTCACCCATCCATTCTTTTCCCTAGAACTTGGGCTCTGCAAAGGGATGTGAGGGAACTGGTTCGGATGGGGCCAGCGCTTGGGCTTCCTAAGCAGGGGGCCTCAGCAGGCCTGGCTCTGATGAGTCATCGCTGTTAATAATAAAGTCTAAGGCAGTGGAGCTGCAGATTGATGGATCGCCACGTTTGCTCATGCCGTTACTTTTACAGCTTAATCTTCCTGTAACCATTTTTCAACAATCAGGCAGGCTGAATGAGATTAAAGGCAACCCCTGGCGATGAAGCTCTCCGCGTTGCTCATCCTGGCTAACGGAGGCCGCGGGTTGGGGGTGAGGCCGGCGAGCTCCTGTTCTTCACGTTGCCACTGCCCTGCATCCGCCTCCCGACACACAAAGCCTGACCACGTCCAAGAAAACTCACAGATTCTGAAACTGACTCACAGGTGTGCTGCCAGCCCCGAGCCTCTCCCTGGGGTCTTAATCCTGACCAAGTGCGAAGTCTCAACCAGGGCACAACTTTCAGACCAGCGGGAGTGAACGCGCACCTGAGCCTGCGCACACTTGCTGTGCTTCGCTCCTCTGGTTCAGCAGCGGTGGGGGGCGGTGCCGGAGCTCTGTTGCCATGGCATCAGCGCATAGGGGCGGGGGGTTGTGTGCCACGCGGGGTGAGCTCCCTCCTGGACAGACCCTCGGTGAGAAACAAAGGAGAAAAGATGCCCAAGACCCCACACACATCTGTGGCCGTCAGACGGGGAGCTTGGAGAGGGGGCGCCGGAGACGGAGAGAAAGAATCGAGCAAGACGCGGCACAAGCTGTGTGAGGCGGTAGCACCATCTGCTTTAAGGAACATTTATTTTCCCCCAAAAAAAATATGTTCTAAAACTGAATAATGTCCATGTAGTCTAAATATTTGCTTTCCACCGGCATCCTGGGAATGCTGTGCAAACATCCCGAGAACTCAGGCGGCATCGCCAAATCACGCTGCCCCGCCTCCACGCGCTCCCGTTGCCGTGGAAATGTGAGCGCATCATTGTTTACTGCTTTTTCGGCTCTGACAGTTGGAAACATCATGGAATCAAAAGGCATCTGTCGAGCGGAGCGGGCATGTCGGCAAAACCGCCACCGGGACTGAATCGTGTTATTTCTGGCCCCCGGGTGCAGGTGTGAAGTCGGAGAGGGAGACGAATTCCACGGAGCTCCTGGCAGCTGCTCCCTGGGTGCGAGCTGGCTTCTCCGGGGGGCCCGGGGTGCTACCCACTGCCTCCAGCTGATGCCGTGTGCCACCGTCTGGCTCCGCTGAGCCCGTGCTGCCAGAGGACCGAGCTGCTTGTGTTCCGAACACAGCACCGGGCGCCTGCCAGGGCGGGGATCCACGTGCGGGCTGGCTGTGGCACTTCGGCCAAGCTGTGTGGCTTCCGATGTAAAACAAGAGTGACGACACCCGTGTTAGCAGCTGCTCACGGAGCTGAATTATCTAACATTCCCCGCACGCTTCTGTGTTGTTACCGGCACTTCTGGTCTCACTCTGCTTCCTCGGCTGGCATCAAACCCGAGTGCGATCTAACAGGAGCGTCAGTAACAAGTGTATCGGAGACGTCTCAGCCAGCAGGTCTAGATATCTCATTGGTCCTCACTAGCAGGGGGCGTTCGACGCCGAGAAGTGATTTACCAGCTTGTGGCTGCCGCCTTTCACTGTGTGCGGCAGGCTGTGTCCAATCGCTTTGCTTTGTCTTTTGATATTTCACATCTGCTAGGAGCAGACACCCCAGCCGGCAAGCGGCACCTCCAATATGCCCTGAAGACGCCCCAAGCTCACGGCAAGGAGCAGCCGCTGGGAACGCTTCGGCGGGCACCCCAGTGAGCGCGGGAGGCTCTCCATGGCCGGGGAGGCTCACAGGCACCCACACGCCCCAGTTCCCAGGAATAACGCATCTATCCCCGCGGCTTCTTCATGGAAAACGAGAGAAGCGTCGCGCGGTGGTGAGGAGCTCCGGGGCGTGCTCCCGCTCCCGAGGAGGCCGAGCCACGTGGGGAGAAAGCGCAGCCCGGCCGCGCCCTTCCTGCTCTTGCCTCCGCCCCAGGTTAGAGGGCGCTTGGCGGAGCAGGCGCTCTGAGGGTGGGCTTCGAGCCCCACCGCTGACAGGCAGCGTTCCCGTGACAGCGCCCTGAGAGCCGGGGCGGGGGTCTGCCCCAGACTGTCCCTGGAGCCCAGGGAGGCCCCAGCCCCCGCAGCTCTTTCCCACCTGGTGAGTGGGGGTGGGCTCCTTCTCAGTCCGAGGGCCCCCCTGGCGCTGTGGAATGCGCTTCCTTCAGCCCCAGGACGGGGCAGAGCGGGCAGTGACCGGGCTTCAGTGCCACCTGCCTCTCGCCTGTCGGGACAAACGGCACTGCCCGGTTCCCACGCAGGCGGAGCGCCCAGGTCCCGCCTGTGCTCCGAAAGGGAGTGAACCCAGGGCCCTGCTCTGGGCCGCCTCCAGCGGGAGTCCCTGTTTCGACAGCGTCCTGCTGGGGTGCTACTTGCTCCTCCTCTGAAGGGTTTGGAGAGTCCATCTCCCGAGCACCTGCCACAGAGGAGACTCCAGCTAGACACAGACACCCAGAAACACACGCAGACACAGCCAGACACACACACAGACACCCAGAAACACATGGATGCAGACACACACAGACACACACACAGACACCCAGAAACACATGGATACAGCCACACAGACACACACAGAAACACACTCAGACACAGCCAGACACACACACAGACACCCAGAAACACATGGATGCAGACACACACAGACACACAGACACAGCTGGACACACACACACAGAAACACACAGATACCCAGAAACACATGGGTGCAGACACACAGACACACACAGAAACACACGCAGACACAGCCAGACACACACACAGACACCCAGAAACACATGGATCCAGCCACACAGACACACACGGATACAGACACACACAGACACTCAGACACAGCCAGACACACACACAGACACACACAGAAACACATGGATACAGACACACAGACACACAAAAATACACAGTCACAGCCAGATACACACACAGACACACAAACACACATGGATACAGACACACAGACACACAGAAACACATGCAGGACATACACAGAAATACACAGAAACACACACAGACACACATGGAAACAAACACACGTGCACACATGGAAACAGACACAGACACTCACAGAGAAACACAGACACAGCCACACCCACACAGACACACAGAAACACACACAGATACACACCGGAATGGACACACACACAGATACACACGGACAGAAACACACAGACACACACACACACACACAGCTACTGCGCTTGCCCGGCACAGACACTTCCTGAAGGAGTCTTTGCCCCGAGTCCCCGGTCCCCGTGGCCGGCGCTGGGTGACATTGACAGCGACTTCCTGGGGCTGCTTCTCCTGGCCACCACGCGACCTCCCGGCCTGACCGACACCGGGTGCAGGCGCAGCCCTGAGGTGCTGGGCGTGGGAATCGGGCAGACCTAGGCCGGTGTCGCGGCTCTCTGCTGCACGGTGCTGGGAGACTTCTAACCCCTGGGCCCGACGCCAGCCTCCACACAGGTGTTTGGGATCAGGTGAGAGGAAACGCAGCCCCAGCAGGTGCGATGCCAGCTGGCCAGGACACGGCGGCGGGTTCCCCTTCCCGCTCATCTCACTCCTGTTCCTATTGTTTCAATAAAGAACTCCTCGGGGACTGTGAGGATGAGGCACCTGAACAGGGGACCGTGGCCAGCAGGGGTGGGCAGGGCCAGGGAGCTGCTCCCTTGGTCCTGTGATGGCCAGGTGGAGCTGCCCGGCTGTGTCATCATGTCATCACTCGTGAGCAGGGCTGGCCTTGTGGGCGGGGCCCCCACAGTCACACAGCTCCCCCCGCCCCATAAGGCCCACCCACTGGCCAAAGCCTCTGCTGTGGGTCTAGAGAGCTGCCAGCAGGGGACCCTGTTCTCCGTCTTCCCCCTGGACCCCAGTCCTCAGGTCACAACTGCGGGGCGAGTGCAGCCGTGTGTTTAGAGTAAGGAGGTGACGGCACGAGGTGATTAAAGTCACAGGGCGACTGGGACCGGTTCCTGGAACGACACACACACACACACACGCAAGAATGAATACATGTTGGGGCCAGCGCTGTGGCACAGCGGGTTAAAAACACAGCCGACAGCACCGGCATCCTGTACGGGCTGTTCCACTTCCAGTTGAGCTCTTTGCTGTGGCCTGGGAAAGCCGTGGAAGATGGCCCAAGTGCTCGGGCCCCTGCAGCTGCGTGGGAGACCTGGAAGAAGCTCCTGGCTCCTGGCTTCGAGTCAGTGCAGCTCTGGCCACTGCGGCCAATTGGGGAGTGAACCAGCAGATGGAAGACCTCTCTCTCTCTCTCTCTCTACCTCTCTCTGTAACTCTATCTTTCAAATAAATAAAATAAATCTTTTTTTAAAAAGCCAACACACATGTGTGAGTATTTCTGATCTGCTCCTCAGTACACTCTAAGGATTTTCCCCCAAAACATTTCCTGCAACAGGGATTATAGAGCTGGGGGCCTTCCTGGGCCTGGGTGGCCCTGTGTGACTCCTGCGCAGAGCAGTGACAGGCAGGCCTGGCTGCTGTGGCTCAGGGGGGGGCAGGGCAGCCCCCCAAAGGGCCCCCGCTCTGCTGTGGTTGGTGGGGCTGCTGCCGCCGCTGTAATGGAGATGGGGACCAGAGGGCGCGGCACCCAGCCTAGTGCCGCTCGCCAGCAAGCACCGTGGGGGCCTGGGCGCCAGCTCTCCTGCAGCCGCTAGTTCCCGCTCTGCCCCGGTGAACCTGCCATGCCTCCCGGCGGGGTTTCAAAGGAGCAAAGGGAGGCGTCGGAGGAGGCGAGCACCGGCGTGGTGAGGGTGCAGAACGAACGGGCCGCGTCGCGCCCCACGACCCTCACTGCCCACCCTCAGGGTCTGCACCACGCTGTCCCCCTTTGACCTTGAAGCCCCCAGAGGCCCAGCTGAGCCGGGGCAGGCGTCTTGGGAAGCCCTGGGCCCCGGCACAGGTCGGTGCTCTGGCTGGACCCCGCCTCGGCAGCCTCCGAGCACGCCTTACCTGTTCTCCGGGCACCTGCCTGCGGCTCCCTCGGATTGGAGGGCGTGGCCCCAGAGCCCACCCCGGTGACTCCTCCCTTCCTCCAGGATTCAGTTGGCCACGGAGGGCGCACTGCTGCCACCCTCAGACCCTCGGGCTGCACTCGGGCACAGGGGAGCAAGGTCAGCCACTGGTTCCGCCGGCCGTCCGGGGCATTGGACGGCATCCCGGCCACACGGCCGAGCCAGGAGAAGGGCGCTGTGGCCTTCCCTTGACCTGAGAGAGGAGACTCAGGTGTCCTTGGAAGCGAGGTCCCACTTCCCTGCGCCCATCTTTTCTCCGTCCTTGAACTCGAGACCTGGGCGAGCCACAGGCACACTGCAGGGATCCAAGACAGACTTGGGGTTCAGAGCTGTGCTAGAGAGGAGGGGAGAAACGGAGGAGAGCATGATGGAGAAAGCGTTGGTCCACGGGGCTCTGGAGAAGACTCTGGGCCTTGTGGGACGGGGTGACCCCACGGAGAGGGAACATCTGCCCCAACTGGGCTGATTCTGCACACAGCACCTGCCCGCGAGGCTGCCTGGCCTCATGGTCTTTGGCAAATCTTCTCTGACCCACGGTTTGCTCTGTGTGCAATGGCTACGAACACGCCGGCCTCAGGGAAACATGAGTGAAATCACGGGTGCCACGCGTGGCCAGTAGCCAGAGCAGGAGGACTGACCCGAGCGAGGCCGAGAGAATCCAGGCCCTCCCTGGACGCCCCGTTGGGCCAGTTGTTTGTGACTGTGGTTGTAACCAGACGTTGGAGCCGATGGCACCGTCTCGCGAGGGCTGTCCTTGGTGGGGCTCCCGTGGTGTTGCTCCGTGCTCTTCCGTGTTGTTCCGCGTGGCTTCCGCGAATCCGCTGGCCTATTCTTGCTTCGCTGCAGCCCAGAGCTTGCCCCCCGCTCGAGCACTGGGTCCTGCTTCCGCCCGTGGCCGCCGTCCCGGGGCGAGAGCTGCTTCCTCTGTCTCTCCCTTTGCTGTGTTCACACCACTTCCCTCCTTTCGACTGGGTCACCTCCATCCTGATTTGGTACACCGTGATGCCAAACCTGTTTCCTGGGGCTTCCCGCCGCCTGTCGGCCTGTGTACCCACGTGCCACGACCACGCGGCTCAGCGTGGCTCCGTGCACGCCCCCTGCTCTCCAGGCTTTATGCGTCTCGGAGCGAGCTCCAGATTGTGCGACTCCGTGGTTTTCATATTATGACTCTTTCTCCTCCGTGCCTGGCAACTTTAGTCCAAGTAAAGACGGCAGCATTAACAACACTCCGAAGGCTTCGAGTGGAATTCAGCTTTGCTCTTTTGTGTTTCTGGGGCTTTTGTTTGAAGACCACGCACGCTTCCGTCTTCCTGGGGTTCGACTTCTGCTCTGATGGCGCCTAAGCCTTTGGGTTCTTCTAGGACATTTTTACACGTTGGTATCATTTTCCAAAACTCAGCGTGTCTGGAGGAAGATTATTTCCTGCCTTTTCTCGACTTTTTGACTTAACAGCTAATCTAGGCTCGAATCCCTTTCTCGTACGAGTCTGGAGAGACGGCCCCACAGATCTTCTAGAGCTTTGTACTGGGAAGGATAAACCTGATGCAGGTCGACAATTTCTGTTGCTTTGTAAACAGCCTTGTTATGTTTTCAGGACTGACTTTTTTTAAACTTAGATTTCAGAATTTTTAGCCATATTTGAGGCCAAAAGTTTAAATGCACATTTAAAATATGTTTAAAATGCACATTAAAAATAAAAACGTGTATTCACTCTGCTATTGGCTAGCACCAATGGTCACTCTAGACTCAAGTCTTTCCTAAGATGAGGCCACTTCTTGTTTGTTTTGTTTTTCTTGTTCATATTGTTATTATTAGGCAGAGCAGAGAGAGAGGTCTTCCATCCTCCAGGTCACTCCCCAGATGACCACAGCCAGGGCTGGCCAGGCCAAAGCCAGAGCCTGCAGCTCCATCCGGGTCTCCCACGTGGGTGGCGGGGACCCAAGTACCTGGCCCATCCCACTGCTCCTTAGGGTCTGCGTTGGCAGGAAGCTGGGGCAGGGGTGGAGTGAGGAGCGGGACGGCCACTCCAACCACGACACGGGCATCTTAACCAGGGTCTCAGCCAAGCTCCCCCCCTTATTAATTTTCTCTCTCATCGCCTTCTGGGTCACGTTTTAATTATTTTATTTAATTGTTGTTTTACAGCTTAAATAGCTAATCCACGCCTCTTCATTTCTCTCTCGTTATTCCTTTCTGTTCTTGGCCTTGTGTGCAGATACGGCCTTTTTTATCTCCCCAGCCGGTGACTTCGGGAGCTCCGAGCGTCTTCCGCTCCGCTGCCCCGCCTGCCCTGGAGCCGCCCCTTTATCCGTCTGTGTGGAAGCGTTGGCTAGTGCCCACTCTCATTGCCTGAAAGCGTTGTATTTCTGGGTGCAATCTGTCCACGTTCGTGGGAGGCAGACGCAGCCTCGGCGTTGTCGCCCCTCAGCTGAGCTGTGGACCTGGTGCCTTTCTCATCCAGATCCAGAGGATCCCACGGGACTTGACAGCTTGATTCTGGACTTTACCTGTAAGTGTGGAAGACCGAGAAGAACAGTAAAAATGAAGAACAGAATGGAAGCCTTGCCCTGGCGCGCACCACCGCCGGCCATCAGGCAGCTGTACGTGAGACAGCGGGGCGGTGCCGCAGACGTTGATAAATGGGCCACATAGAAAGTACAGAGAGCCCGGAATTAGATCCATCCGTGAGGAGAGAGAGGGGCGGCCCGGGGAACGGGTAAGGAGGGGCACCACTGGCCCTCGTGTGTGTAGCAAGTCCGTCTTTCAGCAAGGCTGTCTGCCTCCTGCCGTGCCCCCAGTTAATTCCAACTACTTTTAACAATCGACAGCAACACTCCAGAGTGTTCAAAATAGAGCTCAGAACGGTATCTTCCCGGGAAGGAGCCCTTGGGACGAAAAATGCCATCTTCTTAAAACCGCTGATAATTTCGACCACAGGACTCGCAAAAATCTCTGTTGATCAAAGCTGCTGTAGGAGGAGTTAGCAGCTAAAGTCAGTGCACACAGCTGAGCTCACACCAAAAGGCGCTGGGATTTAGACGTGCCAGACTCAGATTCCCCAGAACCGGCCAAGAAAGCAGCGAGATGATTGTCCTCACTAGAAATGAGGCAGGTGCCGGGGCCGGCATCCCGGCTGCTCCTCTTCCGATCCGGCTCCCTGCTCTGGCCTGGGAAAGCAGCGGAAGGTGGCCCAGGTCCTTGGGCCCTGCACCCGCGTGGGAGGCCTGGAGGAAGCTCCTGGCTCCGGATCAGCCAGCTCTGGTTGTCGCAGCCATCTGGAGAGTGAACCCGTGGATGGAAGACCTCTCTCTCGGTCTCTCCCTCTTTCTATCTGTAACTCTACTTCTCAAATAAATAAATAAATCTTTTTTTAAAAAAAATTAATTAGGCAGGTGCAGGAATAAATTAGGTGGGTGCAGATGGAGACACAGGACAGCCGATTCTGCCCCCACGGAGCAGGCGGCAGCTGAGAATCCCGGGGATACATCGCTGGGAGCGGGCTTGGTAGGATGGCGCCTGCCTGCACGCGCGCCTACGTGGAACTTGGCAATGGACCCTCTGCTGAACCGTGAACGGAGGCACCAGGAGCCAGCCCAGCTCAGAGCAGCAAAAAACAACTGGAAACAACCCGAAGTCTGTCCAACAGGCGAGCGGCAGCTTGTTCGCACAACAGAATGCACGCACCATTAAGCAAAAGCGAGCAGCGGCTACACAGCAACATGGGTGCATCGGAGAGGCACCGTGTTCTCGAGAGTCCCCGGGATGCAGCCCCGGGAGTGTACCGCAGGCCACACAGAGCGCAGAAGCGTCTCCGAAACGCAATGTCGCATGGGAAAGATGAGCCGCAAGGGCCACGCACAGTAAGCTTCCACTGGGAGATAACCAAACACACACCCAGCCAAGCAGTGGCCGCCTCGGCCTGCACAGCCGGGGTGAGTCCACGCCCCTCCCAGCGCGCACAAAAGCTGTCAATGGAGCAGACACACAAACACCAGCGCCAGATCGCTCCTGGTTTTGGAGTGTGGATTTTTTAGGAGCCTGGGTGAGTGGGTTTTTCTCTGTGTCGGATTAGGAGTCACAAGCCGGGCTGGCATCAGCCGGCCTGAGCCACAGAGAGCACCCACATGGCAGTGACACTGGCCTGCAGAGCCATCGGCTTGTGCCCACGTAGGCTGACCCGTGGCCGTGGCCGACGCCGTGGCTGAGCCTGCCCCTGTAGAGCAGCATTTGTGTGGAAGTCTGGCCTCCTCCAAAGTGGAGCTTCCGGGGCCAGGGTTTCCAGTTACAATATGGCTTAACGAGCTCTCTAGAGAAATTAGCCCGGTCAGAGGCCTCCCGGTGCCCAGGGACACGGGCGCTCGCCCCCCCTCCTGCATCAAGGCACCGAACAATCCTGCTTCTCCTCCAGCTTCGGCCTCAGCGAGTGTTCATAAATATTCATTTTTTCCAACTGGAAGCATTAGGCCTTGTTACTTCAAGTGGAACTAACTGAAAATTAATGATGGTTTTCAGAAAAAGCAAGATTATATACACAGAAGCAATTAAACACAAACCTATTAATTATTGAACAACTTGTTAATGAGTGGAATTTCAGCCTTCGAGTTTCTGAAACTCCGGCTGGGCCCCTGCAAGCCACTTCCACGTCGTCCCCTCCCCGGCCGGCTCTGAGCAGTGGGAGGATGGGGGGATCCGCACCTTGCGGGAAAGAACCGGCGATGCCAATTACAGGGACACGGCGAGGGAGCGAGCTGGAAACAGCAAAGCAGTCACCTCAAATTGTGGTCCCCATCCCGAGACGTCTTGCAGTGTAACTCGAGTCTCGGACAACTTTGTGTGCGCGAGAAAAACACGTTAGCACTGTTGCTGCTCGGTGCACAGGTTCTCCGGAGTTTAACCAGAGTCTGACCCATTTTACGTTAATTGCGTGCAGGACTTATTTTGAGTAAACCCCACCCACACACGCACGATTTACTGAATCTTATAATGTAGGACCTCGGGCTTCAGGTCCAAAATAGATCCCCTGGATTCGGCGTCCCTGCTCTGCGGCACCCCCGCAGGCACGGGCGGGCCCAGCAGACTGGTGCTGTTCCACGTTACAGGCACCTACATCCGGGGATGACCGGCTAGCATGGCCAGAGGAAGCCCAGCAGGTTCCAGACACCTCCCGGGGGGGGGGGGGCTGCTCTCCTCTCCTGCCGCCCCACCCAGCCCACCCGTGACCTGCACGGACACCGCAGCTCCCAGGCGCTCACTGCCGGCCGTGGGGGGGGGGCCTCAGGACACCATGCCTCCTGGTGCTTTGGCCGGAAGGCACTGGAAGGGGCTCTCTGACCTCCGCCTGTCCTCTGTCCCCTTCCCCTCCCTCTCTCCTCACACGTCACAGAAGCACGAACGTTTACCCCCCAAGGTGAGTCCCTTCCCCAAGGCATAAAACCCAGGAAGCTCCCAGTCTCCCTGCTCCCTCCAGTGCCCCGTTCCAGAGGGTCAGACTCGCAGGAGAAGCCGTGCCACACAGAGAGGCATCAGCCTGCTGCCGCTGTGCGCACCCACAGCTGCCCACTGCGCCTGAACTGGGCGCGGCAGCGGACAACGTCGCCGGGATCGCTGGGTCTTCGCGCTCATGACTCCCGTGCCCTGTGACACCTGGACTCAACGCGCCTTTGCCTTGTGCGCCTGTCTGTGGGCTAGGAGTGCCAGCTGTGGCCCCGTGACGAGTGAGAGAGGCTGCCACACCTTCCCTGCCCCAGGTGAAGTCCCCCTGTCGTATGGCCTGGACCCCTCCCCCACGCTGGTGGCTCTGAGTTACGGATCCCATCACATCTGGACTTCCGTGCTGAGTGCCTGCTCGGCATCCCCATGCGCACGACCAGGCGACACTCGACCCTGCACCAACATCTCCCGCCGTGGAAATGCCAGCCTGGCAAGCGTCAACGTCATCCTGACCCGCACCCGGCCCATCGGATTACACTCTAGGTTCAACCCTCAATGCACAAAACCCACCCATGGGAGTCACCTCCCGTGAGCCATCATCACCCCCTACCAGCACCGACTCTTCCTGTTCCCAGCTCTGCTCCTCCCCCACACGTAGCCCCGTCCCAGAGCACCCTGGGTGAGCTCGCTAGAACACGTGACGTCATGGGCCCCACAGCCAGAACCACCCAGTGGCGCCCCGATACTTGCACTAGAGGCCAAAGGCCATGGTTTGCATGTCCCCACCCGCACTCTGGTTGAGATTTAACCCCCAGAGTGAGGTGTTAGCAGGTGGGACTGGGCGGGACCTGTCCCAGGTGGTCAAGTCACCCGGGCTCAGCCTCACCATCGGGGGAGCCCATTCGAGGTGCAGGGGCTGCTGGGTCATCTCGAGGGCGGCCTGTTACAGGAGCCAGCTGGGCTCCATCCCCTGGACGCTCCCCTCCCTCCACACGAGGCTCTGCCTCTGGGGACCCTGGGGAAAGTCCCCATTGATGTGGTCGATGCGGTCTCCCGGCCCCCAGAACCAAAGCTGAGCAAACCTTAGCTCTTGATGCATCACCCATCTGGGGCGCTCAGAGACAGCGACAGGAAACAGACTGAGACCCCACATCAGAGGCCCCACGCTTCCACTCTGCTCCAGCACGGGGGTCCCCTGGAGTCGCCACAGCCACAGCCAGGGCCCTGCCGTCTGCTCTCGTCTTCCTGTGTCTCAGCACGGACTGAACATGGGCATGCCTCCCCAACTGCCCCTCCCCAGCGCCTGACACGGGGTTACTGCCCCACCCGTGTGTTTCCTACACACGTGTGCATGCACCCAAGCACGCTTGTCCATGCGCCCAATGGCAGAAATGGGGACAGGGACGTGCATGCCATTTCCTGCTGAGCTCTGTCGGAGCGAAGCCCACAGTGGTGGAGGGGACCCCCGAGGCACCTGCCCAGGAGAATGAATGAAGAGAGATTGTGCTAATAAAATTATTCATGAATTATTATTTATTAATGAATGGATTATCAATACATGAATAGAGACGGATAGCGCTGGGATGTGGCCGGGAGGTGATGTGAGCTAGGGGCTTCTAGACAGAGCTCACACGTGGACGTTTCCCAAGGGACCGGTGGGAGCTGACCCTGGCCGCGGCTGCCACTTCCGCCCGCGTCGCTGGTGCAGCCAGCGCCACGTGACCCGATATGCTCCCTGCTGGAGCCCACTCGGGCCTGGTCCTCCTTCTCCACACGGGGTTCTGGCATGTGCTGGCTGAGTGTGGCCCAGCATGGGCATCCTGGAATGCCCACGAGACGCACTGAGTCAGAGCCCTGGTATAGACGAAGCCCTGGTGATCTGTGCACAAGGAGGCTCTGAGAAGCAATTAGTGCACCCGGTCATGAACTCTCATAGCACAGCCACCCACGAGCTCTTGGCGAGCACTGGGACTGCCCTCCCACGCCCAGACCCCTGCACCTGTCCACTGTGCCTGGAAGATAGGAGGGTGGCAGCCATCCCGCACCTTCACCGGGTCCCCACCACCCCCACACCTCCCCTCTGCCCCCGAATCTCACCCAGCCCGGCAGCCTTCTGGGACCCCAGGGCAGCTCCAGGAAAGGAGCCGTCAGCCAGTCCTTGAGGGGAGGGGCTTCCTGGGTCTGCCACTCCTCCCCCCCCTCCACTTGTCCCTGGCCAGCGCCAGCCCTGAGCCCACTCCCCAGTAAGGCGGAGTCTGAGGCTGGCCCTGGAAGCACACCCTCCCCCACCGGGAAGGTCCGAGGGGGGCCATGCATTTGGCAGGGGTGATCCCAGCCAGGACAGCTGGGGGCTCTGATGCGGACGTGGGGTGACGTCTGGTGCACCCGGGCTGCTGTGTCACAGAGACCCTGTGCAGGAGGCAATGAAGCAATGGGTCCTGTGAGCAAAACCATTACGTGAGAACTGCAAAGGGCCCTCGGGTTAGCAACAGAGGCTGTGAAACCAGGAAGCAGGCCCAGGCACACAGGATGAGGGCCAGGAGGCTCTACAGCCACGCTGTATATGTTTGGACAGAGACAGACGGAGAGGGCTCCCATCTGCTGGCAGCATCCTGGGGTCCCAGAGCCAGGAACTCGGCTCCAGTCTCCCACGTGGGGGGCGGGGACCAACCACTTGAGTACCGTCTGCTGCCTCCCGGGGCGCAACCGGGACTTGAACCCAGGCCCTCCAAGTGCCAGGTGACGTTGTAAGCACTGCTCATATGTCGCCACCTAGGACATTTCAAGTATGGGCTCAGGGGAGGTGGGTTTGCCCCACACCCCGGGGGAGAGGTCCACTGACAAGGCAGTGAGAAGAGAATGTTCTGGAAGCTGGAGGTGGCAGCCCAGGCTTACACATCCCCATGCCAGGAGCCCCACGGGTGGGGAGAGGTGAATGCAAAGGAAATTTTTTGAGAAACAAGAAAAGACCGAGAGCTTCACAGACGGTAGGAAAGAAGACGGACCCAGCAGGAAAGATTAAAAATACAGGATAAAATGAAAATAAACTTCATGTGGGCACATTAAGGTGAAATCTAAGATGATCAAAGAAAAGAGAAGATTCTAAAACTTCCAAAGGAGGAAGCAGATTTCCCGCGAAGATCAAAGAGTGAGACGGGAACAGCCCTGTCGCTGATGCGAACCCGAACGCTCAAACGCCCGGAGAAGCATCTGGCCCTGGCCAGAGCTTCCCAGAGGCCTGGAGGGTCAGGCCGGGCTCCTGGACCGGAGCCGTGGGGCGTGGCCTTGTCCCAGTGCACCAGTGACAGAGGAGGGGCGGGCGCTCAGCCCCACGGGTAAGGTGCTCGAGACCCCCGTCGAGGTACCTCCCTGGGTTCAGTTCCCCGCCCCGGCGGCTGATGCCAGCATCTTGCTGATGTGACCACCAGGAGGCAGCGGGGTGGCCCGAGGGTCCCTGCCTCCCACGTGGGAATCCTGGATGGCGTTCATGGCTCCTGGCTTTGGCCATGGACATGCTTCCTGGTTTCACAGCCTCTGTTGCTAACCCGAGGGCCCTTGGCGATTGTGGGAGTTTGAAGAGTGGACCAGGAGATGGAAGGGCCCATCCTCCCTCTCTCTCTCTCTCTCTCTCTCTCTCTCTCTGTCTCTCTGTCTCTCAAATAAATAAAATACAGTGGCAAAAAAGGAAAAGTTCTGTTTCTGACGACAGAGGCCTCTCCACTGGGACCACCTGGCTGAATCGCAGCCCACGTGAGTCTGAGAGCTCAAGACAGCAGGCTGCTGGCCCCACCCCCCACCCCGACAGGGGACAGTGTTCGGGCACAGCAGGCTAAGCGTCCATCTGCACCGCCGCCGGGATCCCATCTCAGAGCTCGGCTTCTGGTGACGCACCTGGGAAGGCTCCAGAAGACGCCCTGAGTGCGTGGGCCCCTGCAGCCACGTGAGAGACCCGGATGACGCTCCCGGCTCCTGGCTTCAGCCTGAACCAGTCCCAGCCATTGCAGCCACTTAGGGAGTGAACAAGAGAATGGAAGATTGATCTCTCTCTCTCTCTCTCTCCCCTCCCTCCCTGCATTCCTCTCTCTCTCTTGCTCTTTTTCCCTTTCAAATAAATAAATATTTTTTAAAAGAGACAGAAGTGCAGGGAGGCTGCCAGGGTGGCTGCCCTGGGAACAGAGCCAGAGGTTGCAGCCTCAGCAGGGGCACGAGGCAAGAGTTCAGTCTCCTCCTCCTCCTCCTCCTCCTTCTCCTCCTCCTCCTCCTCCTCCTCCTCCTCCTCCTCCTCCTCCTCCTCCTCTTCCTCCTCCCCCTCCCCGTCCCCCTCAGAGATTAAGTTCCAAGCTGCAACCTTCACATAAAGTCAAGCTAAGCCAGGAGAGGTCCCTGCTCGCAAGAGGAAGGCGCTTCCTTGGGCTCGCCTGCCATTTGGGACGGGCAGCCGGCCCTCGTGCGGCTGCGGTTTCAGCTCCGTCACCGCCGTGGCAGGCTGCAGCCACAGCCGACAGGCTGCCCGGGCAGACCCCTGCCCTGCCACAGCGTGCCACCACCCCGGGGAGTCCCGTCTTCCGCAGGAGGCAGAGGTGGTGCAGGGTCTTACGGGGGAAAGTGTCTCAGCGTTTTTCTACTCAGCACCACGGGCCGAGGTGCCACGTTTTAGTGGCTCCAGGTGCAAGGCAGAGTGGACACGAACCCTGGCTGGGGGGCGGGGGGCGTCTCTGCCCAGACTCCAGGAGATTCCCACAGGTGAAGATCCTCCAAAGCAGAGCTCAAACCGGAAATGACGAAACACGTAAGGGACCAGGGAAGCTCAGACCGGGCAGGAAGCAGCTGCCAGCACTGGAGTCGGTGGCAACAGCATTCAGGATAATTAGACCCAAGGACTGCACACACAAGACCACCACATACAGAACACTAAGCATGTGTGTGTGTTTTTAATCTGAGCCATCTGTTTCTGTCTTGTTCAGAAGGCAGAGAGACCGAGGGACAGACAGAAAAAGGTCTCCGTCCACCGCCCTACTCCCCAACTGACTCTGAAAGCCAGGGCTGGGCCAGGCCAAAGCCAAGAGCCAGGAACTCAGTCTCTGTTGCCCACGCGGGTGGCAGGGCCCCATCACCTGCTGCCTCCCACAATGCACATCAGCGGGGAGCTGGGAGCCGTGCTGTGGCGTAGCAGGTGAAGTCACCGCCTGCAGTGCCGGCATCCCAGGGGGCGCCAGTTCTAGTCCCAGCTGCTCCTCTTCCAGCTCTCTGCTGTGGTCTGGGAAAGCAGTAGAAGGTGGTCCAAGTCCTTGGGCCCCTGCACCCACGTGGGAGACCCAGAAGAAGCTCCTGGCTCCTGGCTTCCAATCAGCACAGTTCCAACCATGCGGCTGTTTGGAGAATGAAGCAGTGGATGGAAAACCCCTCTCTCTGTCTCTGTCTCTCTCTGTCTCTCTCTCTCTCTCCCTCTCTGTAACTCTGCATTTCAAATAAACAAATGCATCATTAAAAAAAAGAAGCTGGATCGGAAAGGGAGGAGCTGGGATTGAAGGCAGGTGCCTCTCCCACCGGATGCAGGTGCCCCAATGGCATGGAGCTGCTGCACCGAATGACTGCTCCAGTGTTTAAATCAGCACAAAAGACTTCGAGGCATGGAGATATAAAAGATGCTATCAGAATGTTTAGGAAAAATGCTTTAAGGACCAAATAGATGGAAACTAAAATTAAGCTACCTGAAATTGCAAATGCAAAGGAGTCACTCTATTAAAAAAGAAAAGCCCTAGGTCACGTGTTAGTAAACGGAAGAACAGATCTGAAGCCATCGTCCAGGAGCAGCGTGGAGGGAAGGGGCGGGGCCTGAAGGAGCCGCCAGGGGTGGGGTGAGAACACCCAGCAAGCACCTGGCCCAGGCTCCGGAGGGAGGGAGAAGAGAAGCGCGAGGAGGAAGTCTCAGCGACGCGGAGAATCTCACGGGAAACGTGGAGTTTAATTCCCGCACCCTAATCGGAATGCAGGGCGCTGAAACGGAACCGGCGCCTGAGGCTTCCGTGGAAGCGGAAGAACGTGGGAACCGTAGAATTTCCACGACAACGCAGACCAAAGCAGAACAAACCCGCAGAGTCAGATCCGTTGTCGGTTTCACAGCAGAAACAAATGGGCGTCCGACTGCGGTGGGGTGCGCCCGTCTCCGTATGACACAGAGATCACGCGCTGCTCATGTGATCATGTGAAAAATGACGTTTTCTGGCAAAGCTGGGAGACACAAGTGCAAGGCTTTGTACTGCTGGGAGTGATAGGCAGAGGGGGAGGGGCGTGACTGGGGGCGGGCCCTGGGTGGGTGACGGCTGGGGGCGGGGGCTGGCACTGGCAGGGCAAGGCTGGCATCCTGGTTGATGGGAGGGGGAGGCTGCGGGCACGGATGCCACAGCTGTCACCGCGGGCGAGGGGACCTGGGACTCCCATCCAGGGCTCCGGGTTTCTGCAGGGGTGGGTGGGGGTCACCCTCAGGGAGGTGCTCAGGGCATCGAAGAAGAGGATGGGAATCGGCCCTCCAGGAGTCGGGCAGCAGATGGACTGGGGGACTCGTGGAGGGGTCTCCAGCTCCGTGGCTTCCACGTGCTGCAGCGTGGCTGTGCTCGGCCGAGGAACAGCGGCAGCGTGGAGAGGAGCCGATTGGGCTCTGCACGGGGCGCCCGGAGGAGCCGTGTGTGCTTTCTGGGGACAGACGCGGGGCTGAGGGTGAGAGAGGAGGAATAGGAAACACTAAAACCAGACCAGGCAAGAACGCAGGGGCAGGGCTCGCACGGGGCGGCCGGAGTCAGGGCTGCACGCTGGGGCTGCGGCACTCGGGCGCCGACTGTTTGCACCAGGACCTGCAGCAGGGAGAGTGGAAGACAGCACCCGTTTGTTTGGCTTTGGAATGAACCGGAGACAGAGCCCCAGCCATCGTCTTCCCCGGTGTGCCTGTGCTCCCAGGAGTCAGCAAGAACATTAGGCGATGGAGGAGGCAGAGCCGTCCCCAGGCCTGGGCGTCACGCAGGGCTGCGTGGCGGGGTCGGCCTGGCCGTGTGATCCGTGGTCTCAGCTCCGCGTGTTTCCCGGGCCTGTGTTAGCAGCGGAGTGAGCAGCTCTGCGCTGGATCAGCTGCGGAGCCGTGCAGAGTAGCTGTTAAAATAACTCTGTCGGCTGCTCTGCACGCGGCTCAGCTCTGCTCCACACAAAAGGGCTTACGTAACTCCCATGCAGCTCGGGGTGCGAGCTGGGAGAGGACGGAGGGGGGGGAGCGGAGCGCTTCTCTGGCTCAGAGAAATCCCTATAGATAGTCGGTCCCTGGTGTCTGGAGCAGCTGGTAGGAATTTTCATCCCAGCCCAAACTCCTCCCGCTGCACGGTGCCTAACCTCACCACGCCCCTCCCCTCCCGGTGCGCACCTTCTGCCCGGCAGCCCTGGAGCCTCAGCCGCCTGCCGCTGCATCACAGGGTGGCCCCTGGCTCCAGGGCTGAGGACAGTCCCCACGCGGCCCCACCTGGGCTCCACCGGGCCACCCTGCATCCTCAGCGCCATCAGCCAGGGTGACCCGTGTGTCTCCCCACAGCCCGGAGCTCGGCAGGGCCGGGAGCCACACGGCCTCGCTCCTGGGTCTGGCACAGCTGGGGCACCTGCACATGGCGACTCTAACAGGCTCGTGAGGACGCGTCCGTCCACACCAGGGGCTCTCAGTGGGGGCTGGGTCCGAAGCTGCGACTCCTCCAGCGTCCACACCCGGACACGACATCTCCTCTCCCAGCACAAGGCAGGTTCAAGGGTCGGGCAGAGACCCCAGGGCTCAGCAGGAGCTGTGACTGCAGCCACCCTGCCCTTCCTGGGTGAGGCCCCGGGGAGCCAGGCTAGAGGCCAGCCCACAGCTAAGGGAGAAGCTATGGCAGAGGCTAGCCCACAGCTAAGGGAGAAGCTATGGCAGAGGCTAGCCCACAGCTAAGGGCATGAAGCTATGGCAGAGGCCGAGCCTGGCAGCTCTGCCGGGGGCCCCGTGGACACCTCCGCCACCCCACTGTCCGTTTTCCTTCCCATAGTGCCCTGCATCTCAATTCAAGGACTGTGGCCTCTCCTTAGCACCGGGGGTCCCTCTGACCCCGGCTCCCGCGCCCATCACAGCTGAGACCTGCTTCCTGGTTAGGTTTGCACTGGCCTAGCCATGACCCCACGCATCTCTTGGTCCCCAGAGCCAGGGAGAAGCTGAGTCGGGGCAGCTCTGGGGGGAGCCAGGCGTGATCCCACCAGGAACTGGGGCGCCCTGGACCCCAGCGGTCAGCAGCTCCTGTAGTGGGCGGGACCGACTCCATGAGTGACACTTTCCAAAAGCAGCACCACAGGCCATGGACCGATGGCTCAGAGGGCAGGTGTGGCCGGGGACCCAGCAGGGATGCAGGGGAGTGCCCGGGGTGTCCAGGGGGAGCAGGAAGGGCTGGAGCAGGGCAGGCCCTGGGCAGCCAGAATCGAAAGCCAGCTTCGCCGTCCTCAAAGCAGCGGTCGCTCCTGGGATAAATGGGACTGGACACAGTGGCCACACATGGACGTTAGGGAGTCAGACCTGAGCCACCACCGAGTGACCCAACAGCCCCTGGGCCACTTCCCTAGGCTGCTATGCAGCCCATGGGGACCAGAGCTTGGCAGCCTGCGGGCTCTCCGAGGTTTGTCCCCCAGGGGTCCTTGGATTGGGGGGGTGGTACCGGGTGGTGGGGCCGGCATTGGGATGCAGCGGGCAGAGCTGGTTCGAGTCCCAGGGGCTCTGCTTCCAATCCAGTGCCCTGCTAATGCACCTGGGAAGGCAGGGGTCCCCAATCCAAGTACTTGAACCCCTGGAAGAATAGATTAGAGTTCCAGGCTCCTGGCTTGAGTGTGAGCCAGCCTGGGTGCTGCGGCCATTGGGGAGTGAACCTTAGATGGAAGAGTCTATCTCACCTCCATCTCCACCTCCATCTCCACCTCCATCTCCACCTCCATCTCCACCTCCACCTCCATCTCCATCTCCACCTCCATCTCCACCTCCATCTCCACCTCCATCTCCATCTCCACCTCCATCTCCACCTCCACCACCATCTCCACCTCCATCTCCACCTCATCTCTCTGTCATTCTGCCTTTCAAATAAATACATACATACATTTTTTAAAGGATGTGCTGGAGCCTTGACGAGGTGGGGCCTGGCGCAAGGCAGCTGGGTGAGGGCGGGCACAGCCCACACTCTGGGAAGCGGTTGGCAGGTGTCCTCGGAAACAAGACTGCCCTGCCCACCCCCGCCCTGCCTCAGCCGTCTGTCTAGTCTCCCCCTCATTGGCCACCCGTGGTGCCACCCAGTCTTGGACGTTGAACCAGCAGAGCTGTGGGTGCCACATAAAGCCCCCTCCTCAGTGTCCTGATCAAGCCGTGGACAGAGCACAGGGAGGGCTCTGCAGGGTGTGGGGGAGGAGCAGGACAGCGCCCCCTGCAGGCCGAGGCCGCCCTCTGCAGTGTTTTGCTGTTCACTTTGGGGCTAACAGCGGGGTCTCTGGCTCAGCAGCCCTGCTCAGCTCCCTCCACCAGCGCCTGTGAGCGGCTTCCTCTCCACGCCCACCCCGCTGCAGGCCGTGGGCTGGGGGCAAGGCCCCCAGACCACGCAGCCCCCCCGCCTGGCTCCTGGTGCCGTCTCCAGCCCACCCTGCCACCGCCGGCCCCAGTGCCGCCCGGGACGTAATTTTCGGGATGAGGCTGCTGGGGCAGTTGTCACTGCAGCTTGACGGACTGTGTGTCTAGAGATCGCCTCTGTCACTCACTCCTCCCTGCCTGCCTGTCAGCTGGGAGCTAGCGCGGGGCTGCACACACCCCTTCCTCTCAGGGCGGCCACACCGGGCCCTGCCCCTTCTCCCACCTGCTCGGAGGCTCCAGCGCTGGCTCAGGAGACGCTCCCCTCCTGTGCCCCCTGTGCACCTGCCCCCCCCCCCCAGTGCTGGGCTTCGCAGACGAGTCCCCTGCACTGAGGTGTTTGGTCCCCAGGGTGCTGATGCTCGTGGGGTACCAGGAAGGGGGCCCCTTCAGCCCACCCTGGCGTTCCGTGGTGGGGCCTTTGGAACCTGGTCGGCTTGGGTGAGGTCACCAGGGCGGTGTCCCGCGGTGAAGTCTTCCGGGAGAGGCGGGACAGGCAGGCACCCCCCCCTCTGGCCGCGTGATGCCCTGTGCCACCCGGGGCCGCCCCAGCTGGGACGTGGACCGGCAGGGCCAACTAAGCCAGACGAGTCTCGCTTCTCCTCAGGTCGGCTTCCTCGGGATTTCACTGCAGGTGCACGGAGCTGCCGGCTCGCTGGATTCCTGGGAGCCAGTGACGGGCAATAGGGCGGCCACTCCCACTCCGAGGGGGTGCTGCTTCGGGCAGAGGCACCTGCTGTGTCTGCTGAGCAGCGCGCCCCTAGGGAGCCCAGGCCATCAGCTCTTCCCATCCCGGGGAACAAGGCTGCCTCCTCTGGAGCGAGCTGCTGCCCACGCTGGGGCTCGGGCTGAGAGCCGGTCTCAGGCGCTGGGGGAATGTCCAGGGGCTGGAAGGGGGCGTGCCAGGTGTTAATGCGGCCACCACCATGATGGCAGCTGCCTCCCCTCGCCCCTCTCTGCCCGCAAACCTCCCCAGACACCTTTGTTTAATGCACATTGGCAAACCCCACCTGGCTCATTCCTCTGCTCCCAGTCAGGTCCAGCCTGGGGGACAGGGAAGGGGTTGTCATTCGCGCCTCCCGACATCTTTTCCCTGGCCACAGACATTGGTGGACAGCTGGGCCCCGGGCCAGGGAGCTGCCTTCAGGAGCGTCCGGTTGAGCAACACTTTGTCCACTGCTGTGGGACCTGTCTCGTGGCCCGTGGCCCCACCACCGTGGCAGCCACGTCAGCTCTGGGACCTTGTGGGTTTCAGCACACAGAGGCAGCTGGGAGCTCAGTACAGGGCGGACACGCTGGGGGCTTCGAGGGAGCTGCACAGCCCCCCGCTGAGTCCTGAATGCCCCCAGCGCCCCCACCCCCTCCCCAAGTCCTCCTCTCACATCTTTGCTGCCCTTTGTTCTCTGCCACGACAGAAAGACAAGCTGATCAAGATGGCGGGGACTGGATCCTGGAAGTCCTTCCCTTCCACCACTGCCTGGCCTGGTGGCCAAGAAGGCACCACCCCCAGGAAGCCCTCAGGGACTGCTCCTTCTCCTTCCTCTCAGACCGCTGTGGGAGGCGTGGGGGTCACACAGCGTGGCATGCGCACCGTGAGCAGCCACAGAAGCAGGAGAGCTACTTCCCTCCCGCAGGTCAGCCCAGGAATCGGCCCGGCCAAGGCAGGTGCCTCTGCTCTAACTCAGGTCCCAGAGGCCCGTGGGTGGGGCAGGGCTCTGGGGCGGGAGGTGGAGACCAGCGCTTGTGTCCTAGGTGCGACGATTTCTTCCTGGACTCCGTTGCATCCCGTTGCTTGGTCAGCCTATCCTCGTGCCACTGCCACACCGAGTGGGCCAGTGTAGGTTTGCAGGAAGCTCTGAAGTCGGAACGTGCGAGGCACTCACCTTGGCGCCTCTCTTCAGGGTCGTTTGGTCCCTGGGGGCTCACAATTCCATGGGGATTGGAGGACTGTACTTTCCGAGTCTTCCACAAGGGTTTTCGGGCTTCTGATAGGGGTCCCAGCGGGGCCGTGGGATGCTGCAGCTAATCTGAGCCCCCGAGTCCGAGGGCGTGGACCTGAGCCGCGTCTCCATCCCACTGGGTCCCCCGCTCTTTGGATGAAGCCTCCGCCGTGTTCAGGCCTTTATCTCCCGAGCTAGGTGCATTCCTGTGGGTCTCCTTTGGATGCTGGTACAAGAGCAATTGCTTCTCAATTTCCTGTTCACTGTGTCCGGAAGCTCACCTGCTGCGTGTGTGTGGTTGGAGCCCTGCAACCTTGCTGAATTCATGTATCAGTCCGAGCAGGGCTTTGTGCACACGCTGGAGGGTTTGCTATTTATAGGATCGTGCCATTTGCAAATGGGGAGAGCTTTGTTTCTTCCTTTCCAGGTTGTCTGAGTACATTTCACCTTGGCCAGTTATCCTGTATCTTAAAATACCCAGCATGCCTCACGTCGGTCACCCTGGGAGCCCCAGCTCTGCTGCCTCCCTCTGTTGATGCTCCACTCCTTACAGGTGCTGATCACCCCCCGGTCCCAGTGCTCTGCCTGTCTGTGCAGCCAGCTGGGTTTCTACCGATACCGGATACCGTGCAGCCTGAATGTGCCTAGCAACAGGAAGACAACTTAAAAAGAGATCTATTCAGGCCGGCGCCGCAGCTCACTAGGCTAATCCTCCACCTGCGGCGCCGGCACACCGGGTTCCAGTCCTGGTCGGGGCACCGGATTCTGTCCCGGTTGCTCCTCTTCCAGGCCAGCTCTCTGCTGTGGCCCGGGAGTGCAGTGGAGGATGGCCTGAGTGCTTGGGCCCTGCACCCCATGGGAGACCAGGAGAAGCACCTGGCTCCTGGCTTCGGATCGGCGTGGTGCACCAGCCGCAGCAGCCATTGGAGGGTGAACCAACGGTAAAGGAAGACCTTTCTCTCTGTCTCTCTCTCTCTCTGTCTAACCATGCCTGTCCAAAAAATAAATAAATAAAGAGAGAGAGAGAGAGAGAGAGAGAGAGAGATCTATTCATTTATTTGAGAGAGAGAGAGAGAGAGAGAGAGATCTTCCATGTGCTGGTTTACTCCCCAAATGGCCAGCATAGCCAGGGCTTGGCCCAGCCAAAGCCAGGAGCCTGAACTCACGTGGCCCAGTCCCCTTGGGTGACAGGGGTCTGAGCACTTGGGCCGTCCCCTGCCGCCTTTCCGGGAGCACGCACAGGGCGACGACAGGAAGCAGAGCAGCCAGGACTTGAATCGGCACTCCCATGGGGTGCTGGCACCGCCGGCAGCAGCTTAACCCACTGTGCCACGACGCTGGCCCCAGGAGGGCAGCTCTGTGGACTGGCTTCATCACTGGTCTCTGAGTCCCGTCTGCGGCCACCCTCACCCTCTGCCTTTCTGTGCAGCCCCTCAGATGCGCAGTGGCCACTCCTGCAGGCCAGCACGGCCCCTGGCCTCAGGCTGGCGAGCTGAGCACAGCGGATGCTTCTGCAGAATGCTGGTGGCTCCCGCGCAGGTCGCAGTATCACTCCGATCAAATGAAATAGCAGCGGCCGCCTCCCAGTGGGCGGAGAAGAAAGACAGAAGTTCCCGAACTCTGGCCTTTGCAGAACTCGGGGGTGTTTCCTGCTCCTCTGGGTAGCAGCTGCCATTGGCATCCCGTGGCCATGAACGTATGGGACAAGGAAGGCTAAAGGCAACCGGAGCAGGTGCGTGACACAGGGCGACACACGTGTCCACGGCCATCCACGCCCTCCCACGGCCACACACTCCGGAGCTCATGCGTGTGGTGTTGAGCGCCAATGTTCCCGTTTCCTGGGGTGGAGCCAAGCATGGCCGCATTCCCTCAGCTCGCTGACGTGCGGCCACAGCCCGGAGCCCCTGACGCCCCTGGGAGGCCACGGCCCAGAGGTCTTCAAATTCTGCACCTCCGACTTGGGGGCCAGCATGGCTGACCTGTGCTCCACTGGGGGATGAGGAGGCTCCTGACCCTCCCCAGCTGCAGCTGGCATCGTCCCTGTCCACAAGGCCTCAGCAAGTACTCAGGTGTCCAGGATGACGGGATCGGACGCAGGGACTTGACTACAGGTGGGTAGCAGGCAGCTCAGCTCAGGAGCCAGACCCCAGGCCCCGCCCAGGCAGGGGCTTCAGCGCGAGAGGGCAGGGCCACCTGGCGGGAGCTGGCTCGCCCAGGTCCACCTCCCAGGAGTCAGTCTCCGGTGCTGCGGGAGGCAGAGGGAGCAGACAGCCCTGGCCGCAGGCCCCCCATGGTGCGCTCCCGGGCCACACCCAGCAGCAGGCAGTCAAGGAGACCAGACTGGAGCCCAGTGGCCAGCCAGCCCAGGCCAGCACGCGGTTCCAAGTGAAATATCAGGGAAGGGCGTGGCTGCTGTCACTCAGCCACTCTGCCCACCAACTAGGCAGCGGACGGGAGACTGAGCTGAGCCGGGCGGAAGCTCCCCATCAGCTGGGAGCTCACGGACCAGGCTCCGTGTCTTCTGGGGCCCAGAGGTGCGTGGCGCCTGCTATGGTTTGGGGGAATGCGGTTTGGGGGGCTTGCATGTGCGGGAAGCTGGAGGTGGGGTCTTTGGAAGGGAATTCAGGACCGATGTGCTCCTGAGGCTGGGACCTCCATGATGGTTTCATAAGAAGAAGGGGAGCCGGCGCTGTGGCATAGCGGGTAGTCACCGCCTGCAGTGCTGGCATCCCTTATGGGCGCCGGTTCATGTCCCGGCTGCTCCACTTCCGATCCAGCTCTCTGCTATGGCCTCGGAAAGCAGTAGAAGATGGCCCAAGTGCTTGGGCCCCTGCACCTGCGTGGGAGACCCAGAAGAAGCTCCTGGCTCCTGGCTTTGGATCAACTCAGCTCTGGTTATTGCAGTCATTTGGGGAGTGAACCAGCGGATGGAATTTGTCTTTCTCTCTCTCTCTGTAACTGTTCCTTTGAAATAAAATAAATAAATCTGAAAAGCCTGCTCTGCCTCCTCCCTGGACGCGGCAGAGGCCCCAGGCTCTTGGACACTGCAGCGTCCAGAACCAGGAGCTAAAGCGCCTTCCTCTCCCTAGATGTCACCTGGTCTCAGGTGTCTGGTTACAGGAAGCCGACAGCATACCCAGCTGCTTCTCCTACTTCACTGCACAACCAGCAAACGTCTGTGAAAAGCAAACCCAGGGAGGACTGGAGAAAAGTCCCCGAGCCCGAGTCACGGAGGAGCCTGCACCGGGGGCGGCTCCCCAGCCTGGTGCACGCCCAGCAGCGCAGCACAGGCGCACGGATGGGGTTCACGTGCGGTCCTGTGCGTGTCTCTGGCCTGTGTCTTCAGGAACGCCCCACCCCTGCCCCCACCGAGATGTGGGTCTGGCCATTACCATTTTGCACACAATAGCAAAAACACCAACCCTCTGGAATTTATAGAGGACGGCAGTTTTAATCATCTTTTATGGCCCGCCTTAATTGTATATCATTTTTAATGACAGCTTAAAAAATAAGTTATTCTTCCTGACGTTTTTATGACCTATTGAATATCACAGATCAGGAGTTTTATTGTATTGCATTCTGGGTATTATATACAAACCAGGAAACCCCAAGGCAGACAAATTGGCCCCGTGAAGTCGGGACGGGGAGGAAAAGTGCTGATAATGGTCTTACAGCACAGGCGGCCAGATTACATGGTTTACCCTGGCTTCTATTTCGGTGTCTCTGTAATAATTGTAATTTTACTGCAGAAGCCGAGTGCTGGATAAAGACTTCCCTTCAGGGGTAATTTAATTGAATAAAACAGCTCTGCCCAGGGTCAGGATTACAGGCAGGCAGGAGCCGTGCGGAGAGCTGCGCTCGCGTCCCGACACGCTGCCTTCCCGAGGGCTGCTTGCTGACTCTGGCTCGGCGAGACAATTTGATTTCTTAATGCAGCCTGCAATGCAAGGGATAAGCAAACACAGACTCGCTAATTACTAAGCCAGCACCGTCCTCACCTCTCTTCAGAAGTGCGGGGCGGGGTGGGGGGAGCGAGTTCCGAAACCAACAGGGAGGACGCACCTTTCCCGTTCCTGCGATCGCTCCGGCCAAGCCTGCTCGGGCCCACGCTCCGAGGCAGTGTTGCTCTCGCCACTGGGGACGAAGACTCCTTCCTAGTGGACGGAATCCCAGCCCGGCTCTGACCAGCCAGGCCAGCGGGCTGCTTCTCTTTTTCCTCTCTTTCTTAAAGATCTACCTATGTACCTATCCATCCATCTATCCATCTATTTGAAAGACAGAGTGATACACACAGAGAGAAGGCAAAGGGCGGGGGGGAGAGATCTTCCATCTGCTGGTTCACTCCCCAGTCTGGGCCAGGCCAAGGCCAGGAGCCAGGAGCTTCTTCCGGGTCTCCCATCTGGGCAGCAGGGGCCACTCTCGGGCCATCTCCAGTGCTTTCCCAGGCGTATTTGCAGGGAGCTGGATCGGAAGTGGAGCCGTGCGGTAGGAACCGGTGCCCACATGGATGCCGGCGTCCCAGGTGGCAGCTTAACCCGCTGTGCCGCAGCACCGGCCCCGGTGGATGGTTTCTTCTTTAAATGACACCAAACTTTTGCCATTGCTCTCTGTTCTCTCTCCTACCTTGTCAGAGTTTCTTATATATTCTGGAAAGAAGTTTCTGTCAGATGAGTGATTTGCAAACATCGTTCTCAAGTCCATGGCTTATCTTGTCTTCTGTTGGCATATCTTGTAATGAGCAGAATTTTCTAATTTCGATGGAGACCAATTTATCAACTTCATTTATTCAAGAAGTGCCTATGGTGTTGTCTCTATAAAATTCTTGTCTAATCCAAGATCACAGCGGTTTTCTTCTGATGTTCACAGAAGTCTTACAGTGCAAGACTCTGCTCGGCTTCCAGATAAGGTTTGCACTTGGTGCAGGAGTTATCCAAACGCATCTTCTTCGTGAGAATACACAGGGGTCCCAGCACCGCCCTTTATTAGACACTTCTCTCGGCACTGAGTCACTCCTGCATCAAAAACCACTCTTGGGCCAGCGTCGCAGCTCACTAGGCTAATCCTCTGCCTGCGACGCCGGCACACCGGGTTCTAGTCCCGGTTGGGGCACCGGATACTGTCCCGGTTGCTCCTCTTCCAATCCAGCTCTCTGCTGTGGCCCAGGAGTGCAGTGGAGGATGGCCCAAGTGCTTGGGCCCTGCACCCCATGGGAGACCAGGAGAAGCACCTGGCTCCTGGCTTCGGATCGGCACAGCGCGCCGGCCACAACGGCCATTTGGGGGATGAACCAACGGAAGGAAGACCTTTCTCTCTGTCTCTCTCTCTCACTAACTCTGCCTGTAAAAAAAAAAAAAAAGAAAAGAAAACTACTCTTGGTCAAAAACCAGTCTCGCCTGTGTGTGTGGCTCTGCTTCCGGAATGTTCTATTCCATGGTCTCTTTGTCCACTGCGATGCCAACATCACACATGGTCTTGATGACATGAGACTCGGCAAGGCCTGAAATCGGCAGTATTACTTACCACGGGCTCTTCCCTGTTTCTGGAGTAGAGAGCGAGATCGTCCGACTCAGTCCCCAAGTGGCAGTGAACTGGAGCTGGGCCAGGCGGAAGCCAAGAGCCTGGAACTCCGTCCAGGTCGCCCTGGGGGCGGCAGGGGTCCAACACGTGGGCCACCCCCCACTGCCTTTCCAGGTGCACCAGCAGGGAGCACCCGGGCCCAGAATGGCACTCGTGGGATGCCGGCGTGGCAAGCGGCCCTGCCCCCGCTGGGTCACAACGCCAGCCTGGCGTGTCCCTGCTCCCGGCCTCTGTATCTGCACACAACCCTTGGGATCAGTGTGTTGGTTTCTCCCAAAAGCAGGAGCCTGCCGGGTGCCTGATGGGCGTCTCCACAGACCCTGCAGACCCCTGGAGTCTCCCACGGGCACAGCTCTGAGCTACCGCAGCGCCGCACAGTCTCCGAGAGCATTTCCTAAACACCACAGCTTTGATGCCTTAACAATGACATTTTTATTGTAATTCCTAACGTCTGTCGCTAGCGTAATGAAATAGCATTGATTTCCGTGTGTTGATCTCACCCCTGTCACCTCACTACACTCACATCTGCATTCCGGGAACTCAGCCAGCGTTTCCACACGTCATCTACGACCAAGGAGAAAGGTGTTTCCTCCTATATAGTCTGTGTTTTTTAATATTCATTTATTTATTTGTGAGGTGGACAGAGGGGTCACGTCCCAAATGGCCACAGTGCTGGTTCCAGGAGCCAGGAACACCTCCCAGGTCGCTCACCTGCTGGGAAGCAGCCCCGGGACCGGAGCCATCAGCACTGCCCCCCGGGCTCCCATTCGCTGGGAGGCGGAGCTGGACACTGGACTCGGGAACTGTGAGGTGGGACCTGGGCGTCTTGGTCCACGCGCACCTTTCAGAGTGGCAGACCGAGCTCTCCGCACGCACATTTCAGCCTCTTACGTGCACGTCCCTGGGAGCGCACCGTCCCAGCAGCACGGTGCTGGGGCTGCCTCCACAAACGGATGGTGGAACCAAAGCAGAGGGCACAGGAGGCTTCCGAGTGTGCAGCGATTGGCGGGTATCCGTAAGCAGCCGCAGCCCCGGGCCGAGCGCAGGTGGAGGAATGAGCTGTGTGCGGTGCAGCGGCGTCGTTACCATAGCGACGTACTTACCAGGCTGAGCACCTGATGTGTTTCTCCAAGTCCCGCCAAACACATCATTGGGGCGATGACTGCTGTGGTCAGCACCGCACGGTAACACCTGCGGGGTGTCCCAAGGGGCGGCAGGTGGCTAAGAATCGCCTTTGGGGCGGCATTGAGGTGCAGCAGGAGAAGCCACTGCCTGAGACGCCAGCATCCCATATGGGCGCCGGTTCAAGTGCTGTGGCCTGGGAAGGCAGTGGAAGATGGCCCAAGTCCATGGGCCCCTGCACCCACATGGGAGACCTGGAAGAAGCTCCTGGCTCCTGGCTTTGGCCTGGCCCAGCCCTGGCCATTGCAGCCATTTGGGGAGTGAACCAGCAGATGAACGATCTCTCTCTCTCTCTCTCTCTCTCTCTCTCTTTCTAACTCTGACTTTCAATTAGATAAATTTTTTCCTAAGAAATTGTACTGCCGGCTCTCAGCCCAACACTGAGAGGTGGGGTGTGGACTGGGGAAAAACCCACCCTTCCCCATCACATCCAGGGAGCCCGGCTGGCACGGAGCCTCCTGGGCGGCCAGCACCCAGCCGGCATGAGGTATCCAGGGCTGGAAACGGCAGCCAGCAGGCAACAGCCGGAAAAACACGCGGTGGCCAGGGCTCCCGGCACTGGCAGGAGACCTCGGCTGGGCTCGTGCCTGACTAGAGCGAGCAGCACACATTTCCACCTGGACAGTAAATCCAGCAAATGCAACTCACAGCGGGGTGGAAAACAAAATCCCTCTCACCGGAAATCGCAGGCGAGCACACGGCTGTGAAACGGACAGGGAGCACACACGTGACGTCCACGCAGAGGTGCCATGGTGTTCCCTGGGTCCTAGAAGACTCTTGTTCCGGGCCAGTGACTCTCGATGACCCCGTCCCTCTGTGCGTAAGCTGGGGAGCGGGCAGGAGGCCCAGCTGGAGTCCCTGACCCAGGAGCATTTGCATGGATGAAGCCCGTTCAGTACCTGGGCTGTGTCAGGCAGCCAACGCCTGGTGGGAGCTGCTGCTGTTTAAGACATTTTATCTACTTGTATTCATCTTATTTGAAAGGCAGAGAGAGAGAGAGAGAGAGAGAGAGAGAGAGAGAGAGAGATCTTCCATCACCAAATTCTGCAATAGCCAGGCGAAAGCCAGGAGCTGGGGGTGCAATCCAGGCCTCCCACGTGGTAGCAGGGACCCCAGTACTTGAGCCGTCACCTGCCACCTCCTGGGATGCACGATAGCAGGAATCTGAGTCAGAAGTGGAGCTGGGACTTGAACCCAGAGCCACGTGGGCTACAGGTGTCCCTAGTGGCGTGCTACCTGCTGCGCCGGGGCCGCACCTTCCCCCCTCTTCTCAGTCCACTGTCCTCCCGTCTGCCTGCAGCTGCACCGGTCAGTCCCTGTCAGCCAGCTTGCCACGGAACCACATCCCATCCCGGTGCCGGACACCAGACACCCTGGGGAGCAGGGCTCCCACTTGGGGCAACGTGTGCAAGAGCAGGCGGGGACGCAGGTTTTATTTGGTCCCTGAGCCGAGCAGGTCTCCCAGGGAGGGTGCACGGGCCCAGTGCCATCAACAGCCTTGGCCTTGACCCGTCCCCAACAGCCCTTCCTGCCCATCACACCCAGCTCCTTGGCTAGGATCCCTGCTCCACGAAGGCTGACGAGGTGACCGTGTCTGAGGCCAACTCCCTGCACCAAAATCCAGACAAGACCCGAGCAGCCCCGGGTCCTTAGGGGGACGTCCCAGGCACAGACTAAACTGGAGCCCCTGGCGGGTGATGCTCGGCTCGCTCTAGCCCACTCCCCTCTGCGCCTCCTTTGGGCTCCCTGACAGATGGCGGGAACAGAGCATGGGAGCTCCTGCACTTAACTGGAGAATGGCGTGGGCCCTCCCTTAACGCTGGCTCACCCGTGGGAAGTCAGCAGCCCCCACCCAGGAAGACTCCATGGCAGGCATTCTGTGTGCAGAACGCACTTCTGCTGGGTACAGGAGGCAGGGACAGGAGGGGCTTTCCTCAAGGCCTCTGGGCAGGGAACGGAGGGATGATGGGGCGAGAGGAGAGATGGGGCCACGGGATACCCAGCGGGGCCCCCGAGATCAAAGCAGAGGGTGTGGGTGCTGGTGGGGCAGGTGAGTTTCTGGAAACAGTGCCCTTGGCTTTGCAGATTCCCTTGGAAACCTCCCGGGGACCCCAGCAGCCTTTGTATGGAGATGTGGAGTGAAGAAACGGAGGCTGGGAGCCCCTGGTCTGGAGCAGGTGCATGTGGGAGTGTGGGGGTCTGGGAAGGGGATCACCTGTCACCACCTCCTCTCTGTCCCCCGCATTGTGTCCACTACCGCAGTGCCTAGCAGCGCCTGACCAACAGGGCCCCTGAAGGAAGAGGGATGTGTCGGGAAACAGCGGGGTGCAGCCCCTGAGGTGGCGCCCCAGGAGCCTGCGCCCGACCTGCTCACGGGAGGGGGGAAAAGCCTCGGGACAGGCATGGGAAGGGCTCGAGCAGAGTTCCCACCACCTCTTCACGTCGCCCACAAGCATCATTTCACTCTAGAAGCAGCCGCGTGCTGTGGCTCAGTCAGGACTCCCCCCGAAAGGACAGAAGACAGCCGAGGAAGACGGGCGGGCCTTGTGCTGTGCAGGTGCGGTGCCGCTTGCAATGCCCGCATCCCGCATCCGAGAGCGTGCTGTGAGTCCAGCTACGCTGCTTTGCTCCAGCTCCCTGCTAATGTGCCTGGGAGGCAGCAGATGATGGCCCAAGCACCTGGGGCTCCACCATGCATGTGGGAGATCCAGACGGAGTTTCTGGCTCTTGGCTTCAGCCTGGCCCAGCCCTGGGTCTCACGGGGACGGGGGCTGTGTGAGTTAGCACATGCACACGTCTGGGGGCCGTGCCCGGGGACAGTCTCATCAGTCTCAAATGTGGAGTGAGCCAACAGATGAAGATCTCTCTCTTTCCTTTTTTCTCTCTCTGCCTTTCAAATAAATAACTCCTTTTTTAAAAGATGAACTTTCTAACAGTGTCGTGGTGAGGATCAGGTGCCTGGTCCCCACCTCTTGGTACCAGACCCCCCCATTTAACTTTCCCATCTGGGCTTCCCACCTGTTCTACGGGGTGAGCACCTTCCTGTGAGAACTGGGTGGGAGTGAGTGCCGCCGGTGCAGGGCAGGGGGTGGGTACCGGGTAAGCAATGGCGGTGTTGCAGCGCCTGTGTTTTTGTTACATTGTTGCAGGCAGGCATGGGAGGGACGCCCCCAGGCATCCCCAGCCCGGTGAGGACAGAGCAGGCAATGTGGTTGGTCTACACGCAGCAATGGGTTCCAACCGAGGCTTTGACTCTCGTGTGAGGGGTCCTGGGTCCCCAGGCCGCAGCTGTGAGTGCAGGGACTGCCAGGCCCAGCCCCTTGTTCCCAGTCACCCTCGGCTGCCTGGCTTCTGTGGCAGTGGCCGTGTCTAGCCCGGTCGTTTCTCCCATCTGGTCTCCCTTGGTCACTGGGCCAGTCCTGCCTGTTGATTATTTGAGCTACCCAGAGCCTTCCAACGAAGTCTGTGCTGCTTCGGCAACCAGGGGCGGTTTCTGCCGTCTGTAACTACGAAGCAAGAACTGGAAGCAAATGCAGCCCGGGAAGGTTGGTGACTCACCCGAGCCAACAGCGACTCTCCCCTCTCCGCTCACCGCCCCTTCTGTCTCCCGCTGCAGAAACCCTTCGCCCATCAACCACATGGGCCAACAGCACCATCAGGAAACACGGCTCAGGGTCACTGTCTCCCCAAGAGCCCCTACCTGGCCCTAGGCGGGGACCTCAGAGGGAGCTGTGCAGGCAGAGCTCCGCCTCCCGCCCGCCTCTCCCAGCTGGACACTGACCGGCGGACACCCCGCTCACGGGGGCCTCTCTGTCCCTGCTGCTTCCTCTGCGTCCACACACGGAGGTCCAGACTGACACTGCGCCAGAACCGCGCCCTAACTCGAGACAGAGTGCCCTGAGGGACCTCCTGCCGCAGGACAGCGGCCACGCAGCCTTCAAAACAGGCTGCCTCCCCGGGCTCCACGACCGGTCTCCGTCCCCGCGGGACCCAAGAGCGGCCTTGGACCTGCAGGCCTGAACCCCACCCCAGAGGCTCAGAGACCCGCCACGTCCTCCATGGGTGCCCTTGGAGCTCAGGGAGAGGGGACGCCTTCCCAGCCAGCCAAGCGCCGCGTGGAGCACGCGAGTGCGTGCATTCGGGGCTGCGTGAGTTAGCACACGCACACACCTGGGGGCCGTGCCGGTGACAGTCTCATCAGTCTCACCGTGGAAGTGCACAGTGTCCTCGGTCATGAACCAGTGGGGTCAAGAGCCCAGCGGCCACTGCCTGCTGTCCCCGGCCTGGAGACAGAAGCTGGGGTCTGCCGTGGCGGGAGGCGTGTTCTTCCTCCAAACCACACAGCTCTGTATTCTCAGGGGGCTGATTGGAGGCACGGGGAGGGGGCACGTGGCACAGTGGGCAGCCACGCCCCTGAACTGTCAGTTCCAGTCACGGCCACTCCACGCCTCTGACAAGCTCCCTGCTGATGCCCCTGGGAGGCCAGAGGAAGATGGCCCGACTGCTTGGCCCCCCGCCCCCATGTGGGACACCCTGATCCAGCCCCAGCCCCAGGCTTCACCTGGCCCAGCCCCTGTTCCAGGCATCTGGGGAGTGAACCAGCAGCGGGTGGACTGCCTCTCCTCTCTTCTCTCTCCTGGTCACCCTGCCTTTCAAATAGATAATTAAATGTTTTCTTAAGAACCCAAGTTAAAATGTCCATTAAAAAAAGAAGACTGGGGAGGAATCGGCACACTCCGTCACACACATTTGAACAGGAATAGTAAACGCTCACAGAGGGCTGCTCCGTGGCTGTGCCTGTGTGTGCCCCTCCGCACAAGCCCAGCTCCTGGCAGGCCACAGCTCACGCCACATGCTCTGTACCCCAGTCCACAGCCCGTGCCACGTGCTCTATGCCACAGGTCACAGCCCGTGCCACATCCTGCATACCCCAGACGGCCCTTGCTGTGTGCTGTGACCCTCACAGCAGCAGTCTTAGGAGGAAGGTGCTACAGGACACCTGCCAGGGCACAAATGGGAAACTGAGGCTCACGGAGGTGACCATGGATCTGCACGCAGAGAGAGTGGGCATGGCAGTTCCCCAGGACAAGGAGGGGATCCCAGCACAGTAGCCGAGCCTGGTCACTCTGCCTCACAGAGACATCTCCATCCTGGTTCTTAGAACCTGTGGCCATGTGACCATTCATGGTGAGAGGAAGTTCTAGAAGTTAAGGGCTCAGAGGCGAGAGTGGGCCCAGTGCAGTCCGTCCACGAAGGGGGCGGGAGGCAGAGCCAGAGCCAGAGCGGGAGGGAGGTCACAGGTCGCAAACAGCGGCTTCCCCGGGGTCTGGGGAAAGCAAGAAATGGCTTCTCCCCTTTCTGAGCGCACTGGGCTGCCTGAGCGGGACCCCCAGACTGGGGGGCACTTTTACAAAGATCTATTCAGTCGTTTGAAAGTGTGTGTGTGTGTGTGTGTGTGTGTGTGAGAGAGAGAGAGAGAGAGAGGTGGGGAGAGAGAGAGAGAGAGAATCTTCTATCCACTGGTTCACTCCCCAGATGCCCGCGACAGCCAAGGGTGGGCCAGGCTGACTCCAGGAGCCGGGAGCTCCATCCTGGTCTCCAAAGCGGGCGGCAGGGGCCCACGCATTTGCTCACCAGCTGCCGCCTCCCTAGGTGCATCAGCGGGGAGCTGGGTTGGGAGCAGAGCAGCCGGGACTTGAAGCGATGCTCCGCTATGGGAGGCAGGCATCCCTGGTGGTGGCCTCCCCCGCAGCGCCGCCCCGCGTCCGGGCCACTCTTCCCAGCACAGATCACGTCTCCCGGCTCTGGGGCTGCTGAGCTCCGAGCACCGTGCCGGCCAGGTCAGGGCCTGGTCGGGGCCTTTATCCTGTGAGACCTCGAATGGCTGGCAGAAAACAGAATTAAAAGATAAGTTTATTTTAGTGCAAAACGTCTTGAAAACCACACTAAGCTTTCTGATAAGACGTTTTCTGTGAACTTTCTGGAGATGGCTCGCGTGCGCAGACTTGTGATTACTTTGCACCAAAAGAAACTTCTCTTCAAGGCCATTTGCCGTGAACTTGTTAAAAGTCACATCTTCTGGCCGAGCTCTTGCTGGGTGAGAGTGGCCGGCAGCTCTTGGAACCTCTTCCATGAGGGCACCGAGCCTCCTCCCAAGGCTCCGCCCTGTGAATCCACTCACCTGCCAAAGCCCCACCGTGGGTTGGTTTCCAACAGGTGACCTTTGACGGGGCTCCGCCAGAGCCCAGCACCTCCCAGGGCCCCCACAGGCTCGAAGCCCTCCCCATGAGATGCCTCCAGACCTCAGACCCCAGCTGGCAACCCCTTGGGTCATTCAGGACACTCCTCCCCAAAGCCACCGAAAGTCCCTCCCTGTCTGTGCAGCCCCCTGAGGGGCACCCACTGGGGTCAGCCCTCTCCCCACCCCCACACACCTGTCCTGGTCATGTGACCACGCACGGGGAGAGTCAGCTGGGCTGAGAGCTGGCGACAATGGTGATTCCTCTCCTAGGAGTTCGCAGGAGGCTCTTAGCCCAGCGTCTGCCCAGTGACAATGCCCACCTTGGTCAGCTGCAGCCATGGTGCAGGCACACCCGGGATGACCGAGGCTGGATGTCACTGAGCTGTGACCCAGCCAGCGCCACCGTCAGAGTGCTCTCGCCTCGCACTGCCCAGGTTTGCACAGGCACTGCAGGGTCCCGGGAAGGAGGGGACCCTGTTCCAAGTCCTCCCTCCCTCCGTCCCCACCAGGGCCACACGGTTCTCCCCTGGAGCCCTGGCCACCACACATGGGCAGCTGCTGCCGGGCACACAGTGTCATTCACCAGCAGGCTGCATCTGGGTCCCTGGTCGACCGACTCTGTGGGGTGGGCACCGCGTCTGTCCTGTCCGGCCCGGCACCTGGCGCGCAATAGGCGCACACGGACCCGTGTCGAGGACACGGAGGAGCAGGCACACCCAGGCTCCTTCCTCACTGGGCTCCTGAGCAGGGTGAGGCCAGGGTGAGAAGGAGCAAAAACTGCTCCCCCGTGGAAGCCCCCGCCAGACCCTGGACAAGGGGCTCCTGCGCTCCCCTCTTGTGAAACCGCAGCAGGAAATGAGTGGGACAAGGGCACGGGGCGGCGGGAGGGGAGAGGGGAGAGGGCCCATTCCCGCTCCTGTGAGATGAAGACATCTGCTCGGCCGGCCAGACAGGAGCACTGGGAACGCCCGGAGCGCTGGGGGAGGGCCCTCATTCCGAGCTGCAGCCGGCAGAGCTGCCTGGGGAGGGAGAGGGTTCCAGAAGAATCACGCAGGAAATTGTCCTCGAAAGGTCAAACACCTTCCTCCACTTTGCGAAGCCAGAGGCGTTTGATCTCCCCGAGGACGGCTAATTCACTTCCAGACGGCCTCTCGCTCGCCGAATTCCCACCAAGAGACCCGAGAGCGATGTCAATCTGTGATGGAATTAATTGCTCCTTCCAGGCCGGCCTCGACAGGGACAGCGACGGTTCCTCTGCTGATCCGTGGGCCAGGCCAGGGACAAGTGGGAGGCACACCTGCTGTCGTCTGCAGAGGGCACGGAACCTTCCAGAACCCAGCTCCCTGGGCTCTGAGGGACACAGGCTGTGCTCTGGGGATGCAGGTTTCCTGCCTAACTTCACGCATGCAGCCACATTCCTACAGGGCCTGAGGCTGCGGGAAGGAGATGGGGATTGGGGGTGAGTGGGGGGCGGGGCTTGAGGGCTTCTGCACCCAGGGAAGCCAAATGCCTGGGCAAGGTGAGTGGAAGCCCTCGCCCTGTGTAAGGAGGCGCCCTGCTGGACAGACAATGCCCAGCGAGGCCTGGGACTGCTGTCCCTGGCTCCCTACAGAGCCCCCAGGATCACTGCAGGTGCACGCTCAGGGAGACACCCGCACAAAAGCTGGAGTTGAGGGTCCACGCGCACCTGTCGCTTTCTGCACAGGCTCTGTGCCCACCCCTGTTGGGGCCGTTGGTCCTCTTAGAGAGACCCGAGCCCCCAAAGGACAAAGATGCAGCTCTGGGTCCCGGGCGGACTCCGGAGGGTCTGACCCTGGGACGGAGTCTGGTTGTCGGCATCCCTCAGCCGGGCAGGGCAGGCTGCCTTCCCGAGATGATTGACTGCAGCCATCTGCAAAGGAGAGCTGCCCCTCCCCTGCCAGCCACACCCCTCTGTGGAAACCAAGGTGGAAATGTGGGGGGAGCAGCAGGGGGCTCAGTGTCCCCAGAGCAGGCGGAGCTGGGCTGGAGTCCAGCCTGCTGAGCCACAGGCTCCTTCCTAGGGCCAGTTCCGCCTTTCTCAGTGTGAGGTCCAGGGCAGGCAGGTCTGTAAGTATAGAGTCCTCACGGAGGCATCGGCATCACCCATACATTTCCAGGGCCGTTTTTCATACCATAAAGGTTGCATCGTGATCGCTGCCTGGCCTGAGTGTTTGCCAGGCGAGAAAAGAACAGATAAACGGCTGAAGACGCAGCCTCATTATCATGTGACATTTAAGGAAAATTTACGCCCAGCCTCACCCGGCTCCTCGCCACGGAGCCGTCACAGTCGCCGTCTCCGTCTCGGCCGTGACCACTACAGAGTCAAGAGAATGGAAATAAGTGGGTCTGGCGGACTTCCCCGTGCATCTCAGCACCTATTTATCAGTGCACACAGGTCCCAGGGAGAGGCGGAGAGGGGGCGTGGCGCTTCCCTTAACTAGCGGAGACAGGGCGTGGCCAGCCCTCCTCCCGGTGCACCTACCAGAGCGCTGGGGCCGTTTCCCAGCTGGTGTTTTGCAGTCGCTACAGGTGAGCAGCCGAGGGTCACTATCCCCCTGGAGAGGCCTGCCCTCCTGGGACTCCTGTAGCGCTCTCGGCGGCTGTCCACATCTGGGGGAGGCGGGGTGGATGTGTATGTCCCCACGATTTACAGACACATGGAGGTGGAGCCCTAACTCACCCCCACCCCCACCAGCTGCACAGGACATCCCCTGAGCTTGGGAATGGGATTCCACTCTTGTCTGTGCCCTCCAGGTTAAACCAGGCACAACCTCTTAGGGAAGAGGTCTTCAATGATCCCTCTATCCTCTGAAAGCCGACCTGGGTGACACAGGAAGAAGGGGGGTGTGGGGAGAGAAAGAGGGAGGGAGATCAAGAAACAGAGACGAAGGAACGCCGGGTGGGGGCCACCTGCAAGGACTCTGGCAGAGGAGGATGGAGCAAACCACCCAGGCGAGCAGGGCGAGCTTGCCACAGTTCACGGAGTTTCAACTGGGACTTCCTCCCGTGCCTGCGGAGAGAGCTCACGGCACCGGCTGGAAGTCGCTTGAGGACAGTGGCCTTGGGCAGGAAGCCCAGCCTGGGGTCACTTCCTCGGCGCTGTCCCCGGGGTGTCCTTGAAAGCTGCTCCGGGGTCCCCCTCCTGCTCACACCTGCAGAAGGCTCTGAGGCTCTGCACAGCTCACAAGCTCCCCGGGCGTCCCGGATGGCAGCTGCCGCTGGGGCTCGGGCTCAGAGGCTGGCCCTGTCCCTCCATACCTGAGGGACCTTCGGCGGGTCACGGTCTCATGGCCTCATTCAACCCGGAGTTCCCTCGGTTGGGGGAGCAGAGAGAACTGCGACCTCCTAGGACGGCCATGAGGAACCCAGGACAGCAGCCTCTGCAGGACCAGCAGGTGGGGAGCTCCAGAGCCCGTGGCGCCCCAGGGGCTTTGGCTGCCTTGTGCCTGGATCTCCATCACGCCGTCTGCACAAGAGGCTGCTGAGCCTCTTAGCTTCCAGCTCCACGTGGCGCATTCTAACTCCACGGTGTTCGCCCACAAACGCAAGTCAGGTCAGCGACTCCTTGCATTGCAAGGAGAGCGCCCGGTTCAGCGCCTTTGGTTACACACGAGCACCCATTAGCACGCCTTCCATTGCAACGGGAGCGGTTGGTGAAGCACCTTTTGTGGCCGTGTGGGCCTTTGATGCGATGTCACACCAGTTACATCTTTTTATTGCAACGCGATTATCGGATGAAAACGCCTTTTGTGGCAACGTCAGCACCTGTTCAGGGCTTTTTTTTTTTTTTTTTTTTTTTGCTGCCATGGGAGTCGCAGGTTAGAGCACAATTGTGTGGCTTTAGGAGTGCATGATTGGAGGATCCTTTTCTTGCTGTGTGATTACCAGGGTAGAGGATCCTTTTGTTGCAATAAGTGACAGTGAGAGTATCTTTTGTTTCAGTGGTTGGAGCACCTGTTCGGTGCAGGGTGACACCAGTTCCGAGTGTCTTTTGTTGCAACAAGAGGACCTGGTTAGAGCATCCGGCTGCTGCACCACAGCCGTGACAAGTGCTGCTGTTCCAGAGGCGACCGCGTTGCACCTGTCACTTAGACAGGAAAGCCGCTCTAGCCCTGACGAAGAGTTGAGCAGATGGAAATACAGAGAGCCGCAGCCAGAGTGGCAGAGGCAGAGCCAGGGCGGGCGCTGGGGGAAGCAGAGAAGGGGAATGGAGGTGCGAGAGCTGAATGCAGGCTAAGGGGTGTTGTGCTCACTAGAAGGGCCCTCCCTCGTCAGCCCCAGACCACGGCCCAGAGATGAGAGGAGCCGGCAGGCGCGGCGGGGAACGTCTCTGTCCGGAGGGGAGGCGCCGTTCAGGGAGAGGTCAGCGCGCGGCCGGAGCACGCAGGCCGGCAGTACGCTGGGCCCCACTTTAGCTTTGTATTTCCAAGGGGGAAATGAGAGTGGAAACCCAGCCAAGGGAAATTAATTAAAACAGCATATCTTTAACTATGTTTTCTGTGCGAATGGATCCCAGGCCAGGGAGCTATGAAGTGGTAGATAATTGCATTGGGGGAACACGGGAACTTGTAATTTAATGAAGGAACAGCCAAGTGGGAGTTGGGAAAGGCACCAGACAGCCAGCGACAACCCGAACGGGGACGTCCCAGAGCTCAGAGTGAGGATCAGGAAATTGATGTCTGAGCAATCCGGGGAGGGCCCCGATCCTGTCACACGGTGGCTGACTTATTCAGAGAACAGCAAATGGCTCAGGGGACGCCATCTCCAAACATTTCCCCCCTTCATCTCCGCCTGCCGAAATGGCCCAGTGCACCCATCAGCTCCGTGCGTCTCCGAGCTTGTCAGAACAAAGCCTCGCACCAGGAGGGCAGCAGCTCACGGCTGCCTGAGGTCCCGGCGCCCGTCAGAGGCCACAGCGCCAGGCTCGCGTGCGTCCGCGCAGGTTTGAGCACTCGCTGTGTCCTGGACAGCGCTAATCACCAGGAGTCATAGGGCGTGCATCACAGCCTCGGGGTCGGGCATTTGGGGGGCGACAGTTCAATGACCCAGTGCCCACGGGGCAGCCCGGGTCCCAGATGTGGTACCCGCTAGGGAGAAGTGGGTTTGGAGAGGCCTCGGGGAACCCCACGTGTAGGGTCAGGAAGAGGCAGCTGTCCAATCGCAGGCGAGGTGTGGCCTTCTTGGAGTGAGGGGACAGCACGGAGCGTCCCCTGCGCCAGGAGAGAAGCATGAGAAAGCGCACTGTGGCCGAGGTGTGCGCACGAGCTGCCTGTCCCAGGCAGGGCAGCAGGACTGTAAGGGGCAGGGGGCACAGAGCGCAGCTCAGAAGACAAACCACGCTGGTGTCTGGGCCTGGGGACGGCACACGGCATCACCGTGTGCACAAGCCTGAGCGGTGCGAGAGCCCAGGCAGGCGTGGGGGTGACGCACTGCCCAGAATCACAGCGTCCATCCAGCAGCCCTCCCCAGGGCCTCAGAGACCCTGGCTGTGTCCACGGCCCCATGCTGGCTCCCCCTGCCCCCAGGCTCGTCACTGTCCACCCCCTTGCAGGATCTCCCACAGGAGCCCAGGGACCATCCCCGGGCTGAGACTTGGCCTGACTTATATGAGACACAGAGGTGAAGTTTGGAGGCCCAAGCCCTAAAGACCTGCAGGCCGTTCTCCCAGGAGGGTGGGTGCCAGGCAGTGGGGAGCCTCGTGCACGGGCAGGGGGCCACCTCGCACATCTTGTGTTGCCCGCACCCCTCGATGGTGTCCAGAGGCTGCAGGGAGAGACTGGGTTAGCGGGCCTGTGATGCGTGCATAGCGGCAAGCTACCTAACCACATGTTCCCCAGATGGTGTCTCCGCGGTCAACAACGCATGGCTCTGTGAGTGTGTGTGCATATGTGTGGACATGGGGGGCTGTGTATGTGTGTGTGAATGTGTATGTGGGCATATTGTGCTTGTGTGTGTGCATGTGTGTGTATGCGTGTGCTTGTGTGTACATGTGAGAGGGCTGCGCACGTGTGCATGCATGTGTATGTGTACACGTGGGCTGTGCATGTGTGTATATGTATGTGTGTATGTGTACATGTGTGTGCATGTGTGTGCATATGGGCTGTCCATGTGTGTGCTTGCGTGTGTACATGTGTTGCTCGCGTGTGTACATGTGTGTACTTGTGTGTCTGTCTTGGACAAGATGTAGACCAGGATTTCCTGTAAGAGCACAAGTGCCTCCCAGCATGAGCCCGGAGGCTCCGAATCAGCCGGGGCAGGATTCCCTCAACGTGAACTCCTGGAAGGAATCGTGGGTCCAGCAGCCGCCTGTGGTGCCAGCGTCCCACACGGGGGCACCGGTTCCCCTTCTGGCTGCTCTGGGAGGCCCAGGCACCTGGGAGGACAACGGAAGGCGGCCCAAGTGCTGGGCCCTGCCGCTCCCGTGGGAGACGCGGACGGCACTCCTGGCTCCTGGCCTCGTAGTCCTTGTGCGGAGTGAAGCAGGCATTGGAAGATCTTTCTCTGTCTCTCAGATTTTCTGCCTTTCAAATAATATGCAAATAAATATATTTAATAAATTTATTTATTGAAAGTCAGTGTTCCAGAGAGACAGAGAGAGATCCTCCATCCACTGGCTCACTTCTCAGATGGCCACAGCAGCCAGGGCTTGGCCAGGCCAAAGCCAGGAGCCAGGAGCTTCTTCTGGATCTCCCACACAGATGCAGGGACCCAGACACCCGGGCCACCTTCTGCTGCTTCCCAGGTGCATCAGCAGGGAGCTGGACTGGAAGTGGAGCAGCCGGGACAGGACCTGATGCCCATGTGGGTTGCAGTGTCCAGGCGGCGGCTTAACCAGGCATGACACAGGCCTAAGATAAATGAATCATGTTAAAATTTTAAAAAAAAGGAAGCCGACATCAGTAAAGAGAGCCGTGGCCCGGCTGGTCCCCCTTCTACGGCTCCTTCTGCACACCTGTGCCCCTCCCGTTCTCAGAACCCCAGGTTCCCCCCACTCTGCACTTGCTGGTTCCTCCCCCGCCCCCGCCACTTGTCCGTCTTCACCCCCTGCGGGTCTTGGCTCCTCCTCCCTAAGATTGCTCCTTTCTCACCGCGACTTCCTGTCCCTGCCCCTGTTTCCTTCCTGCCAGGGCACGCGTGGTCAGCTCGGACTCGGTCCTTCTGTTGACAACCGAGCGCGGTGGGAACAGGGGCTCCGCTCTGCTCCTGGCTGTTTGCCGGGCCGAGAACAGCGCGCAGAGCACAGAGCAGGGCGCGGTGACGGGATGGGCCCTTAGTGCACTGCGTTTCCTTCACTGGAAACAATGCTGGAAGGATTTCTGAGCAAACCCAGGGGAAATTCAAGGTCAAGTTCCAGGATGACAGACCACACAGTGCAGACCACACAGTGTAGACCACACAGTGCAGACAGCACAGTGTAGACCACACAGTGCAGACCACACAGTGCAGACAGCACAGTGTAGACCACACAGTGCAGACAACACAGTGTAGATCACACAGTGTAGACAACACAGTGCAGACCACACAGCGCAGACAACACAGCGTAGACAACACAGTGCAGTCCACACAGTGTAGACAACACAGTGCAGACAACACAGTGCAGACCACACAGTGCAGACAACACAGTGCAGACCACACAGTGTAGACAACACAGTGTAGACAACACAGTGCAGACCACACAGTGCAGACCACACAGTGTAGACAACACAGTGTAGACAACACAGTGCAGACAACACAGTGTAGACAACACAGCGTAGACAACACAGTGTATACAACACAGTGCAGACCACACAGCGTAGACAACACAGCGTATACAACACAGTGCAGACCACACAGTGCAGTCCACACAGTGCGGGCCACACAGTGCGGACCACACAGTGTAGACCACACAGTGCAGACCACACAGTGCAGACAACACAGTGTAGACAACACAGTGCAGACAACACAGTGCAGACATCACAGTGTAGTCCACACAGTGTAGACAATACAGTGTAGACCACACAGCGCAGACAACACAGCGTAGACAACACAGTGCAGACCACACAGTGCAGACCACACAGTGTAGACAACACAGTGTAGACAACACACTGTAGACAACACAGCGTAGACAACACAGTGTATACAACACAGTGCAGACCACACAGTGCAGACATCACAGTGCGGGCCACACAGTGCGGACCACACAGTGTAGACCACACAGTGCAGACCACACAGTGTAGACAATACAGTGTAGACCACACAGTGCAGACAACACAGTGCAGACCACACAGTGTAGACCACACAGTGCAGACAACACAGTGTAGACCACACAGTGCAGACAACACAGTGCAGACAACACAGTGTAGACCACACAGTGTAGACAACACAGAGCAGACCACACAGTGCAGACAACACAGTGCAGACAACACAGTGCAGACCACACAGTGTAGACCACACAGCGTAGACAACACAGTGTAGACAACACAGTGCTGTCCACACAGTGCAGACCACACAGTGCAGACCACACAGTGTAGACAACACAGTGCGGACAACACAGTGCGGACAACACAGTGCAGACATCACAGTGCAGACCACACAGTGTAGACAACACAGTGCGGGCCACACAGTGTAGACCACACTGTGCAGACCACACAGTGTAGACCACACAGTGCAGACCACGCAGTGTAGACAACACGGTGCAGACCGAGAGCGTGAACCACGTTCAGGCTTCCACTTGGCCACAGATGGCAGTGGCCATGCAGGTGGCCTGGCTCATCCCCCGGGTCTCCACTGACAACCCTGACCCCGCAGGGCTCGCGTGGACAGCGGGTGCTCAGCACACAAGGCAGGCCCTCGGCACAGCACGGGGCTTTGATTGTCACGTCTCTCGAGGGTCTCTCCTGCACCTCGATGAGCAGAGATGCCCTAGGGATTACGAGAGGCCGCAGATCTCTGTGCAGCCGGGGCAGGGGCGGCGAGGGTGCAGGGAGCAGCAGGTGGCAGGGCCAGGAAGGGGACGAGGAGAGCCTCCCGGGGACCAGGGCCTGGGCGGGCAGGGAGGGCCGGCTGCCCTGAGTCCCTGGGCGCCCAACATGAGGTGAGGCATCTGGACGCCTGTACGTGACAGCGGGGAGGCGGGGCTTGTCTGGGGCACGCTGGCTCTGCCATGTGTCGGCTGCAGGGGCTCCACCGAGCCCGAGTGGGCAGCAGCCCCGCTCACTGCACTGGACAGGGCAGGCCCGGTAGGGGACAGGGGCTCACGGGTGCACAGCAGCCCCTGGATGTGGCCACCTCTTGCCTGGGAACCAGTGAGCGCCACCCAGTGGTCCACAGCACCCAGGCTGTGCTCAAGGTCTGGGTGCCGGGGGCCAGCCCTCAGCTCAGGGTCTCACCCTCGTGGCGTGGGTCTCAGCTCCGTGGACGAATCCAGTCCAGCCTCCCCTTGGTCGGAGGCAGAGTCTCATTCAGAGGAGGGGCTTTCAGCTCCTGCCTATGGACCCTCCACGCAGCCCCTCTGTCTTCACCCCTGCAATGGAGAACGCCCGTCTGAGTGCCTCGGCGCCCCCATGCTCAGTTCCTAATGCAGAATCACCTGATTAGGTCAGGCCCACCCGGATGCCAGTCCTTAAGAACAGCTGTGCCACAAAACCACATCACAGTCCCAGGGGCTTTGTAGGGCACGGACACGGGGGGAGGGTCCTGGGGGTCTCCCTAGGCCCCGTCCACCCTGCGTGGCCTCTGCTGAGACTGCAACAGGAGGAGGAGCTGCTCTGGGCTGATGGCCTCGGTGGGCTTCTCCAATGGACAGAAGTGGGGTGCACAGGGGAGGCTGGGGGGCTCTGGCTGGGGCTGTCATGTGCCAAGCAGCTCTGGAGGGCAGGACCGCAGCAAACACGTGCCAGCGAGCCCTGAGGACCCAGGGGAGGCAGGGAGAGGCGCTGCCTCTGGACGTCAAGGAGAACTGGGGGGCTCCTGGGGCCGCAATGACCGCCCATGGCCCTGGGCTGCAGGCGATGCCCAGCACAGCAGGGAAACTTGTGTTGGCACAGAGTGGAAGATCCCTCTCCCCTCCCTGACACAGCCTCATTTCCAAGGGGGCTCAGTCATCGGCGCCCCCTCCGGCTTCCAGGACCCTTCTCTGGGCTCCCCCAGCTCCCCCGGGAGGCCGGGGCGTGGCCACTCAGCCACGCTGATTTCTCCTCCCGCTACGCGATTCCCCGAACACACAGAAAGCTCAGCCGCTGAGCGTGGGGTCCGCAAACCTGTGTTTCCCCTCTCTAAGGGGGACTGAGTCCAAGAGGCAGAGGGGAAGGCCAGAGCAGGGCCAGTGTCCACCGCAGGGAGACACCCCCTCCACTCCGAGGAGCCATCAGCCTGGAGGCCAAGGGGTTTCTACTTCAGACCGAGGAGGTTCAGGGTCAGAGAACCCAGCAGGTGTGACGTGGATTCCAGAGCGGGTTCCAGCTGTGGCTCCTGCCAGCTGTGTGACCTCAGGAGATCGCCAAGCCTCTCTGTGCCCACTGCTCTCCCTTGTGAGGGGCGGAGGGGGCTGTCACACCACCTCTGGCTGTCTGCGGGGGACGCTGGGGCAGATGCACACAGCAGCCGCCAGCACTGCCTCACTCGCGAGCCCCCCTGTGCGGGTCCCACAGCGCCGGCGAGCCTGCGGCATGGGGCACACCCTGCTCTGCTGCAAGGGGCCGCAGAGACCCAGGCCCTCCACGGCACCCTTGGCCTCTGGAGAGACCCTACCCCACAGGGCTCCTTGGCGACGGGTGTGCCGAGGGCCATGGGTACCAGGGCCAATGCGTGCACACAGGCAGGACCCCGGGTGCACCTCGCTGTGCCTTGGGGGCACGGAGTAGGCTGGTCATTGGGTGTCTGCCCCGTGGTCCCTCTGTGCTCAGCAACGCTCAGGCCGGCCTCACCTCTCCCCTCCATCGGAGGCCTGAGCGGCCCCTGAACCGGCTGTGCGTAGCAGCACACACACCTCCCTGAGCGAGGCCAGGGGTCCTGATTCGGCCCCACCTGTCTTCCCCCGCAGCCCAGGGCTCCTCCCGCAGACCTGGCTCTGCCACCTGCAGCCTAGAGCTGGGACTTGCCTAGCTCTCTCCCTCATTCCTCTCCCCAGTCAGCCTGCATGAGTCTTCTAGGCTCTGCTCTGCAGGGCGCCCCTCAGTGGGTGCAGAAGGAACTGACTGCTCACTGCGCTGAGAGCTCAGGCACCTGCCACTCCTGGCTTTGCTAATCAGGTTTCCCTTACAGGGTGGAGGGTGGAGGGTGCTGTACTCTTCTCTGTCTCTTCACATCGCATAAGGCTGCATGCATGGGGGGGAGGGACGGTGGATGGACAGACAGACATGGTAGATACATGGTAGATGGATGGATGGATGGGTGGGTAGATGATGGATGGATGGATGGGTGGGTGGGTAGATGGTGGATGGATGGGTGGGTGGGTAGATGATGGATGGATGGATGGATGGATGGATGGGTAGATGATGGATGGATGGATGGGTGGGTAGATGATGGATGGATGGATGGATGGATGGGTGGGTGGGTAGATGATGGATGGATGGATGGATGGATGGGTGGGTAGATGGTGGATGGATGGGTGGGTGGGTAGATGATGGATGGATGGATGGATGGATGGGTGGGTAGATGGTGGATGGATGGATGGATGGGTGGGTGGGTAGATGGTGGATAGATGGGTGGTTGGGCGAGTGGATAGATGGATAGGTAGATGGATAAGTGGAAGATGGACGGATGGACGAATGGTGAGTGGACTGGTGGATGGAGAGCTGGATGCCTGGGTGGGTGAGTAGGTAGACCAATCACACCAGGAGCTTTTACATAAGGCAGTGGGGATCGGGGAAGATAACAGACTGCTCTGCTCTGGGATCCATAAACTCTGAATCTCAGATTTCTTGCGCCTTGGGTCTGTCTTGTGCTCCTGTCTTCTATGCTCCCCTCCCTCTACTTCGGCCCACTGCCCTGAGTACTCATCCTTGCTTCTCTACCACTGACCTTGGGCATCTGTGTGGCTCTCGTGCTCAGCTGGACACCTGACCCTGGCCCTTGTCAATGCCAGTCCTGTCCAGTGACCTATGACTGCTACAAGGCAGAGTCTTGGATGGCAGACCCCCAGAACCATGTCGTCCAAGAGCTTAGCACATTTTCCTAGGACAAAGACACACTTGATGGGCACCCAGAAAGAAGCCACCGTCCTCATGCATGGGGCCACGGCCACGGCCACAGCCACGGCCACCCCAGAGCAGGGTAAGTAGCAAGGCACCCCTCTGAGATGTGACGTGTCCTCAGGGACATGCAGGGGGAGCCTTGGGAGAGGACACTGAGTGAGCACCCAGGGCCCCTGTGCCTCCGGCAGCAGCTCCCACGAGAGAGGCCCTCACAAGCCCATTTCTCAGGTGGGACACTGAGGCAGCCACAAGGCAGCAGCGTGCACAAGGCCCAGCTACAGGGGGACAGCGACAGAGCCCAGGCGTCTCTGACTCTGAAACCTCCGCCCGTCACAGAGCCCTGGACCCAGGGAGACACGAGGGGAAGGTTGCAGAGGGCAGGGGTCCGCAAAGCACAGGGCCGGCCCAGGTCTTTGGCCCCACCGTGCCCTGCCCCTTGGAAGGAGGCCGTAGAGAAGCGTGTGGACATGCAGGCTTCTCCAAGGAACATTCCAGAGCGTGCCAAGCAGCAGAGGCCGGTTCCCTGCAGCCCTGAGATGATGTTAGCCCAGTGGGTGACAGCGATTAATGGCTTATTTCTCAAATCAGCCCATTAGAGATCATCACGCAGGCAGCCATGGGCCATTAATCTGCATTAGAACCCGGCCCGTGAGGCTGGCAATGCAGGAGATCTTCAGACGCACACAAGCCCGCTCATGCACCTGTCAGAGCCAAGGACAGCCCGGGGCGCTGTCCCAGCAGGACCCAAAACCCACCCAGGACACAGGTCCTGCATGGCCGTGGGAGGGGCTGCACTTTCTTTTCTTTTTTTTTTTTTTTAAGATTTATTTATTTGAGAGGCAGAGTTACAGACAGAGAGAGGGAGGGACAGAGAGGGAGAGGTCTTCCAGCCGCTGGTTCTCTCCCCAAATGGCTGCAATGGCTGTCGCCGTGCTGAAGCCAGGAGCTTCATCAGGTCTCCCATGTGGGTGCAGGGGCCCATCTTCCGCTGCTTTCCCAGGCCATTAGTAGGGAACTGGATCAGAAGTGGAGCCGCGGGGACTCGAACCGGCGCCTGTGTGGGATGCTGGCTCCGCAGGCGGGGGTTTAACCCCCTGCACCACAGCGCCGGCCCCCAGTGGCTGCACTTTCTCCAGAGTCCAGGGATGACTGTTCAGAATTAGCCACCTGGGGGACGGCGGAGTCCATAGCAGTCACATCTCCTGCCATGCATGGTGGAGGACAAGGCGAAACTTGTGCCTTGACTCAGAGGTCCCTGGGCCTGGGGCGCCCTGAGCTGGGGAGGCTGGAACCACAGCAGGGGGACCTTGTCACTGACACGGTGTCCAGCTGGGTGAGGACAGAGAGGAGGACTTGCCATGGGTTTCCTGGGCATTTGTCCATTCTTGGCGCTGCTCCAGGGCCCCTGCCCATCTGCTGCTGTGCTGCAGCCTCTTCAGGCAGCCCCCCGACCCCCGAGTCTGTCTCCTAGGGGGCTCTGGCCCCTCCCACACCCTCCCCTGCTCCTGACACTGAGAGCTTCAGACTATCCAGAGAAGGAGACCCATCCACCGAGGCCCCCGAGCCCACGTTCCCAAGGGCCAGCTGGAGCCACGATCAGCCACCACCCCCAGCCGCGGCTCTGCGCCTTGTCCAGTGGATGCACGGGAGAGGGGCTCTGTCCATGCTTCTTCCCTGAGACCTTGGGGTCCCAACTGAGGTCACGAAGGTCTCCGCGCCCCGGGGCTGGGCTCAGCAGGGGCCTCGACATCTGGCGTTCTGGGGAGCCAAGCTCCGGGGTTCCCAGGGTGCCCTCAGCCGTGCGTTCTCCCTGCTTCCGAGCCAGAGCCGTCCCTGTCCTCTCTAGGGGCCGGGGGAGTGGGGCTGAGCCTCCCGGGGCACGGGCCAGGGCAGCACTCCGAGCTCGCTCCCTGTCTCCCAGGCTGCCCCGGAGGCCCCGCCTTGCCTCCTCGCCTCCCACCTCCCACCCGGCGCAGCCCAGTCTTGGCCCTGGCCTCTCGCTCGGTGCCTCCTGCTGGCCTCCCCTCAGCTGGACATCCGGGCAGGCCCAAGGGCCCCTCCAGGTGCCCGTCGCTGCTTCAGGCCCTGGCCATGAGGCATCGGCTCGCGTCTCCCACCCCCCGCGACCCGTCAGCCGCTGCGCTCTGGGTGCACATCCATGGCACCTTTTGCGCCCACGCCCTGGCTGTCAGGAGCCTGCGGCGTGCAGGTGCGGAAGGTGCGCCAGGCTGGGAACTGAGCCACGCAACTCAGGGGGTCTCAGCTTGCCACGTGGAGACACGACCGGCCATCACGCGCTGGGGAAGGGATTACGTCACAGCGCACACCTCCCTCGGGCAACCTGCGATCCATCGGATTCTCCGGAGGAGCCGCAGCTGAACACAGCACTTGTGCGAACCAGAGCTCACAGTGGCAACAGCGCCAGGGGTGGACGGGTGGTCTCGGGGGCCAAGCTCTGACTGAGGACTGGCACCAGGGCGTCTTCGATGGCTCCCATCCTCATGGCTCCAAGAACCCGTGCCCGTGGCTGGTTGTGCTTCTCACACTCCCGCGTGCGTGGTGCACACCAGGTGCTCACTTGGGTGGCTCCGATGCTGTCGCCCACATACAGGCCGAGAACACCACGGGGCCTCCCAACTCACTCCAGCAACACAAGTCCCGGCCTCACCAGGCCCGGTCCACTCCGTCTCTTCTCTCTGCCCTCATCCCACCTCCCACCCTATGTATGACACAATTAGCGTTTCCCACCATCCTCGCCGCGCCGGCTCCACCTTCCTCTGTCTTCTTAGAGATGGGGCCTCACCGGGGTGATAGAGACTTCTGTGGGCGCTTTGGGGGAAGATGACCCAGGGCAGAGAGGTCTCAGCTGTGTTCTGTGGATGCCACGGGGAAAGAGCTTTGAGGAAATGTCCCTCGCCATCCCTGTCGGCGCTGAGAACAGCCGTCAGGTCCCTGTTCTTCTCCCAGTCGCTGGGAGGACACGCAGGGCAGCGAGGCCCAGGGATCGCTCAGGAAGAAGCCCATTAGGGAAGGGAGCTTGGAAAAACAGCGCCTGCGACGCGCCGCGGGCAGGGGAGGCGTCCGGGGAGCTGGCAGGGCTGCTCCTGTTTCCAGGCTGTGCACAGCCTTTCTCATTAGAGAGAATAATGTCTTGCCCTTTTTGCATAAAGTCGGGGACAAACACGGGTTCTTTCAATGATGCTTAAGCCTCGAGGAACAAAAATCCACTGGGGGAAAAAATATGGCCCCAAGTGGCGCTCTGGGTACAGCAATAAATAGTCTTGTTTCCCCAAAACAAAAGTGACTGCAGCAAGCGCGTTTTGTTATTGCTCAAATATTGTTTAAATATTTCAGCCGGGAGAGGCTGTGTGGAGAGAGACGATTGCGGGTCTGACACAAGATTTATTAGCAAAATTTTGGCACGAATGCACGTGTAGGAGCACAGTATGTGTGTAGAGATTATTCCAGATTGGCGGTGATGGATAACGGAGCGAACGCGGCAGACGACAGCCGCTGTCTGCCTCCCTGGCGATTTCTGCCCTGGGCTAAGTCAGAACAGAACCTCGGCATCCATGGAGCCAGGAGGCAGGAAGGATGGGATGAAGTGGGCCCCAGAAGCCAAGGCTGCTCACAGAGGAGCTGGGCTCCTGGATCCACATGAGGTGAACGGGGCTCCTGCTGGGGGCATCGAAGGGTTGGCACCTGCAGGGGCTCCCAGAGACCCGAAGAGGGGGCAGTGGCGAGGGGGAGCATTCTCTCTGCTGGTGGAGAGCAGGCGGCTGCTGGGAGAGGGGCAGCTGTCCCCTGCTGCGTCTGTCTCCCTGTTCTGTGTCCCCGAAGCCCTTTTTAGGGAGAGACGCCCGAGACCTGCACAGAAGCCTGTCATGTTGCTTTGAAGAGGAGTTCTGAGGTTAGCCAGAGAACAGGTGTGGACGGCTCACAGCCGTCTCAGCCAGGACAGGGACCCCCACACCCCGCTCGGTGCCGGCAGTCTGTATGGAAGGGGCCGGCTGACTCACTGGGGACGCGCAGGCTGTGGCCGAGACCCTCCTGCTCCTAAGCTGCCCGCCCTGCTCGCCGCTGCGGCTCGCCGAGGAGAGGGAGAGCAGAGGGACCTCGTCCTGCTGGGCGCTGGCCTCCCCGGGCCATCCATCTTGTTCTCTGAGTCCCAGCTGGCTCCAAGGGGACTCTGAGGTCGACAGGGCCAGACGCCCAAGGAGCAGCCCCAAAGATGGAACCTTAGCACCCAGGGTGGTGGGAGGGCCACGCCCATTGGTGACAAGTGGCTCATGATCCAGCAGTGGAGGGGAGGAGCCCAGGCTGGGGGGCAGGAAGCTCTGGTGGAGACCCCCGTGGGATGGATGGGGCCTCGCCACCCGTTCCAGCGTGTGCAGCCTCCCGGCGTGTTGCCATGGCGAGAGATGTGTCCCCTGAGACGCGCCGTGACGAGTCGGACTGGAAGTGGCAAATGAGCAGCTGTGATCTTCAAACTGTAAGAAGTGATGGATCGGGCACCGGGGCTGTGAACGGCGCTCTGTGCTCTGGCAGCGTGGGGCCCAGGAAAACGAGATAATCAGTCTGGGAGAGACACGCATGGTGCCGCCGCAGGCTCCCAGCAGCTGGGGCTCTGCCCAGGGCGCAGGACCGCCTGCCCTCGGCCCCCCGCTGGCTCCACGCCTCCATCCTGCAGCTGCTCTTTAGGTACAGGCTTCTCTGGGCCGTGCCAGCCCATCATCTGTCCGCATGCAGGAGACCACAGGCTGGATGCCCAGAGGGGTGCCTATGATCTAGGAGGGCCTCCTGCTCCTCGTCCCCCTAGCCGGACGGACAGCGACCCAGTGAGGAAAGCTAATCTGGGCCCAGCAGCCTCCTCTTGGATTTAGGAGCCGACATGCTCCTGGGCCAGCCTGCTAGAAGTGAGTAATGGAATTGACAATCAGGCAGACATCAAAGCCACAGCCAGCAGGGAGCCCGTAACCCCAGGGAACAACGGAGCTGACAGAGGCAGACTCTGACCCAGAGACCAGGCTCGGCGGCTTCTCCAGGGCCTGGGTGCGCACTGGGTGGCCCGTGCCTGTCCCGGTCCCACTGTGACCTCCCGTTGGCCACTCCACCCCAGGCAGGTGGGCGGGGCTGTGCACCGCGTTCTGTCCAGGGAAGTGGGCACCCTTTCATTGCCGGGGAGGGAGTGGCATCGCTCACTGAGAGACCCTCTGGTTGTCCACTCCCTCTGCCACTCCCGACAGTCAGGCCTCTGCCAGAGACCACAGGAGCAGGGTCCCCAGCTGTGGACGCCTGCCCGAAGCATCGCCTGGACTCATGCAGACGCCGAGTGGGCAGATGCACGCTTCTGTTGTGCTGAGTCACACGAGCTGGGTCTTCCTGCACCGTGACCCGGGCTGAGGACCCACGGGAGGCCGGCAGGTGCACGGACAGCAAACGCGGTGGCTCGAGCTGGTTCGCGTGGGCCTCTATACCTCCCAGCCAGAATACCCCCAGCAAGCGGAGACTGGAGGGGGAAGCGCATGCTGGCTCAGAGCTGCGGGGGCTGGGCCGCCGCACCCGACTCCCCTCCTAGGACGCTGCTTCCAACACTGCCGCGAGGACTCAGGATTCATAACTTCAGTCTAACTGCCTGGCGCGCGTCAGCTCCACCCACGCCATTACCGTGATTGGCACCAGTATCCGCGCAGCCAGGCCCTCCCGTCAGGCCCTCCTACAGCAGCTGTTCCAGAGACTGTGGGGAGGGCGCTCTGGAGGTGGAAGGTTCTGGAAAGACTTTGAAGACAGGAGGCTGCACATGGCACTCCCCAGGCGGCCACGCCAGCCTCAGCTCCACAAGGAGACCCCGCACAGAGAGGCGGGGTCTGACCCCCTCCCCCAGAACGTGGGTGGGTTCCTGGGCGGCAGAGTAAGGCCGGGTCCTGAAGCCTGAGCCCCCTCCGCCCACCCCTGGGTGCTCAGGTGGGAGCCTTGTGCAGCGCCGTGAGGAGTCAGCTGCCTGCGGCCTCCATGCTGCAAGGAAGAGAGCCGTGTGCAGAGGCCAGGGACGAGCTCCAGGCGCCAGTCCCAGCCTGTGCGGCTCCGGCTGAGGTCCCAGATGCCGTGGGGCCCGGAGCAGATGTGCGTCGTCGGGGTTCCGAGCTCACAGACCTGCCGATGGGTTGGAATCGTGCCCCCTGGAAAGGAGGAATTGGGGTGAGGCGTCGGGCACACAGCGGGTGTCGTCAAGGAGTGGATGCGAGGAAGGAGAAGGGGAAACCAGCAGGATCTCAGGGTCTGGCGGCTTCCTGAGCTGAGACGGAGGAGGAGGAGCTCCGGGGGTGACTCAGAACCAGAGTCTGTAACAGCACGGGCCACGGTCAGGGTGTCGGTGTGCAAGTCAGGGTGTCGGTGTGCAAGCACTGGCGTGGGAGGGGACACTTAGGGAGGGGTCCAGACCCTGGGTGCTGGGGACCAGGGGGCTTGGAGAAGTGGGGCCAGGTCACAGGTGCTGGGGAACAGGTGGCTTAGGGAGGGGAGGCCAGGTCACACCTGCTGGGGAACAGGTGATTAGGAGAGGCGGGGCCGGATCCCCGGTGCCTGATGCATCTCCCACAAAAACGTGTGCCTGCAGGACCCCCCTCGGAGTGTTCCCAGAGCACTCCCCAAAATAGCCGAGCCCTGGAAACCTTCCAGTCCTGCACCAGCCCCCGGCTGGAGGAGTGAGCCGAGTGTTTATACACCGGTGAAAAGAACAACCTCCCGCTGCACAGGCCGACGTGGGCTGATCTCGCGGAGATGCTGTACCGGAAAGGCCAGGCGGAGCGGGCCTGTATTACACGACTGTCTCGCTATAGAAACCAGGGGTGTCGGAAGCAGGGGGCGGGAAGGCAGGAGATGCGAGCCAGGGTCTCAGCAGGGTGGGCAAATGCCTGTGCCGCTGCTCTGGCGTCTACACAGGTGAGCTCCGGTCGCAGGCATCCGTCCGGAGAAGCCGTTTCTGTGCTTGGCTGCACCTGTCACTTTTCCTTGGTAAATGGTCCCCCAAGACCCTCGTGGCCCTGTGCAGTGGCCCCGCGCCCCCTGGGGTGCCCGTGGGTGCCCCGGCTGGGCCGAGGGGCCAATCTGCACTCGGATCGCTTGCTTAACCAGAGCGGCCCTTCTGCGGGGCCCGGCTTGGGCACCTTCTTTCTCTACTTCTCTGCTTTGTGTGAGTCTCACCGAGACGAGGTCCGGGCCCTACAAATGGATGGCACGGGCCCCGCTGCGGAGTCTGGAGCCCCGTGACACCGCGGCGGATTGAAGTTCATTCCAGTGAGAGTTAAAGAGTTGCTTATGCATCACTGCACCGCCACAAAACATTCTCCCTTTGTATCAGCGCCACAAGATTGATCAGAATGAGGCGTTCGTGAAAGGAGTCTTAATTAGAGTTCCGAGAAACGCGTAATTGGCTCATTTTGGTGATGAAGCATGGGTCACGCTCGTGTGCTGGCACCGCACGTGCGGCGTCCCTCCCGCAGGAGGGAGCCAGGCCGCTGGCTGGGGTCCCACTAAAGAGTGAATTGGCCCCACGGGAGACAGTGCGATGCTTTTGGTTCACAAACACCTGAGACTCCAGCCAGTGAAACGCGACCCCCCAGTAGGTGGGGAATGAGTGCAGTGGGGACTGTGAGGTCTACGCCAGCCAGGTGCAGGGGTCACCTCCTGCTGGAGCCTGCCCCGGGCCGCCCCATCCCCCGCTCGCCCAGCTGTGTGGTGCCGTCGCCAGCCAAGGCTGCAGGGTCTCAAGTCGGTGTGGAGGGACCCCTCAGGGCTCACTCACTGCAGCCCAGTCACCTGCCCACCCTGCTGGCCGCACGCAGATCTGGCCCCTCCCTCTGGGCCCCCCAATCCTCTGTGGAACATTCTGTCCCCCAGCATGGAACACTGGAAGGATGGGCCCTGCAGGGGGCAAGGAATAAGAAGGTCTGGGTAGCAAGGAGCTGATGGCTTGCAAAGTGGGGTTTAAAAGCCCCTCCTCCTTCTAGACCCACCTGGGGCCCGGCTGCTGGGGTGGGCACAGAGCTGGCTCCAAGGGGCTGCTCTGAAGCGGCTGTGGTTGGCATTCTCGGGAGAACCACCCTCCGAGGCCCAGCCCCAGTGATCTACGGACCTCCTCACAGGCCCCACCTCCTCAAGGTCCCACCCCCTCCCAACAGCACCACACAGGGAACCCAGTCCTTAACACGTGGGCTTTGGGGGACCCCCAAACCAGCATCCAACCACAGCAGGTGCACACTGACTACAGCGTACGCTGGAAAAGAGCACACAGTTGGAACCAGGACCGTGACCTGGTGTGGTTGCTTCCCCAAACAGGAAACCGTACACCCCAGAGCCAAAAGAACAGCCCGGTTAAAAATGGGCAAAGGACCCGATCAGACTTTTCTCCAAAGAAAATGCCCAGTGGCCGACAGATACATGAGAGGGGCTCAGCATCACTGGACATCAGGGAAACGCAGATCAAAACCACAGGAAGACGCCTCACCTGCTCGGGCGGCTGTCACCGAAAAACCAAGCAACGGTGTCGGTGAGCGTGTGAGATGAAGGGAACTCGTGTCCAACATGGGAGGAACAGAAGCTGGTGCGGCCGTCGCGGAAAACAGAATGGAGGTTCTCAAAAAACTCACGCTGGAACCAGAGGTGTTGGCGCTGCAGCTCACTAGGCTAATCCTCCACCTGCGGCGCCGGCACACCAGGTTCTAGTCCCAGTTGGGGCGCCGGATTCTGTCCCAGTTGCCCCTCTTCCAGGCCAGCTCTCTGCTGTGCCCCGGGAGTGCAGTGGAGGATGGCCCAAGTGCTTGGGCCCTGCACCCCATGGGAGACCAGGAGAAGCACCTGGCTCCTGGCTTCGGATCAGCGCGGTGCACCACCCACAGCGTGCCGGCCATAGAGGCCATTTGGGAGGTGAACCAATTGAAAAAGAAAGACCTTCCTCTCTGTCTCTCTCTCTCACTGTCCACTCTGCCTGGCCAAAAAAAAAAAATGAAAAGAAGAAGAAGAAGGAACCAGAGGATGGTCCGGCACCCCGCTTCCTGGCACAGACGCCAGGGAAAGGAAGTCAGGATCCCGAAGTGGCACCTGCACCCCCCCCCACGTGCATCGGGGGCAACTGGAGGATAAACGGATCGAGGAGACAGCGTGGCAGCCACACGCGATGGGATATCAAGCTGCTTGAAAGGAAGGGATGCTGGTGCCCCGCCCTCTGCAGCGGCACGGAAGGACCCTGAGGAAGTCGCGCCGGGAACGAAGCCCACCGCAGATGGACAGCACTCCACATCAGTGCTTAGCAAGGGGCAGAGAGCAGAGCTGGGGCTTCCTGGGGCTGGGGAGCACAGTGGGGGAGGCGAACTTCAGCTGTGTACGGGGAGAGTCCCAGAGAGCCCGCCTACACTCCACATAGGATTATTTACTTGAGAGTTTCCTTAGAGGTTCGATCCCGTGTTAAATGTCACCATTCAACAGGGGGGGGGGGGGGGATGAGCGGACACGTTTACCGTGTGACACCCAGCGTGGTGCTGGCCTCAAGGGTCACCCTTGTCTCCAATTCACCATGCACAGAGTTTTGTATGTCAATCATACAGTGATTCGACACAAAACTGAATCTTGTTTTATGTCACAAAAATGATCGTACTGATTCGAGTCGGAAAAGGGACGGATTCAAAAGTCGTGCAATGAAGGTTTTGAGTAAGAACACAGTGCAGGGGCCATGTGGCGGTGCCGTGGGACAAGCGGATGCTTCAGGGCCTGCATCCCAGGATGGAGCGTGGGTCCAGTCCCAGCTCTCTGCCTGCAACCCAGCTCACGACTGACGTGCCTGGGAAAGCCGCGGATGACGGCTCCAGGGCCTGAGCCCCTGCCACCCACGGGGAGACCTGGACGGAGCTCCAAATTCTGGCTTTAGCCTGGCCCAGCCCTGGCCATTGTGGCCACCTGAGGGGTGAAACAGCCAAAGAAAGATTTCTCCCCCCACTCTTCCCACTCCCCCCTCCCCCTCCTCCCTCCCCCTCCCCCTCCCCCTCCTCCCTCCCTCTCCCTCCCCCTCCCCCTCCCAATCCTCCTTCCCTCTCCTCCCCTCCCCCTCCCCCTCCCCCTCCTCCCTCCCTCCCTCTCCCTCTCCCCCTCCCTCTCCCTCTCCCTCCCCCTCCCAATCCTCCCTCCCCCTCCCCCTCCCAATCCTCCCTCCCCCTCCTCCCTCCCTCTCCCTCCCCCTCCTCCCTCCCTCTCCCTCCCCCTCCCCCTTCCCCTCCTCCCT